>VZQC01011996.1:83403-357842 GCA_009823505.1 Rhizomys pruinosus
CTGAAGAGATGGCCTAGCAGTTCAGAGCGCCAACCACTCTTGCAGAGGACCCGGATTCAATCCCCAGCACCCACATGGCAGCTGAGAACCGTCTTTAACTCCAGTTCCAAGAGAATCCAACACCCTCTTCTGACCTCCATGGCATTGCACGACATGAGTGCACAGACCTACATGCAGACAGTACATTCATACACATACAAAATAAATAAAATTTAAAAAAAATTAAAAAAAAGAAATATATGCACAGCATGGTAAACATAGTTAATAATAATGTACTGTACAATTCAAAAATCACTGATAATTTCTAACACAAAAAGGTAAATATTAGATTATTAATTAGTTGGTTTAATTATTTTACATTATATTTATAGATCATGATATCACTTTGTACCCCCTCAATAGATACAGCTAAAATTTATCAACATATAATTTAAAAATAAAAAGATAGCAATTATTTCATAAGGAAATATTCAAGTCTCAGGCCAGCCCTGAACTGTTCAGGTCAAGAGAACCGAAGTCAGCAAACATTTTCTATAAGAACTGGAGGGAAATATAATAGTTCAAAATCCCACTGAAAAAGACACATACAATATCTATCTGTACATGAGCAAGTGTATAGCTGAAGGCTATATATAACAAGAAACACAGCACCACATAGAAGAAACCTCCCTTCAAATTGTTGGTCAGGGTATTCCAAGAGACTCCAAAAATGACACAGGCTATTGCCACAGCCCTTGATTGCCTACCAGAATTTGTAGGTAGTACCCTCTTGCTGAAGACAAGACATACTTTGGACATAGGACTTGGAGCAAGGGAGCTGGAACTGACCTGGAAGCCTCCTCCCTGAAGGCCAGCCCTCATAGTTGTAGAGGGCACTATGGAAGATGCCAAGGAAGAAAGACAATCAATGGTCCAACCTCAGCTTTAACACCTAGTAACCACAACAATGACTGGCACAGCAAACTATATTGGTGCAGTAGTGGCACTTTTATCTTGAGGATAATCAATAGCTACCTAATTGGACTTAAAGTCTGCTCTACAGGAGAGAATTCATGGGTGACATCGTAAGCATAGCCGAAAACACATGGTTATCAAGTCGTAGATCTTAGGGAAATTCTGCATACTCATCACTAGACAAACATAATATCTTACTATATGCTAAATATGGATCCTTATATTTATAGATAGGTGTACCAGTCACCACTAATCAAAGAAGCTTCTTTTGCAACAGACTGAGTCTAGTACAGAGTTCCACCACTCATTATACACAGAGAATAAGTGTCTACGAGATCTCCAATTCTAAGTGACACATCAGCAGTGGAACCTGTACACCTAAAGCTCATGGAACATAGTGGAACAAGTGTCTCCAACAAGACAATACTAATGCATCTCTCAACTCTCACCAGTGAAGCATCCTCATGCAAGAGAGGGTGTTGAACACAGAACACTAGAACTTTGTTGTGAATAAGAGACTGTGGAGTGTTGGTCCCGGGATAGAAATCCTATGTTAAACCTCTTCTGCCCAGGGCTCAGGAACCATTTCGAAGAAGGGGCAGAATTGTAAGAGCCAGGGGTAGTACATGACCCTAAGGAAATAGAGTCTTACAAGCTTCTGGGACCTTGATCATAGGATAACATATGGTAACAGCATGCACAATCCCTCAGTCAGATAAAAACCAGTATAGAACTGGAGAAATGGGCGGAAGGCCCCAACCTTAGCTGAAGAACTGTTAGCATCTGATCACCACTGGCCGAGGGAGGGCTGAGCATCTTTAAGGAAGTGGTGTTTCATAGGCTGGCCGGGCCCCACTGGATGATCTCACACTGAGAGACAGCTGGGCAAACCAACCTGATGTGACAGGCTTTATAACATATGAAACAGAATGCATGAGCGCCTGTGGGTGGGCTTTGGGGTGGTGGGTCTGAGGGGAGGTCCAAACATGATCAAAATACATTATATGAAATCCAATAAAAAATACATTGAAAAAGTCTGGATAGCATTTTAGGTTGTATAGACCAGTTAATCTTTGTTGCAGCTGCTAGATCTGCTAGTCTGGTGTGCAAAGCTACAGGCAACTCACCAGCGAATGAACACATGCCTGCACTCTGATAAAATTTGATTTACAGAACAGGTGGCCTTCATTTGCCAGTTCCTGGAACAGGAGGTAATTTTAGTGTTCCTTTTTAAAAAATAATGTTGAAATTTTTTCTTGTAATTGACATGAAATTGTATGTTTATGAGACATAATGTGATAATTAGACATATACAGATCCTGTGTAATGACTAAATTATTAAACATTTGTTGGTTCTTTTTTTCTGGGAAATTTTGAACTCTTTTCTTCTACTGCCTCATAAAATAATTAACGAAACTGTGTTGTAGAGCACCAGTGTTGGGGCTGGAGAGATAGCCTAGCAGTTAAGAGCACCGACTGCTCTTGCAGGGGACCCGGGTTTGATCCCCAGCACCCACATGGTGGCTGAGAACCGTCTGTAACTCCAATTCCAGGAGAACTCCAGTTCCAGGGGAATCCAAGACCCTCTTCTGACCTCCCCGGCATTGCACAACATGGGTGCACAAACCTACATGCAGACAGTATATTCATACACATAGAAAAATAAATAAAATTTAAAAAAATTTTAAAAAAGCACATTAGGACACCAGTGTTTATTTTTCCATCCTACAGTACTTAGGTCAACACGATCCAGCTTCCCTTCACTGTCCTTTCTCCTCTACCCTTCCAAGCCTTTAACCATCACTATTCTACTCTCTGCTTCTCTAGAATCACCAACTCTGTTTCCTTTGCTAGAGTATCTACATCTGTCACAGCCCCCTTGGATGGCAGGTGGTTTCTCTTCTGGTCTATAGCATGGAGCTATAGACAGGGTCAATTTCTGTTTAGAAAAGACAGTGCCATTATTAGGACTTGATGATCAGTTAGGTAGTGTATGCGGTTATGAAACACTGTCTCCATCTACTGTTTTGCTAGATGTGACTAAAGGGCACTAGACCAGCAGAACTTGTTAGAATGAAAATGGATAGAGCATGTTTGATTTTTTTTTTTTGGAACTGTCTACACGGTACACAGATGGAGTTGTCTCGCTAGTATGAAGTGCAATGTCTGAATCTGGAGTCCAAAAAATTTTTCTGGGCTGAAAACTTGGAGTGAAACTCATTAGTAAGGAGATGAAAGAAATCGGAGAGAAAGTGTGGCAAAGGCTAAGAGGATGTAAAGGACAGGCAGGGGAGAGGAATCAGAATGGGAATAGGAAATGAGCAGACAAGTGATGAGAACAGAAGCTGCCCAGCGTGGAGTCCCGAGCCGGGGACCAGGGCAGGGGGTGCTAGGGCAGGGAGAGTGGCCAGCGGGGTTCAGTTTGTAAAGGGAGGGAATGTGAACAGTAAGAGAGAGTGAGCCAGGGGATCTGAACATAATAAGGTCACAGCATTTCACAGCATCCCCCAATGTGCATTTTATTTAAAGGAAGTAGACCTCCTCAGTCCTGGCTCCCATCTATTCCTTCCTCATCCCCCAAGAGAGCCAACCAGTGAGGAGGCAGAACAAACATCCCAGGCTCAACATCCAGAGCCCAGTTGTGAAATGAAGGAAGGGAAGGTATTAAGGAAAACTTGATTTCCCATCCCGAGTCCCTGGGGTATATGGCCAGCTTCTGAAAAGAGATAGACTTGGAAATAGGGAAACTGTCTATCCTGTGCTCAGAGCCCTCAACCTATCATCCTCTGTCCGCCCAGGCGGCGAGGATGCTGTGACAGGCCCAGGCAGATATTGCTGATGCCTCCTCCGCCCATTCCTTATGGATTCTCCATCCTTTACAGCTTCCATCATTTCTCAGATCACCAGTACTGGCCATGCCCAGGCAGACTAACAAGAACTGCTTAGTATATCAGAGTCAAGAAAATAATTCCAATCCCTGGAATGTGAAGAAAACAAAGATGTTGAAGAAGTCCTGGCTGAGCTGCCCTGACTGTCCTAGGAGAAAAAGCGTTAATTGTAGCAGTCAACCCCTGCTAAGATCCTGCAGCGTGAACAAAGCTGACATACTGACCTGCTGAGAACCTTGTCTCCCTGCCCCGGTCTCTCTAGGAAAGAGAAGTGTGGAAATCCTGGATGGCTATCCACCCTCTAAATCTCACCGTATAGTATAGCCCATTCCTCTTGGGACTTGGCAGAAGCTAATGAGGCAGCTCAGTGAGCTGTACTGGGAATGAAAAACAAAGCCTGTTACTCCAGTCAAGCTTGGGGGAGGCCATTGGGAATTAGACTATGGTAGAGATCCTCTGGGGTGGAGGGCTCCCTGGTACCGAGCTAACTGCAAATGGAAGATATGAGAAGGGTTCTCTTAAGCTACCTGGAAAGTTTATTCTTTCACTGAAGGAGTTCTGTTATCCCCATCTCAGTGCCTCAGATTACAGTGATTCATGGTCCTAAGGGTTCATCCTTAAACATCAGATTTAATCACAAAACATTCCTGGCTAGAGCATCGAAACTACCACCTAGTCTATAAACTAGATAGTTATAGGATTGTCTCTTGCTTTCGTTGTCATGGCAACTGGCCTGCAGCCTGAGAAGTTCCCAAGCATCTGGTGGGCAGAGGATATTTGAATCTGTATATAACCAGTTTACTGAGCACTCGATGGGGTGTATGCATAAAATAATTGTATTTTTTCCAGTCTCTGCTCCTATCTATGCTCTGTAGAACCTCCCCTCTCTAGCGAATAATGCATCCCTTAATAAGATCTTGGGCAAATTCCATAACTTAGAAAGTACAGCTTAGGATAAAGCTTCATTCTTCACTGGATTCAAATTTTTTTTTTTTTCAATAAAAAAATTTATTTATTTATTTATTTATTTATTTTTAATAAATCTAGACCCGTGTTCCCGCTCATTCCCCCACCCCGCCAGAGCTCATGCATTCTGCCAGACATGCTTTCCATCTCTTAGTCATTCTCAATATTTTCCATGGGGAAGTTGACTGTTTTGAGCAGAAGTTCACTGTTTCAGTCAATTCTTTGATGCAGTCTTTTCTGTTGTTGTTGTTGTTTCCAAAATGCGTTATGCCCAACTGCTTTGGACAAAAGCTCAGGGGGCCCTATACAAGAAATACTTACAATTGGGTAATTGGCACTAGCATCCACAGATGAGGGATACCATTCGTCGTTTGTTTTTCTGGGACTGTGTTACTTCACTCAGCATGATGTCCTCTAGCTCCAGCCATTTTCCTGCAAAGCTCGTGATGTCGTCTTTCTTTACTGCTGCATAGAACTCCATTGTGTAGATGTACCACATTTTCTCTATCCACTCGTCAGTTGAGGGGCATTAAGGTTGGTTCCAGCTATTTGCTATTGTGAAGAGAGCTGCAATAAACATGGCTGTGCATGTATCTCTGTGGTGGCGTAAGTCTTGAGGGTACATGCCTAGGAGTGGTATGGCTGGGTTGGGTGGCAAGTTCATTCCAAGTCTTCCAAGGTTTCTCCACACTGCTTTCCATAGTGGCTGTACGAGTTTACATTCCCACCAGCAGTGGATGAGTGTTCCCCTTTCCCCACAACCTCTCCAGCACTTGGTATCATTTGTTTTCTTGATCCTAGCCAGTCTTATTGGAGTAAGATGATATCTTAAAGTGGTTTTCATTTGCATTTCCTTAATGATTAGTGATTTTGAACAGTTCTTGAGGTGTTTCTCAGACATCTCTAATTCCTCACTTGTGAAGTCTCTGTTCAGTTCTTTGCTCCATCTATTGAGCGGGTCATTTGTTTTCTTCTTTCTTTGTTTTTTGAGTAGTTTATATATTCTGGAAATCAATGCTTTGTCAGATGTATCTGCAGTGAAGGTTTCCTCCCACTCTGTGGGATTTCTCTTCACTTCCTTGATTGTTTCTTTTGATGTACAGAAGCTTTTGAGTTTGATGAGGTCCCATTTGTCAATTGTCGACCTTAATTCTTGTGCAGCTGCTGTCTGATTTAGGAAGTCTTTTCCTACGCCTATGTCTTGTAGTCTGCTGCCAACTTTTTCTTCTATCAACTTCAGAGTTTGGGGTTTCACGTTGAGGTCTTTAATCCATGTGGAGTTGACTTTTGTACAGGGTGAGAGGTAGGGGTTTAATTTCATGCTTCTACAAGTGGTGATCCAGTTTTGCCAACACCACTTGCTGAAGATGCTGTCTTTTCTCCATTGTGGTTTCTTGGCCCCCTCACTGGATTCAAATTGTATCCCCCCCCCTCCCTCCTGTATAGGTCTGAGCTTCCTGGGGCTGCCACAACATTGGTGCAACAAATTGAGTAGCTTGGAATGATGATGGAAATTTCTTTTCTCAGAGTTCTGCTGAGTCTAGAACCAAGGCATTGTCAGAACACGACTCTTCTGGAAGTCTTAGGGAAGGGAAGAATCCATCTTGTGTCTTCCAAATTCTGGTTCCTCCAGACATAGCTATGCTGTGGACTCCTTATTCCAGTCTTCAGCTGCTGTCCAGATCTCTCTTCTGTCTGTATCTAATTCCCCCCATCCTGGATGAAGGCCTACTCCAATGATCCAGTTGTAGCACAATTGTTCTTCAAGAACCTGTTTCCAAATAAGATCCCATTCTAATGTCCTGGGTGTTTCAACATCTCTTGATAGGAGACACACTTCAGGCTCCAAAACGCCAAGCCTAGGGACCTGGTTTGGGGTCCAAACCACCTTTTGTGCCCCAACCTCCAGGGATGAAGTGGTTGGGGTTGGGGGGATGCAGCGAGGGGAGAAATGGCTGGCCTCTCCTGTGGTCTTCCACCTGTGCTGCTTCTCTAGCTTATATGAACTGGCCATAGAGGCCTTCCGTACAGCAGCCTTACAATTGCCAGTTGTGCTTCCTAGGGCATGCATGTGAGTTATTCAGAGCTTCACAGAAGCCTCTCCATAGCACCACAGTCGATGAGAGTGATCGTCCTCCCCAGCCTGGGTCATCCATCCCTCAGACCATTTATCAACACTGCCCACTCTCCAAGTCTCTTGCTTCAGAAATCTGACACTTGCAAGGCCTTGTTTCCTAGACATTAATTTGAAAGCATCAGGAAACATTCCTCTAAGCCCTTGTTCTAGTTTGCTTCTCTGTCCCTGTGATAAAACACTGGCCAAAACCAACATGGAGGAAGGGGTTTATTAGGCTCACATTTCCACATCACAGTTCATTATCAAAGGAAGCCAGGGCAGTAACTCCAGCAAGAGCAGAGGTAGAAACCTCAGAGGATGCTCTGCTTGCTGGTTTGCTTTCTCTGGCTTGGGCCCAGTCCCATTCCTTACACAGCTTAAGCCTACCTGCCTGGGGGATGGCACTGCCCTCAGTGGGCTGGGCCCTCCTACATCACATATCAATCAAGACAATGTCCCTACAAACATGCCTACAGGCCAACCTGAGGGAAGAAATCCCTTGAGTGAGGCTCCCTCTTCCCAGGTATGTCTAGTTAGTGCCAAGCTGACCACCCTGTGTCTGTTTGCATGTATGCATATCTATAGATATGTACATATGAATCACAACTTAAGTATGACAGAGATAAGCCAACAGCAAGCAGATTTGGCTAATAGAGGAAGTTTAATAAGTTTATATCAACTCAGAATATTGTCATTGTCTCCAGGACAAATTGACTTTTTACCCATTTTTCTAAGACTAAGGATTAGCGTTTATTTGTTTGTTAGTTCTAGGGATTAAAATCTGGGCTTTGCCCATGCAATGCAAATTCTCTACAACCCAAACTACGTGCTAGGGGTGTTGTTGTTGTTTGTTGTGTTTTAGACACAATCATACCCTATAGCCCAGGCTAGACTAAAATTCACAGCCCTCCCAAGTACTGTGATTACAGGATGTATCATCACACCTGGCTTAATGATTAGTTTTGAATAACATTTTCATGAACCAACAGCCCCTCAGGAGATAGATGAAGGAATAATGGTTACATTTTCTGGTGGACATAAACAGAGATATATGTAACAACTGCTCTCAGCTCCTTGATAATTTCCTCTATGCCAGGCACTTTGCTGAATGATTTCAGATGTGTTATTTAATTGCTCTCCAAGCCCTGTGAAAGAAGAACTCTCACTATCCCTGTTTGGTAGCAAACTGCTTAGAGAAGTTAAAGGTCAGGCCCAAGATCAACCTCCCAATATCATACCTGGAGCTCAAAACTAAACACAGACAGATGAGACAACAGTTCATTGAGTTCATTTTCCCATCAAGTCCTGTTGACCTAAAGGGTGCTTCTTGATCATGCCTCAAAGTCCAGCCCTTATGGAAATAGAATCCTACAGTCTCCCAGGACCTTGCCCCTATGCACCCACAGCAATGGCGTCAGCATGCCCAAGACCCATGCAAACTCAAGCAGACAAAAACCCAGCACAGACCTCTGAAAATAGGCAGCAGGCCCTAGCCTTAGTTGAACAACTATTAAGCAGCTGACTATTGCTGGATGAGGAAGAGCCAACCTTCTTCAGGTGGATCTTTGTGAGTTCGAGGCCAGCCTGGTCTACAGAGCAAGTTCCAGGATAGCTGGGGCTACAGGGAGACCCTGTCTCTAAAAGACTGAAAAAAAAAAGAGACTCTAGATACACTGACTAGAACCCAATGGATGAACTTATACTAAGGGGCATCAGGGAACAATAAATTGACTTGATAGGCCTTAACATAAAGGACAGAAATTATGAAATCCAGTAGGCAGAGGGGAGCTATGGGACGATGCTCATGGGGAAGGGGGTAGAAAGATGGTTAATATGTTGTATGTAGGTTACACAAAAATTCAATAAAAACATACACAAAAAATCCACCCCTTGGGCCACCCATGACTGCACCCCAAGTGCACAGAACATTCAAAGCAGCACACAGTGTCCTTGCATTGGCCTCTATCTCCCTGTTGCTGGTCTCTGAGGAGTCTAGCAAGTTTGCATTCACCTGTACTGAACTGAACTGTAGCTCTGCTAATGAATGCTGAGCTGCAAGTGGGATTCATCAATATTTCAGGTTTAAATAAGGATGTGGGGGACAGGGAATAAAAATAGGCCCATAGCAGAATGAGGAAAAAAAATGTTCTTCTTAATAGAATGAAGGGAGGGAGAGAGAGAGAGAGAGAAGAGAGAGAGAGAGAGAGAGAGAGAGAGAGAGGAGAGAGAAGTTATAACACATTAATTCTTTTTTACCTCTTATAGGTCAATTTGAGATACTCAATCTAAGAAGAAAATCTATGGGATATGACAAAATTCGTGTGCAATTATAACTGGTCCTGGCAGTATTTTTGTTGGGTTCAAAGCATCTTTGAATATGAAGTTGGGGGAGGAAGTGGAATGAAAAAGGGAGAGCAGGAAGCTGACGGAAGGGAGGAGGGCGAAGATGCACAGATGAGGCCAGCTGAGAGGAGGACAGAATATCTGTGAAAGCCGCCCTGGCGTTTCTCAGCAGAGCATCACCTGTCGCGTAAAGACAGCCATTGTCAAGGGCTCCAGCAGTGCTTGTAGTAAATGTCTGACCACAGTGCAAGGTTATTTATGAATGGATGAAAGGAAAGAGTACAATGAGGCAGGGGAGAAATACAGTGCAGTCAAGCCAGGGTCTTCCTTGGCTGATTTCTTGGGGTGAAAATATCTCACAATTTGAAACAAGCAATGATGCTGGGTCCGAGAGAGAGAGAGAGAGAGAGAGAGAGAGAGAGAGAGAGAGAGAGAGAGAAAGTTTCTCATATGAATGGAAAGACATCTAGCATAATCATAGGTACCCACACACACACAAACCCCAATTTCCCATAGACATCAGTTGCCTGCTGCTTGGGGCATCTTACTCTCGGGCATTCTCAAGCCAGACTGTATTGGACATACACGGCATCATGTGCCATGGGAATGCAGGATACGTGGCAGACTTTATTTGGGCTTTCAGAATGGTCCATAGGTGGTTAGTAACAGAACTCCCAGAAATAGAAGATTCACTCATATAGGTTATAAAAAGAGAGATTGGATATAGAACAACTGCATTCAGGACAATAAAAAGACAAAAACCTTAAATAAAGATTGCTTTCATTCTTCAAGCACTTCCAGAAGCCTATCATTCACATCTTTGGGGTAATCATAGTCCAGCCTCTGGCAGGCTTATTGCCACTTAAGCGCTTTCCTTACATCCAATCTAAGCCACTATTGCCAGTGTACGTGTCCTGATGGGCAGCCACACACAGGAAGGCCAGTTCAAAGCCAGTCCCTTTGATTATCAACCTACATTCTCATCTCATCATCTTTATGACCAAATATGGAAACATCCTCCCTGCATCACTAAAACTGCATATCCTAAAGCCTCCATTATTAGTTTATTTGCATATGAAATCCAGAAGTAATTAACAGTATATTGTACATCTTGCTCTTTGTCCTCTAGGGAGACCGTCCCAACCAACGACCTCTAATGTGAAGTCACAGCACTGTAGAGATACAGAGTCATAAGAGAACTTGTGGTTCACTTCACACATCCACTGTTTTTCAAACCATACACACCAGGGCTAATGATATTCACATGGAGTGTAGAGGTTTGTGGGCTGAGAGCGATGACATCCAATTCCCAAGTAAAGCTGCTGTTCAGATAAGTTACCGTTGTCTCTCATTCAGGAAACCACATGTAAATCTAAGTCAATAAATACAAATTTATTATTATTTGGAGAAATGTGATGCGCTTGATTTATTAAACGTAAAAATGTCAAACCAGGCTGGAGAGGTGACAGTGATTTAAGAGCACTGGCTGCTCTTGCAGAGGACCTGGGTTCGATTCCTAGCACCCACATGGTGGCTAACAACCATCCATAACTGCAGTTCCAAGGGATCCAAGGCCTCTTCTGAACTCTGCAGGTATTGCATGATATAGATGCACTTACACACACGCAGGTGGTACACTCATATACATAAAATAAAAAGAACTTAATCTATAAACTTCTAAACTTCATGATTTTATTAGTAACAACATAATAAACCTTAATAATTTATTAATGTTAACAATTACCTTGAAAAACATAGTTAAAAACTCTTTTGTAAATTTATTTATACATATATTTTTTATCAAATCTAGACCCGTGTCCCCCCCATCCCCCCACCCCACCAGAGCTCATGCATTCTGCCAAACATGCTATTCATCTCTTTCTCAGTCTTTCTTAATATTCTCCACGGGGAAGTTGACTGTTTTGAGCAGAAGTTCACTGTTTCAGTCAGTTCTTTGATGCAGTAAACTCTTTAACTGACCTAATTTCCCACCAGGATGAGGGAATTTTGTGTAATATCTAAATGTAACCTGATTATTCAGGATTTTAACAGAAAGTAAAGAATTTACCACCTGACTACATACTCCATTGTCTTTTTAATTTAATTTAATTTAATTATTTAACTTCATGTGTATGAGTGTTTTGCCAGCATATGTGTAAGTGCACCAGCTCATGCAATGCCCTTGGGGACCACTGGACCCCTTGGAACTGGAGTTAAGAGCAGTCGTTAGCCTCTCTGTGGGTTCTAGGAACCCAACCCAGGTCCTCTGCATGAGCTGCCAGGGGGCTTAACCATGAGCCATCTCTCCAGCCTGCATGGTCTTTTTCTTTGAATCATCCCAACCCAACCTTGAACTCTGGAAAGCAGCCCTGAACCCACTGTTGAATAAAGTGTTCTTTCTTTGAGTGATGCTGTCCCAACTCAACTCATCCTATACATCATCCCATCTTAGTTGATATCTAATTGCCAGCTCTACATGTGACTATTGTAAGGTTCAGACAGCATCTGCATCTTTAACATTTGGGAACATTCCCCTCTTGAAGCTGAATCCCTCTGTGTCATCTTTGCCCTGGTATGGCCTGTGCACCTGAATTGAAGTTTTAGCTACTTGTCCATAGAGCGGAAACCCAAAGCATCCTCCTCCTAATTCCTAAACTTCTCTATGTGACAATTTCTACTATCCCTGGAAGGTTCTGAAAACTCTAAAATGTCATACTGGGTACTGTTATCCCACAGAAGATTTCAAACCAAGAATTCCAGTTTACTAGTCTTTATAGTTTCAACATCTAAGCCTATATCTGCCCAAGAGCAAGTGTTCAATAGATTAGTGTCCATGTCCATGAGTGTATGGGAGTTACTGAATCCTCCTGTGATTCAGCCTTAGAACATTCAAGATGTGTGTTTGATCCAGCTCTAAAACAGCCTATCATTATAGAAAGTCCCCGGGGACTCCTGTGTGAAGGGTGATGTGTAAGTTCAATAGTTTGACCTTCCTGCCAACTTTTGGTTAATATTTTATTTGTTATTTTTATTTTTGTGCATGAGTGTAAGTAAGTGCATCTACATCATACAGTGCCCAAAGGTCAGAAGAAAGTGTCGGATCCCCTAAAATTGCAGTTATGGACAGTTGTTAGCCGTCATGTAGGTGCTAGGAATCAAACCTAGGTCTTCTGCAAGAGCAGCCAGTCCTCTGAGCCATCTCTCCAGCCCCTTCCCTACCGTCTTAATGTTGGCTTATTCTTTTCCCCAAGCATTGTTAATGACAGTTCAGTTCTCTATTTTCATCAACTCTATTTTCCCTGCTACATCTCCCTCCATTTCTCTGCTCTCCCTATGGACCTTTGTTTGTGTGACTCACCTCACTTCCTGTTGAGGACGTCTTGCCACCTTCATCATCTTCTGAGTTAATGTCACCCATCCTGCTAACTCCAGGTTAAATTCAGGTACTTTCTGAGATGCCTTCTTAACCCACCTTTAAGTTTTTTTAATTCATTTAATGTGTTTGTGTCTTGTGCCTACATGTATGTAAGTGTACCTGTGTCATGCAATGCCTGAAGAGGACATTGGATCCCCTGGAACTAGAGCTACAGATGGTTGTTAGCTTCCAAGTGGGTGCTGGGAAGTGAACCAGAGGCCTCTGCAAGAGTAGCCAGTGCTCTTAACCACCTCCCCAGCCCCTCAACCCACCTTTTGTAAACTCCTAAAGTTCCCATCATCTATTCATCTATATCATTCATCATGTCATTAATCTTGTCACTAATACCTTGCAGCACCTGCAACAGTTACTGCCCTAAGTTGCTATTTGTCTCATAATGTTATTTCAGTTTTCATTAATTTATATCATGACTCTGCAACTGGATCATAAACTTACTAAAGACAAAGATCTTCTCTCATCACTCTGTATCTTCCAAAGTATTTAGTATTATATCACATGCACAGCAAGCACTCAAACTATGTCAATTTATTCTCCTTCATCTCTCAAACTCCAGTTAAATCCTCCCTCATTCATATGCCCCTCCCTCAAGACTCCATTTATTTTTCCCCTTTCCAAGATCAATTGTACTTACTGTATGTCTTAACAAGCTCATTATAGGGTATAATCTTATTTGTGGCTTTTGTGTGTAAAATATCTTCATCGAACTGAATATTGTGTCATGAGACTAGGACCACCGACTTGGGACTTTTCTAAAGTTCTTCCAGGATATGCTCTCAATACTATTTATCTAAAGTTATTTTCAAATTCCAATGAGATATATCCAACAAGGTAAGAATTAAACAAGATACGGGGCTGGAGAGATGGCCTAGCAGTTAAGAGCGCCAACTGCTCTGGCAGAGGACCTGGGTTCGATCCCCAGCACCCACATGGTGGCTGAAAACCATCTTTACCTCCAGTTCCAGGGGAAACCGACACGCTCTTCTGACCTCCGCGGCATTGCATGACTCGGATGCACAGACCTACATGCAGACAGTACATTCATACACATATGAAAATAAAATAAAATTTAAAAAAAAAAACTTAAAAAAAAAGAACTAAACAAGATACCCCAATAAATCTTGACTTGGATATGAATGTAAACTACCTCACAGCTTGTTATATTTAATTTCTAAGTAGGGATCTACAGCATAATGTATCAGTTGTTTCTAGGTTTTTACTGTGATGAAGAGGTATAAAGTCACTCGCCTGGGATCTGCTTAACTGGTTAGAAACAGACAAAAATATAAAACATAGAGCCATAAAATGTACTGCGAAAGCTTCTCCCTCGAGCTCTGGTAGGCTTGGAGACCTTTCCTCCTGCTGAGAACTGTACTTCGCACACATGTATTCAAACAGTGGCCCAGTGACTAATATGAAATAATACCTCATCCCCAACTCCTCTGCATTTTATCTGATAATAGACTTGTTTGTGCATTGATTCATGACTACAGACTCTGTATTAGCACAGACTGTACAAAGGCAAAAAAGGTGGAAATGGCCCTTGTGCTGTAGGACAGGAATGGTTAAAGGAGCAGTCACAAGACAACTGTGGAAAAATGTGAAAAACTAAACTTTATAAAGCATAATTACTTGACATTATACTAGTTTATACCAATTGTTTTTACTGTCTTGAGATCTTTAATTACTGCAAACCCCTTTCTTCCACCCTTTGTCCATTTAATCCCCACCCTTCTTCTGCTCCAACTACGTGTGCTCCCTGTCACAGTCCCACATTGTGCCCTCGTGTCTCAAGCCATGACTCTTCATCAACCTCCATTGGTCCCTTTCTTAATGCCACTGTCCTATCTCTTGTCCCAGCCCAACTCTAGGCACACACTTTTGGAGAATTCCTTTGCAGATTAGCAGTGGACTCCTTAACCTCACAGGGCTTTGGGAGCCTATGGAAGATGTGCACAACATCAAGACAGTCAGCTTTTCAACAAGGAGCAATAAAGAGGCAAGAGGGCTTACCCCCAGCCTAAGTAGCTACTGACAGCTGAAGGCCTCTAGAAGAGGGAGAGTCTGTTTTCTTTAAGGATGTGGCCTTTGGTAGGTCAACCACACCCAAAATACACAGGCTGCACAAAGTGGACTTCATATGCTATTTAAAAAAAAAGATGTAGTTGGGAGTGGATGGGGGTTATATGATCATATTCTATGCATGTATGAAATTCTCAAATAATTACTAAAGCATTGTATTAAGAATGCCTGGTGGTGCGATGCTTTGACCCTGTAATCCCAGCGCTGGGGTGGAGATGGTGAATCCTAGAATCTCCAGGCTCAGAGAGAGACACTGAGTCAAAAATATGGTGGAACGCAATGGAGAAAGGCACTCAATATGGACCTCTAGCCTTCACATACAAAGTGTGGTCAAAAGTGCACACATGCACACACACACACACACACACACAGATGCACACACACAAAGTATGAAACTCATGATAAACAACTATATGCATGGCACCGTGTCTTAATTTTGTTGTGAACTAAAACCCACTTTAGCATCTCAAACAAGCCAAAGACTCTCCGACATAAAATCATACACGTTAAGTTTGTGCATAGTTTCCAGAGACTAGAACGGAAGTGGTGGGGGAGAGCAAAGAACTCTCTGGATCTCAAATGAGCTCTCTGGACCACCCGTGTCAGAGAGCTCCAGGCTGCTAATTAAAATCACAGGTAGACTCCAGTGCCACCTCACACTCAGAGAAGGATAATCTATTAGTTAGTGTCTCCCACACCCATGTTCTACCACACTCCAAGTAAGCCTTTCATACACTAAGCTTAAGAACTTTGCCCTTACCTATATGTGAACCCAGGTTTAAAATTCTCTTAGCCGGGTGTGGTGGCACATGCCTTTAATCCTAGCACTTGGGAGGCAGAGGCAGGCAGATCTTTGTGAGTTCAAGGCCAGCCTGGTCTACAGAGTAAGTTCCAGGACAGCTGGGACTATAAGGAGACCCTGTCTCAAAAAGACCAAAAAAATAAATAAATAAATAAATAAATAAATAAAATAAAATTCTCAATTTAGGGGCTAGAGAGATGGCCTAGCAGTTAAGAGCGCCGACTGCTCTTGCAGAGGACCTGGGTTCGATCCCCAGCACCCACATGGCAGCTGAGAACCTGAGAACTGTCTTTAACTCCAGTTCCAGGGGAATCCGACACCCTCTTCTTACCTCCGCGGCATTGCACGACACGGGTGCACAAACCTACATGCAGACGGTACATTCATACATGCAAAAATAAAGAAATAAATAAAAAACTTTTTTAAATTCTCATTTTAGGGGTTGGAGAGATGGCTAAGTGGGTAAGAGCATTGACTGCTCTTGCCAAGTTTACTATAACCATCCATAACTCCAGTTTCAGGAGATCGTACACCCTCTTGTGGCCCCTGTGAGCACTGCACAATATGGGTGTACTTACATATGTGCAGGCGAAATATTCATACACATAAAATAAAAATAAATTAATTGAATAAAATATTTAGAACATGGGCTCATGCTCAGGAACAGAGATACAGTAAACCTGGGACGGGACATGATCATTTTTGTTTGTTTTTATTTTTCAATACGGGGCTCCACACTATAGCCCGAGCTGGTCTAGACCTCACTATTAGCCTGGGTTAGTCTCAAATTCCTGGAAATCCACTTGCCTCAATCCCTTGAGTGCTGAATGGTACCAGCCACAACACCTAGTTAGTTTAGCATTCCACATGTTAATTGCCCAGATGACTCTAGTGCAGGAACCCAACATGCACTTGGAGCAAGGGTCTGGAAAACACCTATTCTGAGTTCTCCATGTGCCTGGCACCAGTGCTGACTTTCTAATACCCAGACTTCTCCCACTATAGCTTTTCACTTACATAACCCACCCAAGAAAAGTACCTATAGCACATGTCATCCTCTGCCAGCCTAGCCCAGCCAAAAGCAGTGCTGAATTAAAAAGCTTAAGGTTCAACTTCAAATGTATATATAGTTGTCATATTCTAGAATAATAATCAGGGATTGTTGTTTTATTATTACATCTATGTATTTATTCATCCAGTTCTTTGTGTGTGTACTCAGGAGGGAGGCCGTGCGCCCCACAAGCATGTGGAGGTCAGAGGACAGCTCACTAGAATCAGTTCTCTGCTTCCACCATGTGGGTCCCAGAAATCAAACCTGGGTCATCAGTGTGGGTGGCAAGTACCTTTACTGGCTGAGCCCTCTCGCCATTCCTAAGGGTTTTTAAGTGATGAAAGATGGATAACCTGGCTTCTGAGCCCCACAATTTCTCCACCACCAAATGAAGCCATCTCATAGTACAGACAGTGATGTCTTTAGCTTTGTGTGGGAAACCTCTGGTACAAGTCTTAAAATACAAGTGATGCTTAATAATGTAGATTTGCTCATCACAGTGATACAAGAAAGTATTGGAACTGTGAAAGGAGCTGCATCCACAACCCTGCATCTTAAGTTTGATCTGGATTAAAACCCCTTTTAGGATTTGAAACACCTGGAAGACCCTCCCTATTAGCTGGCTCATTGCCTCATTACTGCAACAGAATACCTGCTAAAAGCAGCTTAGGGAGGGAAGGGTTTGGGGGGGCTCACCGTTTGAGGGTGCAGTCCATCATTACAGGTAAGGCATGGCGGCAGGAGCATGAGGCAGCTGGTCACCTCACACTCCAGTCAATTCAGCAAGCGGGGGCTGGGGGAGCTAGTGTTTAGGTGGTTTTCTCCTTTCTATTCAGTCCACATCCCCATCCCATGGAGTGGTGCTACACATAGTTAGGGTGATTCTTTCCACCTCATTTAACCCAATCTAGAAATTCCTTCATAGACATGAACAAAGGTAGCTAATTCTAGGTCCTGTCAAGTTCACGATGAGTATCAACCATTACACCTTCCTTACCCTAAAATGGCACAGATTTGCATATACTCGGAACATGGTGGGCATCTACCCATGCCATCGCTTTCCTTTGTTAGACCCTTCCACAGAGTTGTGAACCTGGGTGTGTCTGGAGATGCAACGCTGGGTGACAAAGGCCTTGCTTGACATAGGCCACATACCACCCGTTGCAAGCCCACTCAGACAACACTTCAGTAGCTGATAATGTAACAGAGCTGCCCCAATGATTTAGTTATCATTTCACTTCCTTTCTCAAGAGAGTAAAGGTTGTTAAAGGTGAGAAGAGATAAATGTGACCACCTTGCACAAATCTTAAAGCCAAATGATCTGACATGTGTGTGGGCTTCAAAGGGAGAATCTGAGAGGACTGAAAGAGTATAGAGTTTCAGGAAAACCATTTGTCTCATGAATGTTCCCTTGGAAACTCAGTTTAAAATTGGCTCAGACAGGAATCCAACGTCATTGATTACGCCCTCCTGAAAGACCAAAGAGTGATGATAAATTGCCAAGAAGCCCATGCAGGGTAAGGGTCTAACTGGTGCCACAGAGTTTGGGGTAAGAAGTTGTCTTTCTCTACAGCTTTATTGATGATCTGGAAGTGATTGGAAATAGTATATCCATGCTCAATTGGGCACCACCATTCTTGGCTAATATTTAATGGATATAACGAACCCAGAAATAGTCAAGTAGAAAATCAAATATATAAGGCCTTTGGAGAGTTGGAGGGCCAGAGGCTACAAAGACTTCAGAGTCCGAAAAGGATGGTACTCCGTTCCCACAGAGTACCACATCCCTGGGCGGATGGAGCACCATGCACTCCTGGTGGGATTTCCAGGTGTGCACCCAGGAGAAGCAATGGCACAACAGCTCTGTAGCTAGAATGCTCAAAAACTAAGGAAAGGTTTCTGAGAGGAAATATCAAGAATTGAAAACTCAGTACCTAGGTGGTAGCCAAGGAGAACACTTTAGATGAAGCCAAAATGTTTCAGATCCAGAGAGAAATTGGAGCTCAGTTAAGGGCACCCTAGCTGAGGATCTTTACAGCCAGAAACAGAGTGATCTGCAGAGACAGCTGAAGGGTGTGGTGATGCAGAAAAACAAAACAAAAAGAACAAGAAGTTTGTCACTGGAATTAAGGCAACTATGTTGGTTTGAATGAGAATGTCCACATAGGCTCCAAGAATTTGGACATTTTGTCCTCACTTGGTGGCACTGAGAGTGTCCTCTTAAGACCTCAGACTCACATAAAGTGGCCTTATTTGGAAATAAAGGATTTTCACACAGAAAGAGTTAAAACGAGATCATACTGGATTCCCATGGGCCCTATTCTAAAACTTTTTTTTAATTAATTTTATTTATTTCTGTATGTGTATGAATGTACTGTCTGCATGCAAGTTTGTGCACCCGTGTCGTGCAATGCCGCGGAGGTCAGAAGAGGGTCTCGGATTCCCCTGGAACTGGAGTTCTCCTGGAATTGGAGTTTCAGACAGTTCTCAGCCGCCATGTGGGTGCTGGGGATCGAACCCGGGTCCTCTGCAAGAGCGGTCGGCGCTCTTAACCGCTAGGCCATCTCTCCAGCCCCCATGGGCCCTATTCTAAAGAAAACAGAGACAGGAACCCAAGGCAGACACCCTGTGAAGAACGCAGAAGTTGGACTGATGCCTCTCTATGCAAATCTCACAGCAACATGCATAAGCTCGAAGGGGCCAGGAAAGATTATTTCCAGAACTGACGGGGAAGTGTGGTCCTGCCTGTGTCTTGACTGTAGACCTCTAGCATCCTGAACATGAGAAGGTAAAACTTTATGTTGTTCACTCAGCCCAGTTTGTGGCATTTTGTTATAGCAGCGCTGGAAGACCAATTCATGGAGTGACCCATTCCAAACAGTGAGCAAAATAAAAAATGCTGGAGAACCGTCCATCTACCATGCCAACAGGGGAACTGGAAACTTGGGTCAGGGGCTAAGAATACTGCTTGTGTTATAACAAAAAAAATGGAGAGATGAGGGAAATTCTTAGTCTAATACATTTATGTTCAAAGCAGAATAAGAGTCATGTTTTATTAAATCCCAAATCAATAATCTGAAATCAGAAACACATGGTCTGACATATATTTTTTAAATGTGAGCTTTATCAAAATGGAAAGTCTTTAGAGGTATAAAAATTAAATTTTCATTTTTCATTAAATACATATTTAATCTCCTTTACTAAAATAATAGCTAGATTATTCCTTTATGGCTCAAAAAGATCCAAGTTGAATCTAGATACCAGAATCCAGTCCTTCTGTGGTCCAAGGCACTGGAGCCACATGAAGCATGGTATAGATGTATGATAAAATGCAATAGTTATAACTTCAGAGGGGCAATAATAAGAATCTTTTCATACATCCTATATACTCTTAATATTTTGTTCATAAATTAGATCTGCAGTAAGATTTTTATCTCCCTGCTAAAATATAAAACACTTCATCCCCAAAAGCAGTCATATGATTGAAATCTTTTTTTTGTTTGGTCTTTCTGAGACAGGATCTCCCTGTAGTCCCAGCTGTCCTGGAACTCACTCTGTAAACCAGGCTGGCCTTCAACTCACAGAGATCTGCCTGCCTCTGCCTCCCAAGTGCTAGGATTAAAGGCACGCGCCACCATGCCCAGAGTTAAGATTGAAATCTTGACAGGGTTTTTTTATGGTGTTCTTTTTCATCTTGAAAGCAAGTGACAAGGTATGAACTGACAGAAAGGGGTGCGGAGGAGGAAGAGGGGACAGGGAAGGGGTTGGAAGGGGGTAAATGGATTGTTGACATGGAACTTGTAGTCAAGTGCTCTGAGTGCCTGGGTCCCCAAAGAATTCCTTAGATACTTAAAAGAGGAAGCACACAAAGAGAAAGAGGCAAAGGAGAGAGGTTTGAAGATGTGAGAGCAAGCTTCACCAACACCAGGACTCCGCCATCTGGAGTGGTGGAGTTTCAGGTGTGTGCAGTTCAATTGCAGGAGAGCTAGTTTTAGTACCACTGCCATATCTGCCTTGCCTTAATTTACTTACTAAGCTATTTGTCTCAAAACAACAGCAGGCACTAAATGCCCCAAGTTATTTATATATGATTTTTAAATTACTTTCCCTCTGCTATCTGCAGTCTGTGATTGTCCCAATTTTGTAATGAAGAAAAGAAAAGGAAAAAAAAAATCTTCATGGCAGGTGCAACCCGTTGGTCCCTCCTTCTCTCAGCCCAAAGTTCAGGGTGTCTGTGGATAAGCTTAAATTTACCCAGATGCTGATATTTCAAAGAAGCCATTGGTGTGGGATACCCATGGATCATCAAGACCTGGTTAAGCAGCTTGGAGGTCAGGATGCAAAGCAGAAAGATGGGCAAAGACCAAAGACATCTCTTCAAGAGATGGTGTAGCCTTATGCTATAGACTCCCTCCCAGACAAACCATCATGGTGTAGCTAGGGAGTGTTTGTAATGTAAATCTGGTGCCCTGTCCTCTACCTGCTAAATAAGAGTCTCAAAGGCAGGGCATGCTAGCACCTACCTACCGCAGGTGGGTGAGGGGAAGTCAGGGGGAGATGGGGGGGGTCCTGAGGACATTTCAAGGGGCATCAACAGCACAAAGGATTTCAAGTACTCGGGAAATGAGTGGGCAGGAGGTGGGTTAGAAAGGTGGTAAGACTGAAAGTGGGGGACCCATTTAGAAGATTATTTCAATAAAGCACTAGGAAAACATGAAAAGCTGAATGAAAACAAAAGAACAGAAAGGCGTTAGAATAAAACAGGACTTAGCAATTGGCAGGCAGTTTTCCAAGGCAGTGCTCACGCTGAGCACACCTCAAGGAAAAGTCTTGATCTACCCCGGGGGTTCATTAAAATAATATCCAGTGGGACTCACAGGCCTTTGTAGTATCCTGCAGAAAGTAAAAACTTGCTGAAATATATTCTTCAAAGTTCTGACCCATTTCCGGTCAGCCGTCCTCTCGTTTCCCACCCTCATTGCTCTTACAGGTTTCTAAGCTTTCTTTGACTCTTGCCCTCAGCCCTCCTCGCTCTGCCTTCAGGTTTCTGTTGCCGTCCACTTGTTCCTGTGTCCCTGAACCCAAGCTGAGGGCAGAGCACTCATAGAAGTTGTGAGAATAATCAGGGCCCAGGCGGTTGCACTGAGGCTATATGTCTGCTGTAGTTTGGGGGTTGAATGTCCTTCAAAGGCTCGCATCTGGTATTTTGTTCTAGTAAAGCAAATGGATTAATACCAACTGCTACTCATTCTGTCATGTCATCAGTTCAGGGGGCACCTATGTTTCCTACAAGCCCCCTACAACTGTCCCTGTGGGCTATCAACTCACTTTTCAGGCTTCCCAAGCATTTTGTTTCTTTCGTGTTCATGCCTCAGAATTTTATGCATATTTTAATTGAATTTTATTCATTTCATACAAAATATCTTAATCATCTTTATGCCCCATCCCCAGATCCAGAGTCCATATATAGATAGATAGATAGATGATAGATAGATATAGATATAGATATAGATATAGATATAGATATAGATATAGATATAGATAGATATATACTCCAATGGCGGCCAGCTGGAATTGCTGAGGGAGTGTCCAAGAGGATTCTCTGGAGAACTTTCAGAACAGAAAGGGAAGAGTGAGTTAGACTTCCAACAGAAAGCCTAAAACTCAGATAAGTCAACACTCCATAAGCAAGTAGAAAAACAAATCAATCAAACAAACAACAAAGGCATCTGAAGGAGACGAGCAAAGCAAGCCTTCAACACAGTGAAGAGGCATTTGGGATTTGCACTGGAATACAGGCAAAGAGAAACCCACATGCCAGGGACATGAAGAAGGGACAACATGGGAAAGGTGCAGGATAATTCCACACCAAGCTCTACCAACCCTGTGGGAGATTCCTACAGTGGGATACCCTTGAGGATGGCCCAGGACACAAATATTAGAAGTACAATTGTGGACATATACAAAGAAATTAAAGACTATAAAGAACAAGTCAGAGAACCAAGGAGAGAGAATGAAAAACTCAAGAAAGACCTATAAACTAGAGAAAGACAATGACAAACTCTGGAAGGAAGTGGAAACACTGAAAAGATCCCATTTTGAAAAAGAAAAGACCAACCAGCAAAGCAAAGAGCTACAGGAAGAGATTGAGAAGCTCCAGAAGGAAGTGGAAATACTAAAGAAATCACATGATGAAATGAAAAAGGAAATCAAATGCTCATCCAATCAAAAGGAAAGGAATGGAAAAAGCCTCAGAAGTAGAATGGAGGAAGCAGAACAAAGAATATCAGACCTGGCAGATAAGAACCATCTGTAACTCCAATTCCAGGATAACTCCAGTTCCAGGGGAATCCGAGACCCTCTTCTGACCTCTGCGGCATTGTACTACATGGGTGCACAAACCTACATGCAGACAGCACATTCATATATGTACAAAAATAAATAAAAATTAAAAAAAGAAGAGTAATTAAAAAAAATATCAGACCTGAAAGATAACACAGAACAACTAAAAACCTCAAGTAAAGACTATGAAAAATAAAAATTTAAAGAGACTATGAAAAAATTTTAAATACACAAAAGGGAAACAATCAGGAACTGTGGGACACTATGAAAAGATGAAATCTCTGCATCATAGGAATAGAGGAAGGAGAAGAATCTCAAGAGAATGGTATTGATCAGATCTTCAACAGAATAATAGATGAAAATTTCCCCAAACTAATAAAAGACAAACCAATACAAATACAAGAAGCACATAGAACTCCAAACAGACAAGATCAGAAAAGAAACTCTCCACACCATATCATGGTTAAAATGCTAGACACCCAAAACAAAGACAAAATTCTGAAAGCCACAAGAGAAAAACAAGTTACATATAAGGGGAGACCTATCAGAATTACAACTGACTTCTCAGTGCAAACTATGAAAGCAAGAAGAATGTGGAGCAAAGCATTCCCAGTGTTAAAGGACTATAGATGCCAACCCAGGTTACTATATCCAGCAAAAATGTCGATTATAGTTGAAGCAGAGAGAAAAATCTTCCATAACATAAAAAAGATGAAAGAATACATGTCTGGAAAGCCAACCCTCCAGAGAATACTTGAAGCAATTCAAAGGATAGAAGAAAGGAGCAACTATCCCCAGGCACCTAGAAAGAGCAATTAATAAAAGCATAAGTGCAGAAGTAGAAACCTAGACCAAAAACTCAAATGGATAATAAGGTGAAAGGAAGCAACACACATCTATCAGTTATAACCTTAAATATTAATGGACCAAACTCCCCAATCAAAAGACATAGACTGGGAGATTGGATTAGGAAACAGAACCCACCAATATGCTCTCTACAAGAAATGCATCTTACCTTCAAGGATAGGTACCACCTTAAAATGAAAGGATGGAAAAAAATATTCCAAGCAAATGGTGTTACAATTTTAACATCAGACAAAATAGACTTCAAAGTAAAAGAAATCAGAAGAGACAAAGAAGGCCATTATATTTTTATCAAAGGAACAATTGGCCATGAAGATTTCACAATCATGCATATATATGCACCAAACTCTGGTGCACCAAACTTTATAAAGACAATTCTCCAGGACCACAAGGCACAGATTAACCCCAGCACCCTCATAGTAGGGGACTTCAATACCCCACTGAGCCCTTTGGACAGGTCAACCAGACAAAGAATAAACAGAGAGACATCTGAACTGAATGATACAATACACCAAATGGACCTCACAGACATCTACCAAATATTTCACCCTAATACCAGAGAATACACTTTCTACTCAGCACCCCATGGAACATTCCCACAAACAAAAAAATCGACCACATACTGGACACAGCAGAAGAAAGAAAAGAAACCTCCACAATACAAGAGATTGAAATAATTTCATGCATTCTATCAGACCACAGTGCCATAAAGCTTCCTTCTCAACACCAGAATAAGCCCCTACTATCTACAAGAACCCCTGGAGACTAAAACAAACACCATCCTTGAATACTGAATGGGTCAAGGAAGAGATAAGAAAGAATAAACAGCATTCCTGGAACTGACTGACAATGACAATACAACCACAAACAAAACCTATGGGATACTTTAAAAAGTTCATTCCTAAGAGGGAAGTTTAATAGCCTGGGTGCCTACATTAGAAAAAAAAACAGAAGAGCACAAGTGCACGATCTAACACGCCAGCTAAAAAACACTTGAGAGGACAAACACAGATGAACCCTAAACACAAACCTGACAAGAAGACATAACAAAAATCAGAGCAGAAATTCAATGAATAGAAAACAAAGAAAACAATACAAAAAAAAATCAATGATCCAAAGTTAGTTCTTTGCAGAGAATAAACAAGATAGCAGACCTCTAGCCCAGTTAAACAAAAAAAAAGAAGGAATAACTCCACAATCAATAAGATATCCATGATGAAAGGGAAATATCCGCAACAGACAAGGAAAAGATCCAGACATCATACAGGCAATACTTATAAAACCCTATACTCCTACTAAGTTTGCAAGCCTAGAGAGAAATGATGAATATCTGAAATCCTGGGAATCACCAAAGCTCAACCAAGAAGAAATCAACAGCTATACAGACCCATAAAAACAAGGAAATTGAACAGTAAAAAAATAAGAAAATCTCCCAACTAAAAAAAAGCCCAGGCCCGGATGGTTTCCCGGCGAAGAATTCTATAAACATTTCAAAAAGATTTACCATTATACTCAAATTGTTTAGAAAGAATACAAAACAGAGGGAACTTTCCAAAACTCCTTCTCTTGAAGCCAGCATCATTCTATTACCAAAACCAGGCAAAGAGATACAACCAAAAAGGAGAATTATAGACCCATCTCATTAATAACACAGATGCAAAAATTCTAAATAGGATACTGGCAAATCGCATACAGACCCGCGATCAACAAGATCACCATCATGACCAAGTTGGATTCATACCGAGATGCGGGATGGCTCAACATATGAAAATCAATAAATATCATCAGCATATAAATGGACTGAAGACAAAAACCATACATCATACTCAATTGATGTGGAAAAGCCTTTGACAAAATCCAGTATCCCTTCATGCTTAAATGCAAATATCATCCTAAAAGGGGAACAAACAGAAGCATTCCCTTTAAACGTAGGAACTGCGCAAGCTGCCCTGTCTCCACTCCTCTTCAATATAGTGCTTGAAACAGTTGCTTAGGGCAATAAGGCAAGAAAAGGAATTAAAGGAGTACTAATTGGAAAAGAGGAAGTCAAGCTACCTTTTTGCTGATGATATGATTGTTTACATAAGGGTGCTAAAAACCGCCACCGAAAACTCCTAAAAATGATTAAGAGCTTCAGCAACGTGGCAGGATACAAAATTAACCTAGAAAATCAGTAGCCTTTCTTTACACCAACACACAAGCAACTGAAGAGGAATTCAAGGAGACCTTCCCACTCACGATAGCCTCAAAAACAATAAAACACCTAGGAACGAACTAACCAAAGACACAAAGATCTCTGACAACAAATTTTTGAACCCCTAAAGAAGGAAATTGAAGAAGACATCAGAAGATGGAAAAACCTCCCATGCTCATGGATTGGAAAAATTAATATAGTAAAAATGTCCATTCTACCCAAACTCTTGTACAGATTTAATGCAACCCCAATCAAAATCCCCAAGAGTTTCTTCACAGGCTTGGAAAAAAAGTCCTTAATTTCATTTGGAAAAACAAAAGACCTGGAATAGCCAAAGCAACCCTGAGTGAAAAGAGCAATACAGGGGGGATTCTATACCAGACTTCAAACTATACTACAGGGCTATAGTCATAAAAACAGCTTGCTACTGGAACAAAAGCAGACCTGTTGACCAATGGAACAAAACCAAAGATCCAAACCTGAGCACATACAATTTCAGCTGCCTCATATTTGACAAGGGGCCAAGAAAACACAATGGAGGAAAGACAGCATCTTCAGCAAGTGGTGTTGGCAAAACTGGATCACCACTTGTAGAAGAATGAAATTAAACCCCTACCTCTTGCTCTATACAAAAGTCATCTCCAGGTGGATTAAAGACCTCAACGTGAAACCCCAAACTCTGAAGGTGATAGAAGAAAAAGTGGGCAGCAGACTACAAGACATAGGCGTAGGAAAAGACTTCCTAAATCAGACAGCAGCTGCGCAAGAATTAAGGTCGACAATTGACAAATGGGACCTCATTAAACTCAAAAGCTTCTGTACATCAAAAGAAATAATCCGGAAGCTAAGGCAAGCAGATTGCAAGTTCAAGGCCTGTCTAGACTCCAGGATGAACTGAACAACTTATTGAGACCCTGTCTCAAAATAAAAAGGAAAGAGAGAGCTGGAGATGTAATCATAGTTTAGTAGTAAGAGTGCTTGCATGGCATGCAGGAAGCCCTAGGTTAAATCCCTAGCACTGAGCAAATACAATAGGATATAAATGCTACGTAAACAGTAGCTATACTGTATTGTTTAGGGGATAATGACAAGAAAAATGTCAATACATTTTCAGTATGATTTGTTTTCTTCTCAAAATTTTCAACCCATGATTGAGTGTGGTGCCTGAGATACAAAGTGCTGACTGTAATTAGCTTTCCTTGTTTCTGCTATTCTCCCATTTGACTTGGCCCTGACCTGACAGCTGCGTGGAGAATACAGCATGGGAAATATCTCAGTGTTCAAAGTGCACAGCTGGGATTCAATTCACAACACCCAGAAATGAACAATGAGGTGACAATGAATGGTATCAACATGGGACAGTGGGGAAACCTGTAGGACTGAGAAGGGAGATGCTGGAGGTGCCCGGATGTCACCCAGAGCCCCTGTGGTGGAAGCAGAGGGACCGCAGACTCCTTGGCAGTAACCTGGCCTGGAAGGTCGTATCAGTCATTTCTCTTATTGCTATAGCAAAACACTTGACAAAAGCAACTTAATGAAGGAGGGGTGATTTTGGCTTACCGCTTGAGGGTGCAGTCCATCATGGAGGCATAAGAGAGATGGAGGCTGGTGCTCAGCTCGCTTTCTCTGTTTTACTTATTTGATTTTGTGTGTGTGACAGTGTTTTCCCTGCATGTATGTAAGAATACCCATACCATGCAATGCCAACAGAGGTCAGAAGAGGGTATTAGATCCCCTGGAATTGGAGTTATGGACAGTTGTTAACTGTCATGTGGGTGTTGGAAACCAAACCAGGGTCCTCTGCAAGAACAGGCAGTGTTCTTAACTCCAGATCCCTCTTCCCAGCCCCTCAGTTTCTCCTTTATATTCAGTCTGGATCCCAGCCTGTGAAATGATGCGACCTACATTTAGGGCGGGTCTTCCCTCTTAGGTTAAACCTTTCTGAAAACACTGTCTGTCATAGACATACCCGTAAGTACGTCTCCTAGGTGATCCTAAATCAGCCAAGTTGACACTCAGGCTTAACCATCCCAAAAGAACTCATGTGGGCCATTGTGTGGCTGCCACACAAAAGCCCATCCCAGCCTCAGGGGTCTGTGCCCAGCTTTCCTGCTACCACATATGGCCCCAAGTCCTGTTACAGTCACGTGCTAGATCCTCTCAGCACTCGCAGGCTTTTTCTTACTATGGACACAGTGGTGTTGACCCTTGGCTACTAGGAAAAAAACAGGGATGTTTTTCATCTATAAAATGAGATGTAAGGAGAGATGGCCTAGCGGTTAAGAGCGCCGACCGCTCTTACAGAAGACCCGGGTTCCATCCCCAGCACCCACATGGCGGCCGAGAACCGTCTGAAATTCCAATTCCAGTAGAACTCCAGTTCCAGGGGAATCCGACACCCTCTTCTGACCTCCGCGGCATTGCACGACATGGGTGCACAAACTTGCATGCAGACAGTACATTCATACACATACAGAAATAAATAAAAATAAAAAAAATAAAATAAATAAATAAAAAATAAAATGAGAGGTAAGAGCCTCCTCTTTCCCACGTTTCCCACTCATTCTTCTTCCGTGTCTCAGATAAGGGAGGCCGAGTTGTTTTAATTATGTTTTCAGTGCACGACAGCCTGTTCCTTTATGCAATTTTTAGAGCCCCCTTTGCGCCTGCTGGTCTTTAAAGTGGGTCTCCTATCTTGGAAGGAAAAGAAGCAGCTTATTGGGCTGGAGAGTTGGCCCAATGGATGGAGAGAGTTGGGAGCGCCAACTGCTCTTGCAGAGGACGTGGGTTCGATCCCCAGCGCCCACGTGGTGGCTGAGAACCGTCTGTAACTCCAATTCCAGGAGAACTCCAGTTCCAGGGGAATCCGACACCCTCTTCTGACCTCTGCAGCATTGCACGGCAAGGGTGCACAGACCTACATGCAGACAGTACATTCATACCCATAAATAAACAAATAAAATTAAATTAAAAATTCAAGAAAAAGCATTAAAAAAAAAAACAAATGATGATGATAAAAAAGAAGCAGCTTATTGTCACTGGGAGTTATGCACCCAGCGTCTCTCAAAGACCTGTGCTCAAGCCAGGGTGGGGCAGGGAAGGGAAGCCAGTAGCAGGAGTCAAAGGAAGGAGAGTGGAGAGGGCTCATTGCTGTTTCTGCAGAAAGATTATTAAGTGACCACAGAAATCCTGGGGGGCTTCTAAACATCAAGATATGACTATCATCAAATAAATAGAAAAGAGGTGAGGTATATCCCGGTCTGAGAACAAGGATGCCTGGTCTAGTTGTCTCCCAATGTAACCAATATTAATCCACAAGCTTTATCTGTTCAACCTCTCACTGCCGAAGTACTGGAATTGCTGTGGTTCATCAAGCAATGCTGTGAGGTGAGAAGGCAGACATAGTTATGGCTATTTGGCACGTGTAGAAACTGAGGCACAGATGTGAGATGTCTACACACATATTCACTAAGAATCAGTGAGTCAGTAGTAAGGATGAGGACTTGATTGTACCTGTCCTTCCAAGCCCCTGACTGCCATAGAGGCCACTCCATCCGAAAGTTAAGTCCCAAGTTATTTGTTGTAAAACCTTTGATTTCTTCTTCCTCCTTTTCCTCCTCCCCCTCTTCTTTCTCCTGTCATCGTCTTCTTCCCCCTCTTGTCCCTTCTCTTCCCACTCTTCTTTCTTCTCCTCCCCTTCCTCCTCCCTCTCTCCTTCCCCTTCTCCCTCTCTTCTCCTTCCCACTGTCAGCTAGTCACACCAGATCCTATGGTACTCTCTTCTTCTCTTCTCTCTCACTCATACAGATAGATATTTCTCATACCAAATGGAAGAGCAGAGTTGTTTCACAGACCCTTGCTATCTCAACACTTAAGATATATTCTCCCCACTCAGCTTTCATCCACCCCCCATCCACACCCACCATACTCAACACCACTGTTTGTTTGCCTTCCATGAGTTTCTTTTGCCTGACGATTAAAATCCCAAGGCCCATTACCTAATTTTCAAGGTCATTACTGCCTGGCCTCTGCCCATTTCTCGGCCTGCTCCTTGGTTAACTGTTCTGCCATACCAAGCCTCACTGCATTAAACCATCTCCCTCTCTTGATATCTTCTAACACATACCCTGGCACTAGGCAGCTACTTAAATAAATGTAGAAAAACAGGTCCTGTGAGTTCAGTTACTTAGCCTTCCTAAACCTCAGTTTCTGCACCTGGAGAATGGAACAAAGACTACTACGGATCCTGGTGTCATAAAAATAAGTGCTGAGGCTGAAGAGATGGCCTAGTGGTTAAGAGCCCCGACTGCTCTTGCAGAGGACCCGGGTTCGATCCCCAGCACCCACATGGTGGCTGAAAACCATCTTTAACTCCAGTTCCAGAGGAATCTGAGACCCTCTTCTGACCTCCACAGCATTGCACAACACGGGGGCACAAACCTACATGCAGACAGTACATTCATACACATATGAAAATAAATTTTAAAAATTAAAAAAAATTTAAAAAAATAAGTGCTTGCCACATAATTTATATATAGGAAGTACATGGTTATTTTCGTTATCTAATTACCCTAATTCCCCATCTTCAGAATGGACTTCATGCTAATGTCGTCCTCAAAGTCCAGAAAACAGCAATAAAGATGACAGATAATAATTAATATATTCTTTCTCACACATCATGCATTATTACATGTGCTTTGCAAATATTAACTCACTCATTCATCATCCACAACATAACATTATTATATCCATTGTAATATAAGGAGATCAGAGTTCATAGACATTAAATCAAATTCTCCCAGGTTATCCATGAGAAGTGATGAAGTCCTAGCGGCTCCATTCTGGGCTCATAAAGACTCTTTCTCTAGACCTTCCCTGAGCACCTAGCTCCACCATCTCCTCTGGGTCTATTACTGGCAATGACAAGACCCTCAATGCCATTTGTCTGACAGATACCCAGGAGCTAATGTTTGGCCAGTGATGGTGATATGGTTCTGAGCTCTATTCCTAAATCCATGGAGGCTTGGCCTCGGGTCCTCTGGAGCTGGAGTCAGAGGCAGTTGTCAGCCATCTGACTCATATCCCACTTCTCCTTTTTTTTTTTTTTTAATTTTTTATGTGTATGAATGTACCGTCTGCAGTTCTCAGCCACCATGTGGGTGCTGGGGATCAAACCCGGGTCCTCTGCAAGAGCAGTCAGCACTCTTAACCGCTAGGCCATCTCTCCAGCCCCCCCCCACTTCTACTTTTAAGAATCCTTACGGCATTGCTCAGAAGCTACTCAGGAGGCTGAGTCGGAAGGACTGCAAGTCCAACTCCATCTGGCAGCTTAATGTAACCCTGCTTTTAGAAAGGTGGGGGTAGGAAACCCCATACAGCTTAATGGTCGTGCATTTGCCTGCCGTGTACCAGGCCCTAGGTTTATACCCTGTACCAATGAAAGCAAAGACAAAAATGAATCCTTCAGAATACAGAAGTCACCTAGAGAATCGGAACTTCTTATTCTGAAGCCAACTACCTTGAAACCAACCATAACCTTAATTTTCTCTTACCACACAGTGACTTAGACACAGTTCTTAGGGACTGGGAGTCAGACAAGTCCAAGCGACCACTGGAGTGCTTTCCACAACCCAGTAAGGAATTCAAAGTAAGGATGATACCTAGTCATAAAATAAATATAAAGAAATTGAACAAAATGCTGTTTGCCTACTGTATTAGTCACTTTTCTGTTGCTGTGATAAACACCATGACCAAAGAAACTTATAAAAGGAAGAGTTTATTTGAGTTTACAATTGATGGTTCCAGGGAATTAGAGTCCATTGTGGTGGGAGGCATGGCAGCTGGAGCTGGAGCAGCAAGCCAAGGGTCACATCTCTCAATGAGCACAGGAAGCAGAGAGTGACTGGAGACCACGAGGCTTGTTAAACTCACTAAGCCTGCCCCCAATAACGCACTTCCTCTAGCATGGTCACACCTTCTAAGACCTCCAAGAACAGTGCCACCAACCGGAGATAAAATGTCTGAATATTTAAAGCCTATGGGGGACACTCATTCAAACCACCACACCTATGATTAACCACCTTGGTGTCTTATTAAAAAGTTAAATATTCTCCCACAAATCGTACTGCTTTGCAGTGCTTTACATGTGAGTTCCCTGTGGCTACAGAGTGTCCATGAGGGACTGGGACATTGCCCAAAGGACCCATCTAGAGCCCTACAACTGTCTCACTACTCCCCTCAGCCCTGGAGATGATAAGAAAGAAGATGATGTAATGACTATCCAGAAAGGAAGATGTGGATCGGCGTCCCCAGAAAGCTTGGTGAGTGAGTATTCTGCTTCTTAAGTTCCCAGCCATAGCAGCTGAGCCAGCAACCGGGCTAAGCCTCATGAGAACCATCAAAGTCTAGAGGCGAAGCTCCAATATGCAGTGACAGCCGTTAGAGAGTGATTGGTGGGATGAACCTTCAGAGAAGATAAAACCATGGTCCTATTCATATTAAATGCTTTTCAGTTTTTATCGTAATTAAATGTTTTTAAAATGTTAATGGAATAAATTGAACTTGACTTCCCCATTTTCTCCAGATCCTGCAATTATGCTCAAGGCCTGTCTTGAAAAGATGCCAGAGGGTGATGGATTAACTCTAAAATAAATCAAATTTCCCTTGCCACAGAGTTAGGGAAATACAATAAGCATTCCATCCTGCCTCCAGTGATGGAGGAGTCGCATCGCCTTTTCCACAGCACCTACTAGGAACAGCCTAAGGAATAAGCTCACTCATACAGTGCCATAAACCAAACTCCACTGAGGCAATAAACTGTGATGCCACAGAGCAGTGGGTGAAAGGGCCCGGGCAGCATTTCTGTTGAGCTGCCTCCTCTTGCCAAGACTCCCTCCCAGTAAATATCTAGCTAGAAGCTCATAGAAATGAGCTAGGCACCAGGCCAGCCAGACTCCCAGCATGCCAGGATAGGCGGTACAGAGGGCCAAGCACCTGCTCCCAATACTCTTGAGGGGATGGGGGTATCTCTGGGTGGCATCCAGGAAACCAGCACTCCATCAGCACCATGGCCTGAGTCAGCAGCAAAAACTCACAGCATAGGTCAAAAATCTTTGAAATTCAGGCCTGAGCTGGGACAAGCCAAGGGCGGCCCCAGCCTCTTCCTGTGGTCAGTGAATGTGAGGTCATGGGAGCTTAGTAAAAGCAGAGGCCTCCTTCTTCCCATAGGTTTCGAGTTAGACAAATAGAAATGAAGACAGTATCCAGGTCTGGAAGTCCACACCTATAAGTCCAGTTATCTGGGTGGCTGAGGCAGGAAGATGGCAAGCTCAAGACACCTTGGGCTAATTAGTGAGAACTTATCTCAAGATTTAAAACAAAACAAAACACAAAAATCTGGGACTATAACTCAGTGGTAAAGTGCTTACCCAGTATGTGTGAGCCCCTAAGTTCAACCCATAGTACCACAAAAAATGAGGAGAAAATGGGAGGTGGAGGGAGGAGAAAGACAGGAGGGAAAAGAGGAGGATGGGGGAGGAGGAAAGGAGGAGGAAGAGGGGGAGGAGGGGGAGAAAGGGGAGATGGAGGGGAAAGGGAAGGAGAGGGAGGAAGAAGAGGGGAGGAGGGGATGGAGGAGAAAGAGGAAGAAAAGAAGGAGAGGAGGAGAACGAGGAGGAAGAAGAGAAGGATGAGCAGGAGGAGGGTGAGGAAGAGGAGAAGGAGGAGCAGGGGAGGTTTTCTAGAAGTTTCTGTAACCAAACTGATTAAAGAGTTTCCTACCAAGCCACATATGAAAGCCTTCATGACAACAGTCGAACCAAATATATTGGGGGGGGGTTGGTGTTTTGTTTTGGTTTTTTGTCTTTTCGAGACAGGGTCTCCCTGTAGTCCCAACTGTCCTGGAATTCACTCTGTAGACCAGGCTGGCCTTGAACTCACAGAGATCCGCCTGCCTCTGCCTCCGGAGTGTGTGTGGGGGGATTAAAGGTGTGGCCGCCACGCCCGACTCTTCTATTTTGACCCATCTTGTTTTCTGCGACAGTGTTGAGGCTGGGCCCAGCATCCCATCTCTGAAGAATGTCCTGTCTATGGACAGCTCACATCACCTAGCAGCCTGAGACAGTCCTCTGACTCCTGCAATCTCTAGTCTCCATTTCTTTCTCTTCTTCAATTGAGAGGGTTGCAAGTTATTGCTATTATTAAACTTAGTTTCTAATTCAACATGTCCCAGCTTCTTTATATGCCCAGAAGGTAAAATTCTTTTTTTGTTAATGAGTTTCTAAATTTTCTGTGAGCATTTTGTCTGCATGTATGCAAGCTCATGCATGTAGTGGAATGCCAGCAGAGGTCAGAAGAAGGCATGGGAACTAGAGATATCTCCAGGTCCAGGGAAGATATGGACTGTTGTTAACCACCATGTGGGTACTGGGATTTGAACCCAGGTCCTCTGGGAGAGCAGTCAGTGTTCTGAACTGCTAAGCCATCTCTTCAGTCCCACAGAAGGCAAAATTCTTAATGACAGATAACTATGCTAAGATGCTGATGCATTATTTCATCTGTAGAATGAAGAACACCTCTTCTGGTGCACACTTTACTTATATTTGTACAAAACAAGATCCAAACAGTGTGGCAAGAGGCCCCGTAACACTGTTGCACATTCTGTTGGTATCAGGGGCTAGGCTAAGCCTTCTCAGTCATGATTACTAAGCCTGGTCCTGTGTTTCTTAGGGTCATGCTATTAGATACACTTGTCAACTAATCTTGGTCACTTCCTCTCTTTAATCCAGCCTTCAGGAGCCCCAGGGGGTTCCCATAGGCCTCTGTCACTTGATGCCCTGGGGAGATCTAAGACAGTGAACAAGAGTGGAGCGCCTTTTGGATGATTCTGCTACTCTTCTTGAGCAGGTGCCACCCTAAGGGTCCTCTTCTGAACACCTGAGTCTGCAGCTGTCTCCTTGCTGAGCCTGTCACATGTTGAGAATGTGAGCCCCTAATAATGGGAAATGGATGAAAGAACCCCCTCCTACACACACACACACACACACACACACACACACACACACACACACGCACACAAAGCAGCAAAGTACCTTCCTAGGTAGGTTAGGACTTGGCTGAGTACAATGGTACCTGTTCTACATCCCTCACAGAAAATGAGCAAAAGTTGGTGTGCTGTAAAGTAAAGGGCTATTATTGCATTTACAGGGAGAGGAGGGAGAGTCAACCCTCTAAGGTTATGGCGTGCTCCCCCCCCCCAAATGAAAGGCCATCAGGTTTAGGCTCTCCGGAACAAAGTTTAATTCAGGGTAGCTGGGGCTAGGCTCAGGGGAAAGATAGAGCCAGCACTGAATGGCATCTGGCCTGGGAATTTAAGGGAGAAGGCGGGAGTGGGATTCAGTGAGAGTGGGGGTGGGTAGCACACTTTGTAGGAGTCTGGCTTTCAAAAAGGCGGAAGATTCCATCGGTGATGGCCCATTTTTCCATAACCAAAGGCTGGCCTGGTAGAGCAGGTTCCTGGGCGCCACCGGTCTTAGGTGTCTCTGCATTTCTTTTTTTTTTTTTTTTAATATATTTTATTTATTTATTTATGTGTCAGAAGAGGGCGTCGGATTCCCCTGGAACTGGAGTTCTCCTGGAATTGGAGTTACAGACGGTTCTCAGCCGCCATGTGGGTGCTGGGGATCGAACCGGTTCCTCTGCAAGAGCAGTTGGCGCTCTTAACCGCTAGGCCATCTCTCCAGCCCATGGTGTCTCTGCATTTCAATGGGCTTCTAGAGCTCACACTCCTGACAATCCCTAGAGTTTTTAAGCCATGGAGCAATTCTCATACTGCTTGAGGGGAACAACAACAACAAAATAAAGGTAGGGGGACAAAGGAGTTTGCCAGCTGCTTCAGAGAAAAACAAAAGCAAAGTGTGTTCTGAAAGCAGGACCTTCCTTCCTGTGACTGTTGACAGAAAAACAGCTCTCACCACAAAGAGAAAATGTGGCAGTTTACTCTGGAGCCAAATATGAGTGAATATAGCCAGAAACACGGATTTAAGTCACCCCAAATCCCATGCTCCAAAATGCTAACTGTTTTGCGAAGTTTTTTATGGCAATAGAACAAAGAAAGTCCTAAATAGAGGCACTTTTCGAATCCATTGGGTGGAAAGTCAGGTAGGCGGGTTGGAGGAAAGGGGCAGGCTCCTCTAACTGTTAGTTCTGGGGTCGATGGAAGCTGGGGATCCATTCATACATTCCAAAGGATTTACTTAGTGGTCACAAGAGGTTAATTCACACACAGAAGAGAATAATGGCTTTTCAAGAGACCAAAAATGCACTAAGATAATTTGTGATTAGGCCCTGAACTTGCAACATTCCAAACTCGCCACATTCCTTGAGTTCTAATCAATGCAACTGCTTTCTGGGAACATTCACTCACTGCTCTTTATCACTGTCCTTGATAGAAGTAATGTTGGGGGCTGGAGAGATGGCCTAGTGGTTAAGAGCGCCACTGCTCTTGCAGAGGACCCAGGCTCGATCCCCAGCACCCACATGGTGGCTGAGAACTGTCTTTAACTTCAGTTCCAGGGGAATCTGACACCCTCTTCAGACCTCCACGGCATTGCACAACACGGGTGCACAAACCTACATGCCGACAGTACATTCATACACAATAAAAAATAAATAAAAAATTTTTTAAAGTAATGTCAATATCTCCTGCCCTACCTGCTTAGAAGAGTCACTTGGGGTTTATGTTCAAAATAGAGAATTCTGCTGGGCTTGGTGGCTCATGCCTTCAATCAGCTGGGACTATAAGACCCTGCCACAAACAAACAAAAAAACCACCAAAGAATTCGAGTCAAGGCTTCACAATCTTAGTTGTATATTACATCATCCAAGGAGATTTGGAAAACCTGGATTCCTAAGCCACACCCCAGACTGCAGAAGGCCGACTCTCTGGGATGATGATCCCGGGAGTAATCATTTCCGAACCACCCAGGGGATGCAGTGTTCAGTCACAACTGAGACTCGCTGTTTCTGAACCTCTTCAAAGCCAAATTAAGTAGACTCCCTGAGCATAGAAATAAGCTATGCTTTTGTTTTTCCTTTTTTAGAGATGGGTTCTTGTTATACAGCCCAGAACGTTCTGGAACTCATGATTTTTCCCATCTCTGCCTCCCAAGAATTGGGGTTACAGGCATGTGTCCCCACATCTGGCAAAATAAGTATTTTTTGAAAGTGCCCCATGTGCTTCTAAGAATCCAATAAGCTTTAGGGGTAGAGGCTCCATTGTAGATGTGGGACCTTGCTCATATGAACATACGGTCTTGTGGTAACATCTACAACATCTACAACCATGCAAACTCAGACAAAAACATCACAGAGAACCAGGAAATGGGCAGCAGGCTCCAATGCTAGCCAAGGAAATAGTAGCTACTAATTGCTGCCAGGTGAGAGAGAGTTGATCTTTGATCTTTAAGGGAAAGACACCTCCCCCCCCAGTGGATGAACCTGCACTGAGGGATGTCTGGGTACAAAAGCTTGACTGGATATGTGACAGAACTCATGAAATCCAAATCTGGGGGGGGGTCAGGAGTTAGAGGGGGTGCAGGTGGGTGAGGGGGTATAAAGATGATTAAGATGTTTTGTAAGAAATGCAAAAAAATCAAATATACATTGGAGGAGAAAAAAGAAATCCTACAAGCTGTGGCTGATACTATTTGAGACCTTACTCCTGGTGGCACACACCTTTAATCCTAGCACTCAGGAGGTAGAGGCAGGTGGATCTTTGTAAGTTCAAGGCCAGCCTGGTCTACAGAGTCAGTTCCAGGACAGCTGGGACTACAGGGAGACCCTGTCTCAAAAAGACCAAAAAAAAAAAAAAAACAGGATACCTACGCAGCATTCAATTTAAACTTGTAGTATCATTTGCTAGAACGCAGAGGTGGGAGAAGTGGGGGAGGCATCCTGCCTGGGATTCTGAATGGTTATTGCTTGGAAGCTTGACAAACTCACAAATAAAACAATTTCCATTTCAAATGGAAAACATAGGAGCAGGCAGTTCAATTCATCCAGTATAGCTCATTCATCTAAGGACAAACTCACATCCTGTCCCAAATAATCCCAAAACCCTGGGATGAGGGACACTCTTTTTCCTAATCTAGGGTCTACCTTGCCCTACAGGCTATACAGACATCCCTAGAAATACATCCCAAATGACCTGGTCTCAGATCCATGGCTATACCACAGTAGTATTTCCTTGAGAGGACAGATCCCAGCAAGTGGCCAAAGAAAGCTCTGGAATAAACCTAAGACCTTAGCCAGGACAGTGTGAGCTCAGCTGAGCATGACTGATCATAGCACTCTAGAAAATGGGGTCAGGTGAAGGCTCTAGGCAAACAGGCTCATCCTCTAGATAGGAAAAACCCAAAGGTACCCATCCCTGTGGAAGAACATAACTAGAGGAGTGTTGCAGGGCCACGTCCAAATTCCAGAGCAGGGTTACCCACATCTTAGGACAGCACTGTGTTGCACACAAAGGCACTCTGGGCCTGAAGTCTCAGCCCACATGCCTGGACCCACAGGGGGCCAAATCAGTGAACGTGTGGACGAAAGACAGAGCAAAGTAGACGGTTTCTGGATTAATCCCAAGTCAAATGCACAATGATTCAAAGCTGTTTCTGGTAGGGCTCACCCACGTGGCGTGGCATGGCGTGGCGTGCGTGGCGTGCGTGGCGTGCGTGGCGTGGCACAATTTGACTGCAGCCTTGGTTCTGAACACACATCAGGTGCACTTTGCACTGAGCATGCCACCACTCCACACGAATAAGTAAATGCTGCCTGGCTGTATGTTATGAGTTGTCATGTTTTTACTGTACATACAAAGTTTTCTGCTCTTACAGAAACATAGTGGTTTAATTAGAAAAATAATGAGTTTTAATACTTTCCTGCCATCATTTATCAGCATGTAAACATCAAATTAGTCTATCTTTGGATTCTATTGCATTAGACAAATAAGCATATCCATCTCATTAGCATGCAAATTTGCTCTTGTCTTTAATAAATGATAAAATTACATGTAAACCAAGTAATTACTTTAAAATAAAATTCTTTTTTGATTTGTTATGAGCAAACATTTGGTTTGCATACTTGCATGTTTATGTACAATGTCTGCGTGTACACACATGTTCATATGTGTAAATGCAAACATGATGCACACTTAGAGGTTAGAGGACAATCTTGGGTATCAGTTTTTATCTTCCATCATTTTGAGACAGGGTCTCTGTTATTTTTTCTGCTGTGTACAGCAGGCTAGCTGGCCTACAAGCTTCTAGGAATTCTCTCTAGGTCCCATATGCCCCTTGAAAGTGCAGGGATGAAACTCCAATTCCAGGAGAACTCCAGTTCCAGGGGAATCCTCCACCCTCTTCTGACCTCCGCGACATTGCACAACACGGGTGCATAAACCTGCATGCAGACAGTACATTCATACACATACAGAAATAAATTTAAAAAAAGAAAGTGCTGGGATTACAGACAGTCACATGTGTGTATCTGATATATATATATATATATCAGATATATATGTGTGTGTGTATCTGATATACATATGTGTGTGTGTGTGTGTGTGTGTGTGTGTGTGTGTGTGTTCTAGGGATTCCAACTCAGGTCCCCATACGTGTATGACAAGCACTTTATTTCCCACTGAGCCACCTCCACAGCCTTCTATACCTATTTTATTTATCTATATACCCAGGGTCATGCGAAATTCTCTCAAGGAAACAGGAATCAAAAGTAGAAAACTTCAAGCATCCCTGTCCTATGGCACCGTCCTCCTGAGAGTAGCTTGCATCCTTCAAAGGTAGCCATGTGCCTAAATGTTCTTTTTTTTTTTATAGAAGGGTATTTTTTAATTTAATTTATTTTATTTTATTTATTTATGTGTATGAGTGTACTGTCTGCATGCAGTACATACCCGTGTCGTGCAATGCCGCGGAGGTCAGAAGAGGGCGTCAGATTCCCCTGGAACTGGAGTTCTCCTGGAATTGGAGATACAGGCGGTTCTCAGCCGCCATGTGGTGCTGGGGATCAAACCCGGGACCTCTGCAAGAGCAGTCAGTGCTCTCAACTGCTAGGCCATCTCTACAGCCCCGCCTAAACGTTCTTAGACAAACCTACTCTCCTCCTCACAGATGCCCAGTATCCAGGCTCATCTCTACTCCCTTGACCCTCTCTCTTATCCTTGTCACCCTCGTCATCAAGTGGAGGCTACTAGGTCACGTGTCTGGTGTCTCTTATGAACAAAGCCCAAACTTCCATTTGATAATTGCTGGCTTCGTAGCTGGGGGAGAGGGGCTCTTATTTCAATAACACTTTTATTGCTTCAGTTATTCCAGGTTCTCTTTCGAAATTGCCTCTGGGAATACCAGCACAAGCTTTAGAATATCCCGTCCTGGCCAGGCTCTGCTCTCTGATCAGGAGTCCAAGGTTTTGAAGCAGCTTTCAATTTTCTTTGGAGAATTGGTGAACAAAAGAAACTCTCAGTGATCAAAATAAACCACGAAAAGTGCAGGTTGAGTTCTAGGACTTTATCTTAGGGAAAGAATCAAAAATATGTGAAAAGGTTAAGAGGGAGGGAGAGAAAGAGTCAACATAAATGGAAAAGTTGTATCCATCCACTGTGCTGCTGTGGAAGCCATATGGAAATACCATGGAGACGGGGAAGGAGGCAAGGTGGAGGGTGTGGCTATGAAGAGAGCCTGAGGGACCCCGAGGTAGCTGATCTGCGTCTGACTACAGCGGCAGATACACAACCTGAATGTATGATAAAATTATAGAGGAATGCATTAGTTACTCTTGAATCACTATGTCCCAAGTCCCCAAGAGAACAACGTAAAGGAGGATACTTTTATTTTGTCTCATGGCTTCATGGAATTCAATCCATGGTTGCTTGGCCCCATGCCTGGGGCAGAACATCACGGTTATGGGAGCTTGTAGCAGAAGAACTCCTTCACTTCATAGCAGACAGGAAAGAGAGAGAGAGAGAGAGAGAGCAGGGTCAAGGAAAGACATACCCTTCAAAGACACACACCCCAGTGACCTGTTCCCTTCTGCTACTTCTCACATCCTGAGGCTTCCACCACCTCCTAAACTAGCACCCCAGCTGGGAGCCAAATACCCAGCCCATAAACCCGTGGAGGACATTTCATGTTCCAACCATAAAATAGAATTAAAGAGGGAGAGAGGGAAAGAGACAGATAAAGAGATAGACAGGGTGACAGAGACAGAGAGACTAGAGAAACCAATGTCAGTATTTTGGTTTGGATATAGTGTAACCACTGGGAAAAACTGGGTAAAGAAGAAAGGTATCTCCATATTGTTTCATAAAACAGTGGGTAACATTACAATTATCTCAGTTGAAAAAAATCCCTTAAAACACATCTAATCCAACAGAGCATGATTTAAATGTCGTTATATAAACATTGTTACTTTAATTTGGGAAAAGAATTGGATGAACTCATCCTCAGGGTGATACAAACAAATGATTTAAATGATTTACTATAACATATTTTAGGGAAATATTTATGCATTCATAGCAGTTAGTTGAATATGTGGAGCTGACAGTGGACATTTATTTGATTTTATAGTTGTCAAGTCAATGGGGAAGATTGTAGTGCCTCAGAAGTGAGGGGCTCTTTGGATTGTATTCCCTAGGTGCCAAATAAGAGCCCCACCTCAAAACTTCACCCTTTGGTAAATTGGGTACCAGCTTCTTGAGGAGGCAACAACACACAACAGCTGTCTAATTCTTTCGAATCCCCAAGAGATCTGAAAATCAGATGCACAGCACTGTAGATCTTCTTGCTGGATTTATGGAAAATTTATTAAAGTCCTGCTATTAATATACTTAAAGATAATCACAGACATGGCCCTGTCAAACTCTGCCGAAATGTTCCTAGTGCATGGTAGTAAGTGCCTACCATGTGCTAAGAAAGTTATTAGAAGTAGAAAAGGCAGAAGTGAACCACAGCTTACATTTCCTTATCTTGAGACTCTATTATTCAATATGAGAAATCTCCAACTTCAAGGAGTTCTTGGTTGAAACAAGTCCCCTGACAAATAGTGAACTCTCTCTGTTTTTATCTCATTTGTTCCCACTAGACAAATTTAATGTACAGTCAGCAGAATTGCAGAATGTTTGCGGGGGGGGGGTGGAGTCTCCCTCCCAGATGGAATAACTGATTTCTGTTCACACAGAAGTCTGACAGACAATGTGTCATCATGAGGTGACAGTCCAGAGCTCTGACAGCAGGTGGACTTTGATAGAAGCTCCAGTGTTGCCTTTGAGGTTTGGTTTCCTCATATGTCGGCCACTCGCAGCAACACACAAAGTTGTTCACAGTCAGGCCACAGGTAAATAGGAGAATCACAGGTCAAACACTCAGCATAGTTACAGCCACAGAGGAATCATGAATGGACCTTAGCTGTGGCTATTGCACGAAGTCTCCAAGGTGACAAAGAACCTTCTTTCTAATTGCTGTCTTCCCACAGCTAGTAGAGACCTGGTGTGTTTATTTGCCCATGATGATGCCCAAACAGTTGGGCAGTGTCATAATGGGAAGGGCCCTAAACACGAGTACAACTAGTTGAGTGTGGTGGTACATACCTCTAATCTCAACACTGGACAGGTAGATTTGGGAAGATTCAGAGTTCAAGGTCAACCCCTGCCACATAGAGAGTTTGAGGTCAATCTGTGCAGTATAAGACCTTGTTTCAAGAAATACAAGCAGACAAAACAAATAAAAGCAGTCCAGCTCTTGGATCCTTGATATTTTCATCAAGCACCTACTTCTACAGTCTAAGTAGACAGAATACTGAATAAACACTTGCAAATTTTAAATCAATTCAGTAAGTTTTCATAGGACCCAAGGCTATACCCTGAGCTACTGGTATAGAAGGTGGGTAGCGCTAATGACAAAGACAGTTCTCTTTGGTTTCAAAAGGATTAGACCGTGAACACTAACAGCCCTACACAGGATAATAAAATACATGTCAATAGAGATCCATGAGATGAGCTGTGAAAAACTTCATCAATTTTCTAATCCATTCATTAAACACACACTATATCTATGGTAGCTAACTGGATTGTGTATGACATAGCAAGGACCACATGCTAGACACAGGGCTTTCAAAACTAAATATTGAAATGGATGCACTTAATTATCTCACAATCCAATGGGGGAGATGAATAATTACACATCTAGTATAAATAGGTACAATGAAAGAAATGGATACAGGGCACACAAGCAAGAGAGGTGAACTAGGGAGTCTGCATCCATGTGGTTTAAAAGATGAAAGCATATAGCTGGGCGTGGTGGCACACGCCTTTAATCCTAGCACTTGGGAGGCAGAGGCAGGCAGATCTGTGTGAGTTTAAGGCCAGTCTGGTCTACAGAGCGAGTTCCAGGACAGCTGGGGCCACAGGGAGACCCCATCTCAAAAAAAAAAAAAAAAGAAAAGAAAAGAAAAAAAAAAGATGAAAGCATCTATAACAAGGAATAAAGAAAGAAAGCAGACAACTGACAAGCAGAGCTTCAGGTCCAAAGCAACAATTTGACACTTGGGGGTGCTGAGACTATAGCTAGATCAGGAAAGCAGATAACAGCAAGACAGGAGGTAGAGATGGGGCCAAGACCAAGATGATGGAGACCCACACGCCATGCTTAAGGACTTACACTTTATCCTCCAAGCCTCAGGAGAGCCCTGAAGGAGGTTCCAGAATGACAGACAATTACCTTTTGGAAGAAATATAGGCATTGATTTGGATGTAGAAGTAGTGAAGTAGAGATGGAGAGAAGAGTTGTTTCCTGACTCTTCTGGAGTCATTCCCCAGGTGATGGTAAGAGCTGCTGAGGGAAGGGGAGATGAGGGGGAGAGGAGGGGATGTAGGTGCTCTCTAGGAGAAAGAGAGGGAAAAGAAGGGAAAGAGAAGAGAAGGAAGGAGAGGAGAAGGGAAGGGCAAAGAGGGAAGGGGAGGGAAAAAGAGATGTTTATTCCTTGAAATTCCAAGAGCTTAATACTGATAGGATGTTGGTAAAGAGAGCTTGGTAATGACTTCACTTGAAGGTGTTCTGCAGAGAAAAACTTCAAAAAGACTGAGAAAGGGATGCAAGACATGTATAGCAGAATGCATGAACTGGGGTGGGGTGGGGTGCAGGGAAAAGGGACTGTGTCTAAATTGGACTGAAAATGAGGTATGAAATACACCAAACATCAATAAAAGTATTTTATTTAAAAGAAAAAAAAGAGCACAAATGACAGCCAGTACATGGCAAAGGTTGAAAGCAGTGAAGGGGAGGAACCCGAAGCACCAGAGAAGCCCATGATTTGCTGGAGGGCGTGAAGAACGGGACAGAAAGGTGCAGGTCCATGGGGAAAGGGTCTCTCTCTCACCAGGGGCTAGTGATCTCTGTGCAGTCACAGCCAAGTGGGCTAGCCTAGGACATATCTTGAGTGCAGGCAGGACACAGGCCCGCATGTCCACTGGATCCCAGTCTTCTCTCTGTCACACTTTCTAAAAAGACTCTCGCAAGAGCCCACTCTTGGCAGAGCCACATTCAGAAATCAAACTTGATAATTGATGCTGTAATCCCTGGATTCTCTCATTAGCAGCTGCTAATGGCTGGTGTGCTAAGGATTCAATTAGAGCTCTAATAAGCCCATTGTGAAAGGCATCCCTTCACAGTGAAGGGAATTGCTGAGTCCAGCAGCAAAGATCCTGACAATACCCCCCAGAGAGCTTCCCAACTTGCTAACTGGGACCCCCCGGAAGTTTGGGTTAGACAGTGGCCAGCCTGGTGACGAGATACTGAATCTCAGACAGAAGTCAGCCTCACCGCCTTTCAGGCAAATCTATAGTGCTTTACATGGCAAAAAGAGGTGCCCTCCAAACCTGAAGATCTGGCTCTGGATTCATGCCATGATATACTACTCTTGGAAGCCTGTAACCGGGACGTCTGACTTTACCCCAAGCCTACCTGGCAGCTTCAAAAGCATATTCAGAGAACCCATCTTAGAAACACAGCTAATGCAACCTCCTCCTTCAGCATCTGCCCTCCCTACCCCGATTTTCCTCTGCCTTTTTCTTCCTGATTAAGAGTTTGGAATTTGGAACTTGCAAAGTTGTTTCAAGGGAGAGAGGTGTTGCCAACACTTGGGGTTCTCACAGTTCAGCAGGCCCAAAGGAAAGCTTTATCTTTATGGGTAGCATCTAGTTTCTTTTCTGTTGCTATGGTAAAAACAGTCTGACCAAAGCAACTTAAGGGAGGAAAGGATTTATTCGGCTCACATGTCCTGGTCACAGTTTATCACTGAGGGAAGTCAATGCAGGCAGTAGAAGCAGAAACCACGGAGAAAACACTGCTCCCCGGTGCACACTCTACCTTGTGCATATTTAGCTAGATTTCTTACCTAGCCCAAGACCACGTGCCTTAGAGATGGTGCCACCCATAGGGAGCTGTGCCCTTCTGCATCAATTATTAATCAAGACAAACCCTGGCACTCATCTAAGCAATTCCTTTTTTCAAGGTGTTTGAGTGTTTTGCCTCCATGTATGGACACGCATCACACGTGTGCCGTGCCCACAGAAGCCAGAACAGGGCATCAGATCTGGAACTGAAGTTACAGATAGTTGTGAGCTATCATGTGGGTGTTGGGAGCCGAAGCCAGGTCCTATGCAAGAGCAGCCATTGTTCTTAACCACTGAGCCATCTCTCCAGTCCCCGTCTAGGCAACTCATCAATTGAGGCTTTCCTCTCAGATGACGACAATCAAAGCTAAGACAGGTGGCCTCCCTTTTGTGACTTATTGCATATGCTCCAATAATTTATTGAGGCCAAATCCCTTACTGATGATCCTCACTAGGGGAAGGCCGGTGTGCTTCTTCTAGTGGTTACCGTAAGAAAAGAGAGCAGATACTCTGATAACCCAGGCCGGCCTCCCACCTTTCTAAGAATGGGCTGAAAAAGCCTCTAGGGTGGCCTAGGCCCTGAGCTCACACTGCCAGAGCTGCTACTGCTGAAACACCCTGCCTTTTCCCCATAGAGCGTGTGAGAGACAAAGCAAAACACTATGCCGTCGGGATGCTCGATCCACCAGAATGGCAATGGAAGTTTGGCAAACGTTGCCACAGGAAGCCACTTTATAGAGACAGGGATGTGTTCTAGGGTTTGTTGCATCTACTTAAGAGTGGCAGGCAAGCTTCTCAGTAGGCCCTCACACCCTTGACCCCTGTGTCACTCTAATGGTTATATGTCAAAAAGGATTTAGAGATATATCTAAGGTTACTGTGAATCAGTTGGCTTTAAGATAAGACTATTGGGGGCTGAAGAGATGGCCTAGTGGTTAAGAGCCCTGACTGCTCTTGCAGAGCACCGGGGTTAGATTCCCAGCACCCACATAGCAGCTAAGAACCATCTTTAACTCCAGTTCCAGGAGAATCCAACACCCTCTTCTGACCTCTGTGGCATTGCATGACACGGGTGCACAGACCTACATGCAGACAGTACACTCATACACATAAAAAAAAAAAGATAAGATTATCTAGGAAGGTCTAGCCTGATCACATGGTCCCTTTTGGTGCAACAAGCTTTCTACAACCAGTGGCAGAAGAAGGTGAAAAGACAGAGATAAGAAACGTGACAGGGATTTGGTGAAAAGGTCTGTCTTGGTTCTGACTACAGTCCTACGACCACAAGGAACTGAATGGACCTGGAAATGGGTTCTTCTTTGAGGCTGCCAAAAGACTGTCCAGTTTACCCAGCACCTTGACTCCAGCCACCAACCCAGACTGCAAATCTCTGAGATGATGCATAGATGCAATTTAAAACTTGTGCTTTGTGGTAACATGTTACACAGAAATTTAAAAATAGTACAAGTAACTGTCCCTTGTGTTACTCTTCTCTACATAGGCATCTTGGGTATGGGGTTGATTCAAAGGCTCCTATCTCGAAAGCAAACCCCACTTGTGATTGTTAATCTTCAGTGTTTACTTGGCTGGGTTGAGGGAGGTCCAGATAACTGCTAGACCACCTTTTCTGGCTGTATCTGTCAGAACATTTCTGGAGGGGATTACATTTGCATCTGTGGCATGAATAAAGATGATCATACTCACTAATATAAGTGGACACAATCTAATCTGTTGAGAGCCCAGATATATATAAAAAAAAGTCACAGTAAAGGCAACTTTATTCTCTGCCTGTGCTGGACCAACAATTTCCTCCTGCCCTTGGCTGCCAGATCTCCTGGTTCTCAGCCCGTGGGAGTGGACAGACCTATACATCCTGGGTCTAGAGCTCTTAAAAAGAGGACTCAGCCTCCATATCCACATGAGCCAGTTCCTCATACTAAATCTCTACTAATTTATCTAGCTAGCTATCTAGCTATCTAGCTAGCTATCTAGCTAGCTATCTAGCTAGCTATCATCTATCTATCATCTATCATGTATCTATATATCATCTGTTTATCATCTAGCATTTATCTGTTATCATCTGTCTACTATCTATATATCTATCATCTATCATCTATCTACCTATATGTCATCTAACTTGTAATGATCTGTTTCTCTCAAAACCCTACTACATCAGAGCAATGGAAACCGTTCTAATTTTGAAAGTCAAGACCTCAGTTGTCTATTCCCCTCTGCTATTTTCTGTCTTGCAGTCGCCTGGCACCCCGCTGTTTCCTTACCTGTGAAATGAAAAGCCAGACCAGTTATTCTCTGACCTTCCATGAGAGCTTGAGGGGTTTCATGGGTCCCTTCAATGAGACAAGCTGTGCTTTGAATGCTTCATGTAAGAATTCATTCAAAGAAGCATTTCTGTTGCCAAATGGAATCGGAATGCTCTTGAGCTGGATGGTTTGAGGGCCTCTCCCAGCTCCTGTATCTTTCCTATAGCAAATCTAGATCAGCAGCTGGACCTGTGGAGAGAGACAGCATGAATCTGGGCTTGACATGGTAGACAGAGTAGCCAAACCAGGCCTTCCTGCTCATCAAACCATCTATCTCTTTTTCTCTGGAAGCCCAAACATTTAGAACACATGGATTTCAGTTCATATTATGACTCAACATTCAAAGAAGTCTGTCAGATCCTCAGAGCATCAAGTTCCTAACCTGCAGTGACAGCGATGTCACCTGCTTTGCTCAGTTGTGTGTATTCAGTGGTAGGATCTGAACTGCTGGAACAGTAAGATTCAAAAAGCAGTGGTTCAATGGAAGAAGACAGGATTAAGCCTTCATGGTCAGATCTGAAGTGGCTCACATTATAGTCTTCTAACCAGAGATTGTCATGTGTCATACCTCAATCCAAAAGGAGCCAGAATTTATTTTCGTCTGGGTAATTACTTCCCAGTTAAAGTGCTATTTCCTGGGGTTGGGGAAAAAAGCTAATGGTAGATTGAAATCTATACATAGAAAAGAATTCAACACTTAGAAAGCTGGGGCTCAGCATCCCCCACCCCCAGGAGCCTCAAGTCTGCTAATGAAGTAGGTTTCCACGCAGGGATATATACAGATGCTCAAGAACATCCCATATGTTCACAGATGCATTTAATTATCTTTCCCTGAAGGGCTCTCATTGGTTCCCTTATCCAAATTCCAGTGTGAATATATATACACATCCTCTTCGGACAACTCTTTCTGGTTTTAATCCCGCTGGTTCATAGACTGCAGACCTCACTGGGCCATCTGGAATCTGGCCTTTTGAATGCTGTCAGACTTACTCTGCATCACCAAAGGACTAGAGTGGAAGGTGCCAAGCAGGCTGCCAGCCACAAGCAAGTTTCCTGAAAAAGATGTGCCAACTGCAGCAACAGAGAGTGCATTTCCCTTGAATAACTTCGCTAATATGTGAAAATTAGTCCCGTGCTCCTTAGCGTGCCACTGGATATTGGAATACAAGAGAAAAAACACAGGCCATAGCAAATTGAAATGCTGTTCCACTCATATCAACTGCACAGATATGGCAGGGCAGGTCCCAGTATTTATAATCTGGGGACTTGGGGAGGCTTCCACTTTCATTGGCTCTGACTTGCTATAGAGATGGTAAAAGGAAATTTTCTAGGATTTCTTTCTCCCATCAAATAACTATAGCTAGTGCACAAATCTGCATCCAGACAGCACATTCCTACACATACAGAAATTAATTAATTAATTAATTAATTAATTAAAGTTCTTCAAATACAAATGAAAAAACAGATGCTACAACCTGAGTTCTGTATATCTGACTTCAGAATTTACTCTGAGCATGGGGCACTGGATACATCCAGTTCTGGGATAACAGAGAAACTGTCAATTTCCACATGAGTACAATTTGGTTTTCGAACTGGGCATGAGAACACGCTACTGTGTCACCCACCGGCAACAGATGAATAACCACCAAATGAATACCTGCTTTGGGCTGGGGCATGAAGGGGTTCCTTCCTCCCTGCTACTCGCCCCAAAACCTGCTGTTAAGAAAGATTTACCAATCTCGAAGAATCAATGACAGGTTAGAACTATATGATTGCTTTGAAGATTTCTGATATTTTAAAACTTATAAAAAAAAAAAAAAGGACTGGGGCTGGAGAAATGATTCAGTGGTTAATTGCACTAGCTGCTCTTGTAGAGACTCTGAGTCTGATCGCCAGCACCCATAGGGCAGCTAACAACAATCTGTAACTCCAGTTCCAGGGGATATGATGTCCACTTCTGACCTTCATGGACATTGCATGACACAGGTACACTTACATACATGCATGCAATACATTCATATCCAACAAACAAACAAATAAACAAATTAATTAATATTCTTAAAAAGAGGGCTCCTTTAATCCCAGCACTCGGGAGGCAGAGCCAGGGGAATCTCTGTGAGTTCAAGGCCAGCCTGGTCTACATACAGAGCGAGCTCCAGGCCAGCTGGGCCTAAAAAGGGAGACCCTGTCTCAAAACTACCAAAAAAATAAGAGGACTCACAGTAGCCCAGAATCCTAGCACTTGTAAAGCTGAAGTGGGGAGAATTAGGGTTCGAGACCAGCCCAACTTATACAATGAGTTCACAGGGAAGCCTGAGTTTCAGAACAAGACCATGTTTTAATATAAAACAAAATAAAAAAAATAAATAAAAGTTGAAAAAGAATAAGCAACGGTAAAATTTTACACATAATAAGACATTTGGGGAAAGAGTCCACTTCTGTTCAATGTACACAGAGTTGGGCTGGAGAGATGGCTCAGCCATTAAGAGCACTAGCTGTTCTTACAAAAAACCTGGGTTTGAATTCCACATCCCCATGGCAGCTAAGAACTGTCCATAACTCCAGTTGGATTCCGGGAAATCCAACGCCCTCTTTTGTCCCCTCCAGGCATTGTAAGACACGGATGCACTTGCATACGCGCAACCACGGCACTCCTAAAGTTAAACAAATAAATTGTACACACATACGTAGAGTCATGCACACATACACACACACAATCATACACACACCCACATCCACAAAAATCACCCAAGTGAAGTGATGGACTGTTTTGTGTCAGGAGTAGTTCCACAGGACAGACAGAGATAGAATAAGACATCCTGCCTCAACAGAGTGGTAGAGAGCACTAGGAAGGAGAACACAAAAGGAATTAGTGGACACAAGGACAAAAGAAGCTTCCTGTTCCTGGTGGTGGGAGCTAGAAACCCCACACTGATTACAACCCTCTGTTTTCCTGGTGAGGAAGCTAAGTCACTGTGACATTAAGGCCCTCCTTGGTGATGGTTCATACAGCAGGGGCAAAGAGAGGTGGGAACCCAGGCCTCTCTGTCTGCTGAAGAAGGGGAACCTGGGAATGTCCGCTTTCCCGGGCCGTCTTTGTGGCATTACAAATAAGGAAGCACCGTGACAAGCCTCCACCCCTCGGTGCCATTTTTACATTGATTTTCCATCTTCCAGGTGTCATCAAAGGGCAGCATTTTCTCTGTCTCTTCCCCTCTTGCGTGATGCAAGTGGAATGTGTGCTGTTGCCCTTTTCTCCTTCTCCCCTGGCATTCTTGAGTTTTCCCCTGAATAGCTAGAAATTCGCCTAACATCCAAATCTCCTATAAGTACCCTCTTTTGCTTATCTCCAGCAACAGATGCGGGAATTCTAAAACACTTCCCCGGGAAGGCTGAGAGCCCACAGACACATTTCTGTTCCATTGTTCTAGCCCTTCTCCTGGGAGACCCAGAAACCAACAAAATCCATCCATACTGGAAAAAATTGCTGGGAGGAGACAGAGCTGGAGACTGGACCCAGGAGTGTCACTGACAGGGACTCGGAGGAAGGAAAGAGGGTTTGACGCATGGGTGCCAGCAGATGACAAGTGACAGGCATTAGGAATACGCATCCCACTAAACCTGTCATTCATACAGATAAGAAAGAACTTCCAAAAAAGCTCTTCCATAATTCAGCATTCACCAGTTTTAAAATACTCATATTTGGGGGCTGGAGGGATGGCCTAGTGGTTAAGAGTGCCAACTGCTCTTGCAGAGGACCCAGGTTCAATCCCCAGCACCCACATGGTGGCTGAGAGCTGTCTTTGACTCCAGTCCCAGGGGAATCCAACACCCTCTTCTGACCTCCTCAGCATTGCACAACACGGGTGCACCAACCTACATGCAGACAGTACATTCATACACATACAAGAATAAATAAAAAAAATTTTAAATACTCATATTTGGGACTGGAGAGATGGCTCAGCGTTAAGAGCACTGACTGCTCTTGCAGAGGACCTGGGTTCGATTCCCAGCACCCACATGGCGGCTAAGAACTGTCTTTAACTCCAGTTCCAGGGGAATCCGACATCCTCTTCTGACCTCCATGGCATTGCACAACACGGGTGCACCAACCTACATGCAGACAGTACATTCACACACTCAAAATTAATAAATTAATTAAAAAATATACTCATATTTTAGCCAGGTGTGTTGGGGTATGCCTTTAATTCCAACACTAGGGAAGCAGAGGCAAGCAGATCTCCATGAGATGGAAGCCAGCCTGGTCTATATAGTGAGTTCCAGGACAGCTGGGGCTAAGCGGAGACCCTGTCTCAAAAAGACAACAAAACAAAACAACGACAAAAAAAAATCCCACTTCTATCTATCTGAGCCTAGTCTCAGGTTGGCCAGCCGATGAGGGTCCTTACTCACCTGTATTCTGCAGGTAAACGAGCTCATGCCCAAATCCTCAATGGCCTAGTCAGCTCTCCTATATCGTGGTACCTTATGTTTGCAAATAGGACACTCCCTGTATCTACCTGCTCTGATGCTTTCAAGCCAGTGACAGATTTAGAGGTGTGCAAACTCTTCAGGAACATTCACGATCTGCACAGACACCACACGCTGCCAGCCCCAGGAGACTCTCAAGATGGGGCTGAAAGGTTCTCATTTCCACCTGTCATGTTTGACAGCACCCAATGAAAACAAAACCCCAGGGATCTCCACGGCCCCTGCTCTGGAAGTTTCCTGAAAGCTCAGAACTCTAAAGGCAAGAACTCAGCCACATTTTTTTCCATGAATTAGGAAATACAGAAGGAGTCTAGGGGTTTGGGGGTTTACAAAGCTGTGGACAGCAGGATGCAGTTGGGTATAGAGAGGAAGGTGTGAAGAAGGCAGACAACTCTGCTCTTCTTGTCTTTTTTTAGCTAAGAAAGAGAACTTAATCCAACAGAGAAAAATGTAATATAGAAAAGATTTTTTTTGAGTTTTTGAAATTATGCAGCCTTGAAAGATGAAGAATTATAAACATTGGATACTTTCCCAAAAATATATTGTTTTATTTTCATTTTTCTCTCCAGAAGAAGCAACAAATCATATTAATACTATTTAAGGCACAGAGTGTGGACATTTTGACTTATATGCCAAGAATAAGAAACTATATTGTAAGGGGCAACGAAGCTTAACAGGGACATATGGTTTATGCCTGTAATTGGTCAAACATTGACTGAGTAAATCTAGTAAATAATTTCATCAATAATACTAATGAGATCAGAGCTTAGATTCTTATCTGTTAAAGCAAGAAGTCTTAGAGAAGTAAAAACTCCTGTTCTGATGAGGGCCTCATGCTCCTGATGGTTTCCAGACCAATTGTGGGAATGGACACCTGCGAAGGGTCTTCTTTGGATGTGAAGTTAGAACACCGTCTGATGCGTCCTTTGTTGTTGCTTACAGGCTTTGACTCAACACTGACTCTATGTTTCTCTATAAACAAACAACCTGGACACCTGTTTTTCTTAACTTATTTGAGAATTTCAGACAATGTATTCTGATCGTACTCCCTCCCTCCAACTCCTGCCCCCTCCATCCCCCACATCCCTTCCAACCCTATCTAACTTTGTTTCCTCAATTTTTAACTTTATTTTTATTTTATGTGTGTATGGGTGTTTTACATCCATGTATGTATGTGCACCATGTGTGTGCAAATGTCCATGGAAGTCAGAAAAGGGTGTGGGGTCCCCTGGAACTGGAGTTACAGAATGTTGTTAGCTGCCATTTGGGTACTGGGAACTGAACCCAGGTCCTCTGCTAAAGCAGCCAATGCTCTTAACTGCTGAGCCATCTCTGCAGCCACTTGTGTCCTTGTTAAAAAAAAATCATCCAGTCCAATTTGTCCTGGAGAGTGACCAGCCTACAAGAGTCCACAACCTTACAGAAAGCTGACTCTCATTCTCCCAGAAGCTAGCAACTGCTAATAGCTCTTCCGCTAGGATGGGGCTTACTGTCCACCTCCTCTTTCCATGCTGGGGTTGTGTCTGGCTTGAGCTTATACAAGTCTTGTGCATGCTGTCACAACTGCTGTGAGTTCATATATGTAACTGCTCTACTGTGTCCAGAAAAAAAAACACATTTCTTTATAGTCATCCACTTCCTCTGGCTCTTACAATTTTTATGTTCCCACTTATGCAGTGATCCCTGAGCCTTGGAAGGAAAGGATGAGATATAGATATCCCATCTATGGCTGAGCACTCCATACCTGTCTCTTAATGTCCCTAAAATGTAGCCAACCCTCAGTAGTAGATCCAGAGGAAGGGAATTGGAAACACAGTAAGCGGGGATCCAACTTTCTTTTTTCCAACACAAATAATTAGACTTGCTTCTCTTTTGCTTTGGAGTTGAAAATACTCAATGCAATTGAAACATTGGCAGGCTAGAGAGGAACTAGATAAACGAGTGAGTCCTTAATCTCTCAGGCTAACCCTTAAACCACCTGCAGCAGTGTGACAATATATCCCCAACACATCTATACACACACACACACACACACACACACACACACACACACACTCCCTCATCTCTCCTAGAACAGGAGGAAGTGGAAGTGCAGCTTAAAGTCCCAGATAAGGACACTGAAGACAATTTCTTAAGCGTAGATAACTCTTAGACACTCACTACAAAGCAGCTTAGTATAAAACCTTAACTTGGCTCACAGTTAGATGAAGCTCTCACCCCTTGATTTTTCAAATATAGTTTTTGTTTTTGTTTTTGTTTTCAGATATAGTTTTATTTCCCACTGCTGACATCTAGCTTCTGAGAAGTTTCTGGGCACACTCTCAATGGTTTCCAACGTCAAGGACTGTGTTAGTCACTTTTCTGTTGCTGTGATAGAAACACCATGACCAAGGGAACTTATGAAAGGAAGAATTTATTTGAGTTTATGGTTCCAGGGGATTTAAGTGTCCATCATGGTGGGAAGGCATGGTGGCAGGAGATGCTGGAGAAGGAGCAGAGAGCAGAGGTTCACGTCTTCAAGCAGGCACAGGAAACAGCACGGACTGGAGACTGGCAAGGCTTTAAGAACGATAGGTCGGGCATGGTGGCGCACACCTTTAATCCTAGCACTTGGGAGGCAGAGTCAGATGGATCTTTGTGAGTTCAAGGCCAGCCTGGTCTACAGAGTGAGTTCCAGGACAGCTGGGGCTACAGGAAGACCCTGTCTCGAAAAGACCAAAAAAAAAAAAGAACTCTCTAGGCCCACGCCTAGTGACCTGGTTCCTCCAGCATGGCCACACCTTTTGCCACCTCCCAAAACAGTGCCACCAAGTGGGGACAAAATGTCCAAATACTTGGAACCTATGGGGGACATTCTCATTCAAACCACCACCAGAACATACACTTTCCTTCTCCTAGTTCTCTCCTCCAACTGCCTTTGAATGAGATATCCTGCAAAATTCACTCTAGGTCTGACTTTGAAGGCAGAACTCACACTTTGGGGTGGGGGTGGGGGAAACGTGGGGAATCATCAGTGCCTGAACTACATTTAAGTATTGAGATGCAGAGCAGGCTTCATCAACATGGGACTATCCCTTGATTCTCTGGAACTTTCTTCTACCCAGTCCTCTTCTGGACCCTCTTACTGTACTTCCAGCATTGTGCTTTCCACTTTGATGTGAAATCTTTATTCTTTACTGTTTTAGTGGCTCCCCCCTATTCTGAGTGACATCAGCATCAAGCTGTCAGCCTGGAATCCAGAGTTATCTCAGCTCTGCCACCAATGTGCTGTGAGCAGGTCATGCCTACCAAAGTCTCTAAGTCTGAGTTTTCTCCTCTGTATAATAAGGAAGTGGAGCTATCCCATGTTCAGAGTCTTTCTCTACTTTACTTTTATTGGAAAATCAATTGTTTTCTGGTCTGGGAATTCCCACAGCACACACCTGGTCCTTCTTGGTAGACTTTTCACATGTCTTGGAATTTCTTTCTTTACAAAGCAATGTTCTCCATGACTGCCCGGTAAAGAGCATAGGCTGTACCTTACTCATGTTTGCTGTCTGTGTATTTTGGGAAGAGGGAGAAAACCAGCCTGGAAAGAGAATGCACTAGTAATCACATCTGCTGACATTGTGTTAGGTGAACTACTCAGGACTATACCTCACACAGAAAGCATATATTTTAAAATTCATACAGTATGCCTGGTGTGGTAGCATATGCCTTTAATCCCAGCATTTGGGAGGCAGAGGCAGGTGGATCTCTGTGAATTCAAGGCCACCCTGTTCTGCATAGTGAGTTTTACGCCAGCTGGGGCAACAGGAAGAGCCTGTCTCAAAAAGAAAAAAAAAAAAAGAGAAAAAAACCTCACACGGTGCAAACATTAGAATCACAAGTATGTAGACAAGCCCTGGCTACTGAGCTGACCCAGCACACAGAGCTAAATCCCAAGTAGAAATCCAGTTATTCCTCCTTGGCTAAGGGTCCCAGCATGGAACCCTAAGCCACTACTAAAATTCTCCAAGTATCTAACAGATCCTCAAGAAACAGTCACGACATAGATGTGAAGTAAAGTCTTTCCTTTTGGGCTGGATCTGTCGTCAATACTTATCCCAACAGACATGGAAGGAGGGACATCAGGGAAGGTGACAGAAGCAGAGACCATTTTATTTGAAGGACTTCATATGTTTTTATTAAGAGGAGCTAGGCTTTTATACTCTCCCTGCCTTCCCTTCTGCAATGACCCCTGAGCCTTAGGAGGCAGAGGTTTGAAATGGGTGTTCTACTCAGGGATGGCCACTCTGTGGCCTCTTGTTCTCTGCACACTGGCCAGTTGTGAGTTTCTGCCTTAATCACCATCTGCTTCAGAAGGAAACTTCTCTGGTGAGAGTTGAGAGGTGAATTCATCCTATGCGTAGAGGCTGCATGGAAGATGTGTCACACATGGTAAGCGTCTCAGAGATACTTATGCTCTTCATTTGACTGGTTCTGGAACTCTGGAATAGTCTCCATCTGTTGCAAGGTAGTGGATGACCATAGGAGACGGAGTCTTCCAGACAAGGCCCACGCAAGCTCAAAGCAGACAGAATCCCAGCACAGACGCAGGGAAGTGGGTGAGAAATTCCAATCCAACCCAAGGAACTTCTGGCAGTTGACGGCTGCTTGAAAGGAGAAAGGCCGTGTCTTACAGGAATGGGTAAGACCAGTGGGTGGGTCCACACTAAAGGACATGTGGGACACAAATCAGACTCTATAGGCAGTATAATGTATATAAGAGAGTATATTAAATTGGGCAGGGGAAAAGGGGCAGTTGCAGAGAGAGGAGGGGATCTAAATGTCATCAAACTATATTGTATGAAAATTACAAAAATTCAATTTAAAAAAAGGAGTTAGGACAAAGGTCTTACCAGGCATTAGGAAATGATGGAGAAAAATTGTCACAGTGTCTCCCAGTCTCAGGTACTTCACCCTCAGGAACCAGCAAAAGCCCTAATCTGCACTGTCATTCAGCCTACGTACGCACACAGGACGCAGTTGCTGTCGCAGCCCTGGAAGTTTGCATGATTCTTTGTCTGCTCCGATGGCTCTCACAATTCCTACAGGCGAGGAGGCAGAGAACCGTATTAAAGCTTTAAAATGTACAGGGCTCTCAGCCGCAGAAGCCTGTTAGGCACTTAGCAGGTGTACCACATTGAAAGCTGTGGGTTCCCATCGTGCGATAGGCAGGCAGTGGTATTGGAGCGGAAATGGATTACTGTGTTCAGGATGCTCTAGCCTGGTTCCCAATACCTGACAATGGCTCTTTGGTTCCAGTTAAAATATCTTAAACACGAATAAGTTCTAGGAGGCAGGTGAGTTAATATTTGCCTCAGGGGAGCAAAGAAAAAGAAAGGGGAGCATCAGTTCCTCAAGGTGCCTCGGGAATGTGCCTGGAGCTCCTGACCCCTGCCAGGGCCTGTCAGTCTGTGGCAGGAAAATTTAGTCCCGTGCAAACAGCAGGTACAGTGGAGTAAGGAAAAAGTGGGCAGCCATTTCTGTGTAGTGATAGTTAATTCTGGCTGCAAGGAACACACCAAGTAACACACTGAACTTATTTTCTTTCTTTCTTTCTTTTTTCTTCCTTTCTTCCTTCCTTTCTTTCCTTCCTTCTTTTCTTATTTCTTTCTTTCTTTTCTTTCCTTCCTTCCTTCTTTTCTTCTTTCTTTCTTTCCTTCATTCTCTTCCTTTCTTTCTTTCATTCATTCTTTCTTCCTTCCAACCTTTCTTCCTCATTTCTTTCTAAATACAGGCTGGAGAGATGGCCTAGCGGTTAAGAGCGCTGACTGCTCTTACAGAGGACCCGGGTTCGATCCCCAGCACCCACATGGCGGCCGAGAACCCTCTGAAACTCCAATTCCAGGAGAACTCCAGTGCCAGGGGAATCCAATGCCCTCTTCTGACCTCCGCGGCATTGCACAACATGGTGCACAAACCTGCATGCAGACAGTACATTCATACACATACAGAAATAAATTAAATAATAAAAAAAGAAACTCATAAAAAAATAGCTACATGTGTCGGCACTATTTGCATCTTAAAATTCTAAAATACCATTTAATTGAACTAAACTATAACTGCCTTTTTCTTCTAAACCACTATAAGGTTCAGACATGTCTCCTCCAAAATTCAAGTACTGAAGCTTAGTAGCTAATGTGGTGCTTCCTCTGTTTGGATACACTCTTAGTGGGTCCTTCAACATTTCATCAATTAGAAGTTTGATCCCCAGGAAGGGGTTACTGGCAGATGGTGTGGCACCTGTTAAGAGGTGGAGCCTAGTGAAAGGCCCTTAGATGAATGGGGTGCAGTCCTGGAAGGGAGAATAGAAGCCAGCACCTGGCCGCATGTAGCTCTTTGCTTCTTTTTTTTTTAAGATTTTTTTAAAATTTTTTTGTTCTTTTTTATCAAATCTAGACCCGGTGTCCCCCCCCATTCCCCCACCCACAGAGCTCATGATTCTGCCAAACTGATTTTCCATCTCTTTCTCAGTCTTTCTCAATATTCTCCATGTGGAAGTTGACTGTTTTGAGCAGAAGTTCACTATTTCAGTCAGTTCTTTGATGCAGTCCTTTCTGTTGTTGTTGTTGTTGTTGTTTCCAATATGCATCACTCCCAACTGCTTGGACAAAAGCTCAAGGGGCCGTGCACAAGAAATACTTACAACTAGGTAATTGGCACTAGCATCTACAGATGAGGGATACCATTCATCGTTTGTTTCTCTGGGACTATGTTACTTCACTCAGCATGATGTCATCTAGCTCCATTTTCCTGCAAAGCTCATGATGTCTTTCTTTACTGCTACATAGAACTCCATTGTGTAGATGTACCACATTTTCTTTATCCAGTTGAGGGGCACTTGGGTTGGTTCCAGCTCCTTGCTATTGTGAAGAGAGCTGCAATAAACATGGCCATGCGTGTATCTCTGTGGTGGGATGAGTCTTGAGGATACATGCCTAGGAGTGGTATGGGACTGTTACAGTAAAAGCCCTTATTTAGTACAGTTAACATATTGTGGACACATCCTATAGTATATAATGTACTAAATAAGGGCTTTTACTGTAACAGTCCCATACATGTGTAAAATGTACTTTTATCAATTCACCCCTGTATTACTTTTAATTATCTCCTCTCCACCTCTTCCCCCTTCCACATCCCTAATAGCTCCCTCTTTCCTTTCCTGCCCCTTTTATAATCATCCTGAATTCTCACAATAAAATAAAGTAACTATAGAAAAAAACCAACTAGCTGGGTGTGGTGGTGCACGCCTTTAATCCTAGCACTTGGGAGGCAGAGGCAGGCGGATCTTTGTGAGTTCGAGGCCAACCTGGTCTATAGAGTGAGTTCCAGGAGAGCTGGTGCTACAGGGAGACCTTGTCTCAAAAAGAAAAAAAAAAAAAAACCCAACTAGTGACTAATATAAAGAAACCTCCCAAATCCAGCAGCTATTCATTCAGAAGCTTGGGAGAACCACAGGTGACACTGGGAGTGATGTCAGCTTCCCCTGCCGTGCTTGTGCAAGGGGCTGCAGAAGGGTGGGGGGGTGGAGGTGTCTGCTGTGAGGGGGCTACAGAAGTGGGGGGTGGAGGTGTCTGCTGTGAGGGTCAAAGCTCACCAGGCGGGGATCTTTGTTACCAGTGGGCCTCAGACTGAGGAGAAACTGGAATGGAATTAAAACCAAATAATACAGGAAAAAGAAAAGAAATAATCCATTTAGAATTGGGAAGGATAATAGTCAGGGGTTCTCAGAAAGCAAACCAATGGCTCTCTTAACACTATTCAAAACCACAGTGAAACTGTTTTGTGAGGTTGAAAAATGACCTGAACACACCTTTTTTCCTAAAATTTCAAGAAAATTAATTTCGTATAAGTAAAAGCATGAAAATTTTATTGAGTTTAAATCCTACACAAAGTAGTAATAAGAAAGACTGGGGATAAAGACTAGAATAATATGTCTCCCAAGGGGCAGGATACACACAAAGAGATCAAAACTGCAACTTTTTATTTCAAAACTAACAAAAAGATACTTTTAAACCAACTTGAAAAGATGAATAACATAACTCAAAAGTACAAGAAACTCAGAACTGGGTCATAGAACACAGAAAAAAATTATAAATAAAACATCTCAAGAATCAGTATTAACAAAAAACAACACATGGGTGAGTTAATACACAGATAATTCCTTTAAAGAACTAGAAAGTAAAAAGGAGGAAAAATCAAGTAGAAATGAAGACAAAGCAATGTGAGATAGATACAAATATTAAAATTAAGTACTCATGGGTTGGAGAGATGGCTCAGCTGTTAAGAGAACTGGCTGCTCTTGCAGAGGACCTGGGTTCAATTCCCAGTACCCACATAGCAGCTGATAACTGTCTGTAACTCCAGTTCCAGAGGATCCAATGCCTTCTTCTGACTTCTGCGGGCATTGCACAACATGGGTATACCTACCTAAATGCAGGCAATACACTCCTACACATAAAGTAAAAAAGTAATACATGAAAATGTTTAAAAAATAGTCACTGGGGCTGGAGAAATGGCCTAGCAGTTAAGAGCATTGACTGGTCTTGCAAAGGACCTGGGTTCGATCCCCAGCACCCACATGGTGGCTGAGAACTGTCCTTAACTCCAGCTCCAGGGGAATCTGACACCCTCTTCTGACTTCTACAGCATTGCACGACAAGGGTGCACTGACCTACATGCAGACAGTACATTTACACACATATAAAAAAAAATAATCACATCAGAAAAAAGAAACTGAAAGGAATCGAAGTTATTGATGGCCACTAGTGACTATCCACTTTGCTGGGTTATGATAAAACTTTGGAAGCCCGGGTCTGGGTGTGTTTGTGAGGATGTTTCCAAGGAAGTTCAACTGAAGAAAGCCCCCCCACCCACCCACCCAGTGAGGGCAGCACCGGTCCATGGGTGAGGTTTTGGGCTAAACAAAAGGAAAAAAGCCAAGAGTAGCAGCTCTTATCTCTCCGCTTCCTGACAGCAGACACAGTGTGACACAATGTGACACAATGTGACACAATGTGATACAATGTGACCAGCTGCCTCAAGCCATCCCTGCCAGAATGGGCTACATGCTCAACATGTGAGCCAGTGCACCCTTCATCCTCTAAGTTGTTTATGTATTTTGTTACAGCAACAAAAAGATAACTAATACTGTAGCAGTTTTAAAATATGACCACAGGAAACCCATTTTCCATACAGCTGGGAAGTTACTGACGGGAACTCACAGCCATGGTGGTGACAGCATGCACAAGTCCCGTGGAAGCTCAAGCTGGACAAAACCCCAGCTAAGATGTGGGGAAGTAGGTTAGAAATCCCAAGTCCTGCTAAGGAACTATTGGTGACAGATGATGGCTTCTGGGAGGGAAGAGTCGGTCTCATTTAGGGGTGAGACTCTTACAGGTTGAGCATGTTATAAAATATTGGGTGGACATGACTCAGGGATGACTGTGGAGGAGGAGTGGAAAGATTATAAGAGCCTAGGTTGGACCATGGACATGAGGAAACAGAGGCATTCAGGCCACTGCAAGCTTGCTCATGGGATCTTGTGGCAGTAGCACAAGACCCATGCCAACTCAATCAGACAAGGACCCAGAGTGGGGCAAAAGAGTTGGGTGGGGGGCTGGCCCTAGCCTGAGGATTGTTGGAAACTGATTATGGCTGGGTGAGGGGGGGTGGACCTTCCTTAAGATCCCTAGATAGGCTGACTAGATCCAGTGGGTGAACTTGCACCAAAGGACATCTGGGCAAAATGCTTAAGCAGATGGGACTTAATGTTTATGGCAGAACACATGAGACCCCGTGGGGGAGGATGGATGGCGAAGGGAGTCTAAATTTGGTTAAGAACTGTTGTATGAAATGTATAAAATCTCAATGAAAATATTTTTAATTGAAAAATTAAATATATATACAATTAAAACACAGGAATGCAATAAGAGAACAGTTATCACCTTTAAAAATAAGGTGTGGGTACTGAGGGTGCAGATGGGGAGGTGATCTAAAACCAATGAAATTTTCCAAAAATTCAATATAAAAAATAAAATAATTATGATCTAAGGAAACTTTCCTATTATTAAAAACTTGCTACATATTGAAAAAGCACAATCCACATGTACAATTATCAACTCAGAATAAACAAAAACAAGTTTTGTTTATACAATTAGTCACTGTAAAAATAAAATCCTAGCTGGGCGTAGTGGCGCACACCTTTAATCCTAGCACTTGGGAGGCAAAGACTGGTGGATATCTGTGAGTTCAAGGCCTGTCTGGTCTACAGAGTGAGCTCCAGGCCAGCTGGGACTAAAGAGAGACCCTGTCTCAAAAAAGACAAATAAATAAATAAATAAATCCTAGTCAACAAGATGGCTCAGTGGGTAAAGGCACTGGCCACTAACGCTAATGCTCTGAGTTCTATTCCTGGTACTCACCTGGTGGGAAAAGAGAACTGACTCCCACAGCTTGTCTTGCAACTCCATGATATGGACATGCATGCATGTGACCACACACACACACACACACACACACACACACACTAAATAAATTTAGGGGCTGGGGAGATGGCTCAGTAGATAAAAGCACTGGCTGTTCTTGCAGAGGACCTGGGTTTGATTCCCAGCACCTACATGGCAGCTCACAACTGTCTGTCACTCCAGTTCCAGGGGATCTGATACCCTCTTCTCACCTCCTTGGGCATTGTATGACATAAGTGCACCTACCTACATGCAGGCAATACACTCTTATACATAAAATAATGAAGAAATAAAATATTTTTTAAAAAATAAATAAATTTGAAACCGAAAAAAATAAAATTGGACTTGAAAAATCAAATCACTATTTGATTGATCATAGACAAAAAAGAAAATAAAATTATCTTGTCTTGAATTTTTGCCAAAATTCTTTATACTAGGCAAAAATTAAATCACTTAAAATCAACCTAGTGAGTCTCTTTTTTCACAAAACACTACGCAAGGTGATACAAGAAGGACACAATCCTTTCAGTACTTAAATACCGTGAAACCAGTGGATTTTCATGCACGTAAATAAAGGCATTTCTGAAAACCAAACAATAAAGTTAAGTTAGTAAATGATGATACAGAAAACATTAGTGATAAAATAATGAAAAGATAAGAAGAGGATTCAGCATCAGCATAGCTGATTTTAAGCTTGGAAAGCACAGATTGTTAGTAACAGGCAAAAGCCCAGGAGACATCGTTCTCATGGGTACTTCCTTAAGAATCTACTAGAGAACAAAGAGCTAAAATAACCACAGCGGTGTTTTGTATATGGGCTAGAGCATTATATATATATATATATATATATATATATATACATATATATGTATATATATATGATTATGTAAACAACGATGACTGAAAAAATAAACACATGGTATGAAATGGCTGTAACTCTGATCACATTACATCCTCCCAAACACCAGGGAAGGAAAACGGAAAAGCTGTATGCAGAACAATCTTAATGCCTCTGAGTTATTGTTTTTTTTGTTGTTGTTGTTTTGTCTTTTCAAGACAGGGTCTCCCTGTAGCCCCAGCTGTCCTGGAACTCTGTAGGCCAGGCTGGCCTTGAGCTCACAAAGATCCACCTGCCTCTGCCTTTGCCTCCCAAGTGCTAGGATTACAGGTGTGCGCAACCACGCCCAGCTCGAGTTATTGTTTTGAAGTGGCTATTACCATTATTCTGAGTGTCTAGATCACCCTTCAAAGATGTCTAGTGAAGTCATGTATACACCAAAAGATCTGACATTTGTCAGACACTGAGCAGAGCTAGAGGCCGAGCCTGGTGATGGAGTATTCTCAGCTACTTGGGAGGCTGAGACAGGTCTGCAAGTTCAAGCCCTGCCTGGGCTAGAGTTCAAGGTTATACTGAACAACTTAGTGAGACTCTGTCTCAAAATAAAATTGACAAAGAAACCTGAGGATATAGCTGGGTGGTAGAACACCTGTCTAACATGTGGGAATCCTTAGGTTTAATTGCCAGTGTCTTTCAGAAAGAAAGAAATAGAAAAACGGAGTTAGACTCATGATAGCATTGCAGTTGCTGGGTGCACATCGTGAAAAAGAAAAAGGAAATAAATAATATGGATTGGATAATTGTGTTTGCTTATTTGCCTGTTTGTTTTAAGATGGGGTTTCACTCTATAGCCTAGGCTATCCTGGAACTCATTATGTAGCTCTGGTTGGCCATGAATTAATGATTATCATCCTGCCTCAACCTCCTAAATGCTGTGGTTACATGTATGCACTACCAAATTCTGATATTCCCTGTTGCATTGGTGTATTATTCAGGGTTCTCTAAAGAAACAGAAGTAACAGGACGAATATATATAGCTATATACAATTTATTGATTTGCTCACGTGACAGAGTTCAAGGAGTCCAACAGTAGCTGCACCACACTGGAAAGGCCGAGAGAATCCAGGGAACTACTCAGTCCACAAGACTGGATGTCTCAGTAGTCCCAATCTAGTGCTGAAGGTCCGAATGGATTCCAGGAGATCTGCAGGTCTCAGTACACGCTGGGATCCAAAAGGTTGATCACAGCAGCAAGACAAACTCACCAGATGAGAGAGGCAAGCCGCAAGAGAAAAGAAGGGACCAGCTCCTTCTGCGGTGGCCTTAAATACTGCCTGCTGGCAGAAGGTAACGCCCACATTTTGGTGTGGGCCATCCGGGTTGAGGCAGTCCAATCAGAAGACCCTTTTTCTCTTATTTGTCCCTTAGACCAGTCAAGTTGACACCCAGGATTAACCATCACAATTGGGAAACAGAATTCTCTGTGTAGAAGACATTGATATAAATGGAATTATGAAAAGGCTAGCAAAAATTCTGGGACTAGGAAGATATTGCAATAAAGTGCTCACTCTGCAAGTCTGGGGATCTGAACCCAGACATTTGGACATCTGGGAACACAAATCAAAGTCCATTATATAAGTATATGTGTGTATATGTATATATACATATATATATATATATATATATATACACACACATGTGTATTAAATTGGGCAGGGGCTACGGGGGATTCAAGTAGGGGAAGAGATCTATATACCATCAAACTATACTGTTATGAAGAGCACAAAATTTCAATTAAAAAAATGTAAATCAGAGTGCAATGGTGCATGCTAGCAATCCCAGCATTGGGAAAGTGGAAACAGGTGGATCTCTGGGCTCACTGGCCAGCCACTAGCATAATCAGTAATTACCCAGCCAAATGAGGGACCCTGTCTTCAAAGGGAGTGGGCTGGAGAGATGGCTCAGCAGAGAAGGACTCTTCCAGAGAATCGAACTTTGATCCTCAGCACCCGTATAGGGGTGGCTNGGGTGCTGGCTGCTCTACCGAGGAACACGAGTCTCATTGAGTATGGGTGGTCAGTGCAGGGCCAGCCGCGAGTGACCCCACAGGACCAGACAGGGCCCACAGGGTGCCCAGCACCCGCGAGAGCCACCACAACACTTGCTGCCACATCGCGGCCAGCCCTCGTACATGGCTCAAGACGAGGCTGGTTGATCTGGGTTTGTAGGGCTTTTATGGGTTGTTAGGTTTTTTGGGCTTGGATTCTTTGCGGGCTATTTCCGTTGTTTCGAGCAAGCCCAGGAATTCCCTCATGCCGTTTCTCACTTCACGTCAGCTGCCCTGGAGTCTCTTCGTGATTGGAGAACCAAACTCGACTGGCCCTCCTATGAACTCACAAGGTTAGCCATGCGCTAACCGTCTGCCTCTCAAGCTGTGCTAGGTCATTCAAGTGGCTGTCCGTGGCCTGTACCTGGCTATCGTCCTGGTTCTTTTCTTTCGCTGAAAGGGGTTTGCTATTAGATTTTGAGTGGAGTGGAATATCTGCTAACACATAGTGAAACAGTGTCAGAGGTCCATACATGGATAACCCTCCTCCACCTAGATATTATATGTTGTTCTAAGCTAAGAGTCGTAGCAATTACCATTTTGTCTAGTAAGTTAACAGGTTTAACTTATGTGTAACGTGGGAAGTTGCAAAGAAACTACTGAATTCTAGGGTAATTCGAAGCTGGTTCTTAAGAACTTCCAATGCCTCTGCTGTGATCGCTGGCGTTATCTGTGATATAGTACCTCGAATGTGGTCGCCAGACGCCCTCTGCACAGCGCGAAACCAGCTCAAACACGGTCATGGCAGAAAGTCCTGATTCGACACTCGACATATCGAGGAGATTGTACATAGAATGCTGGAAGTGGGGACAGCGACGCGTAAGGTCGGCTATTGAAGTTGGTAGAGGACTGGCTGTGGACAAGTGGATTCTGCATGCAGCCGGCAGCGGGGGTAAATTGCAATACCTCCAGCTTGTCTTGGGCCTCGCCACTGGGCTGAAGAGGTTTTTTTTTTTTTTATTTTTTTTTTTTTGCCAAAAAGTAGGCATTTAAAGCTGAGGTCAAATGATAAAAAAAAACTGTCCAGGAGAACTGCAAGAGGGCTCTGCCAAAGGATGAGGAGGACAACGTGCAGAGGATGAGAACTCAATCTCTTAAAGTGGGATTCTTAGCACAGCCCAAGTCAAACAGGCCCTTTGCCAGCCCCTACCTTATTAGGGAACTGATTTCAATGAACATCCTTGCATCTCCTAGCCCTCACTCCGCGGCTAGGGCGCGTTCGAGCACCAGTCATGCAATGAATGGTAAGCACGTCACTTTATGTTCCTCTGCAGCACAAAAGATACGTTGTCTCTGAGGGTCCTTGTCTAAAAAGGAAGAGTATGCAATGACATGTGTGAGACGCATGGTAGAGAAGAGAAGTGGGTGGGCCAGCTGGTGATCGAATTGGGGCCTTGTTTGGGCAGAATTCTGTTGGGACACACAGGGATGCCATGGAGCGCCCAGTACCAGGGAAGGCCACTTCCAGGCTCAGCCCAGTCCCTGCACAACAAGGAACAGCAAGCCCTTTGAACTAGACGCCACGCAGATGACAGAGAGGGCCACATGTAGGGGATGGGTGGGACCACCCAGGTGTGGACTCGGTACTCCTGGTGGTCATAGAGTGAAGGCCTACGAATTGCAGTACTTTGATTCTTAAATTGAGGAGGAAAGGCAGACCGGAAGAACTTCGCATATTAGTGCCTGAATGGGCGTGTTTGAGACCCCCAGCAATAGATGGTCTTATGAAGGGTCCATAAAATGGCCAGTCTGGGACGGAACACCGCTTACAACCCAGGCAACGGAAAGAATAAATCCCTACCTGTGCGACCGGAGTGAATATTTCAGTGGTGTGGGAACAGTAATTGGAGGCAGCAAATAGATAGGTCTTGGTAATGCTCTATGTATGTTACATAAAATAAGAAATGATGCTATAAATGATGCAAGTCGTTTTCTATTTCCTTATTAATTTTATGCCAAATGTTTTGCTGTGTTGTGCCTTTTTCATCATAAAGGTGAGTGGCTACTTTGATTTTCTCTTATAAGATATCCGATGAGGGCTCCCTGTAGCCCTGTTTTTAACCATTGGTTTTTGGGATCGAGCTAAGTGAATGTCTAGTGGTGGAATGAAAGTGGCCCTAATGGCCAGGGCACGCTCACGCACATGGTCATACAGCAGCTCTTAGCACGGGTCCCAGCTCCAAGTCACAAAAAAAACAAAAACACATAAGCGCACCTTCACTACCAGTCGATAAGTAGTGTTATTTTGCCAACTGCAACGTGGAGGATATTCCGATATTGGATAATGTTGTGGGCCTGCCTTAAGTTTCATACAGGATGCCAGTTATCGCGGACCTAAGTAGCATGCATGTTTATAGTTACTTACACATACACTCTCCTCTTGTACATGCACCAATGGGGCTGGATTCGTGTCAGAACGATTGGCCCGCCCCCCTACAGCAATGGACTGGCGCCTTGGATTATTGCACGCAATCTCACTAAAGTGGACGGTTCTTTCGAGGTCGTAACATGCAAGCTTCTCTCAGGCACCGTCAGGAAAGGAGCAATGGCTGTGCGTGAGGAGACCACGTGTTTTGATACTTATTGTAAAGCAGTCAAGCAGGAGGCAGATTGTCTGATATCTCTTTACACTGATTGACTAGTTACTCTGACAGACATGTTACGAGCCTATGGGTTATCGGATCGTGGGTAGATTTACTAGCAGGTAGAGTTTTTTCCCCCGATTGGTTCCTAGAGGCATCAAGTCCGTTAGGATCAAGGTGTCCTGACAGCCCAAGGGGTTTATGATCGCCCCCGGCATTCCCCACAGATAGCTCCTTTGCACCCCCTGGTTTCCTTTATACTTGGCCCCGCACTCCCAGGTACTGTTTGTGACCCAGCCTCACAGGGGCCAGGCATTTATCCTCTAGTGATGCTCACCTAAAAGTGACATAACCTGGGGACTTTGTCTAGGTTTCTTGGGCACCACATAGATTACATTGCGTTATTGGTTTGGCTGTTTGCATTTAGGACGCTCCCACAGCTATTGTTATGTGAGTAGGGCAGGCCGATTTGCGTTTTTATGATTCGTTGATCCCGTTGTTTACGTGGCCTTCCTGTGCTGCTGCTTGTGTTTCTGTTGCATTTGGGTTGTGGGGAAGGGTTGAGACGGGCTTCTGTGAAGGAGCAGCCCTTTCACGACCGGTGGCGTTACGCACCACCTTGGGAGTGCTTCTTGTGCATGTTACGGTAAGTGTTGGATTGCGTATCTTGATATTGTTGTGGTTCTACCTCTCTATATGATATTTAGGTCTTTTCCTTCTAGCTTGTCCTTTCGTTGGGTGTCGAGAGTGCCCGGGCACATAGATTTGCGCCGGCTTTTGCACATGGGTGGTGAGGTCCTAATAGTCTGTGTTCATACCCTTCTTCCTCTTTGTTGGTATTGTTTCGCGCTTACTGTCATTGTCTCTTATCGGATAAGGCTTAGGTTAGCGGACCTTTGTTAAGCTTTCCTCATTATGGCATTGGAGTTCCCCCATTTAATGTTCCCACTGCTTTGAAAGGTATAGGATCAAGTTACTTTGGTTTCCCTTTCTTTACTTATGAGTATACATCACAATGACTCCCAAATCTTGCTGCAGATTCATGTCGCCAGGGAACTTCCTAAATATTGATGCCCAAGTTTCACCCATACTAATTGGCATACCTGAGAATGAGTCAGACATCAGTATTTTTATGACTATATCTGAAAAGTGACACTAATACAAGACAGTAAAGTTCAGTGATGCCTTGCAGAACCCAGAAGCTGAGTTTACTAGGCTCAGTGCTTAAATTTGTCATCTTTATAGTCTATCTTTAAATGAAGCAAGAGTTCCTTCATAGTTTGTCATTTATCAAAAACACAGGGGCTTTTGGAAAAAGACATTTTTTTTCTTTAACAGGGCTTCTCTATAAGTAGTAATATAAGTCCTCATTTTCCCATTGTCCTACTCTATTTACATTCTTTAAATTTAAAACCCCTTCAGTAACCTAATTATAACACCAAAATTCTTCAGTCAGGAATTTGCGTTTATGTGGGTCTGGAGAGATGATGGCCCAGTGGTTAAAAGTGGCGGCTGCTCTTGCAGAGAGCCCCGGCTCAGCCAGCACCCCATGGTTGGCCAAAGAATGTTCATAACATCAGTTCCAGGGAATCTAATGTCTTTTGGCCTCGGCAGGCACTGGATGTTACAAGTGCATTTACATCCTTGCAGGCAAAATCTCATATACACAAATTAATAATTTTTAAATTTGTTTTTCAGCCTCCTAACATATATATATATATGACAACTATATATATAAACTGAGTCAAAAATCAATAAAAATCAAGAGATAAAATTTTTTCCATTTTAAGTTTGAATAATATACAAGAATATAGTGTGCAAAATTGAGGGGCAACATCATGGAGAAGTGTAATGAACTGAAATCAATTTTACAGCTGTGATTCCTAACCAAAAATGCCACTTGGTAAGTAACACGAGAAGCCGTGATTGTAGGGCAGAGCAAAAGCAGCTGCAATGGCCAATGTGTCTGCTCTCATCTTAGATAGTTGGAGGGAAAGTAAAGTGCAAGTGTTGCACTGCAGTAAGTGCAAAGTCTGCCCCCACCATAAAGATATGACGACAAAATAGATTGAAGATATGTGGCTGAGAAGATATAGAACACAAAGTTAAAAATACAACGGTGTCAACTGTTAATAGCACCATTACAGTGACTATCCCAATGCTATTAACTAACTCCACCTTGGCAGGCTTGGGTCTCCACTGGAAATCATGGAGGAGTGCTGCCACCTGGTGCACACACTCAGCATGCCCAGGCTACTGAAGCAGGTGGCTCTTTTTGCTGGGACAATGACACCATCTACCCACCATGTTATGTAGTCTCTTGGCACTGGCCAGACCAGAAGTGACTGTGTTTGGCACAGATGCTGGGGCATGTGGTGGCTGCTCATGGAGAGGCCGGCTCCCAGCTTCTGCTTCATTCCTGATAGCATGTGTACAATACAGATTAATAAGCAGTAAGGAGCCGATTTATAAACAGCAGTTACATATTTTTAAATTCCCCTTCGTACAATTTAATAAAACATGTATACATATCTCTCTACTGAACTTTAGCACCACAGGATATCAATTTTCAAGCCTATATTACCTGATAGACATATATGAAGTTTGGAAGGAAAATAAGGCAATTTGGTTTACAATGTTGATAGTTGTAACTTACTTAATGCTCTAATGGAGAAAGCAAATCCTCACTCATTAAATCATTTCAAGACTCAATGCTACTGGTATCTTTATGGTCAACAAATTCATGATGAAGGTGAGACCTTGATCTTCTAAGTCTTTCCATCCAGAGTCAGTATTTATGCAGATATAGACTTATAGACACATACATCTGGGTTTAATGTTGTTGAGAGCCCTGTGGAAATAAAATTAAACTCAATGAAAGCTTACAAATCAACAGTCATTTGTTGTTGTTTTTAGACGCAATCTCCCTGTACCAGGCTGGTCTTGAACTCCCAGAAGAATCCTCTTGCCTCTCCTCCCAAGTGCTGGATTAAAGGCATGCACCACATGCTGAACTCAGTAATCTTATATATGAAAGATGAGCTGTGTAAGATGGTTACAAATTTCCTATGAAGACTGCACTGCTCTCTCAATGTTTGCTAATGGCGCAAGTCTCCAGAAAATTTATGAACAGGAACAGAAAAGGGATATAGTTAATGTCCCACATGAAATCCTAAACAGAGAACTTGGGAGCTAGAACTGGTTAGTGTTAAGAAACAGCTGCTTTTGCAGAGGACCTGGGGTATGATTCCCGGTACCCATTGAAGACTCAGAACCATCTGGAACACTAGTTCCAGGGGATCCATGAGTCCTGCACAACTGCATCACAATAGTGTAAGTATCAGTAATAGGGCAAACACTCAATAGCATTAATTATTATTATTATTATTATTAAATTATTATATTGAGGGCAGGTCTCCTGCTTGCTGAACTCACTATGCTAGATAGGCTGCCGTTTGATCTGAATTCACCCTCCTTTGCCTTGAGTGCTGGGGATTAGGTGTGGACAAACACCAGAACACACATACAATTATGTAATTGAGAGTTTATTTTTTTATTGTTATTCTTTTTATTTATTTTTGTATGTGTAATGAATGCATTGTCTGTCCTGCTGTAGGATTTGTGCACCCGTGTTGTGAAAGCCGCGGAGGTCAGAGGGGTGTCGGATTCCCCTGGAACTAGAGTTTCCTGGAACTGGAGTTTCAAGGCGGTTCTCCGCGCCATGTGGGTGCTGGGATAAACCTGGGTCCTCTGTGAGCCAGTCGGAGCCTCTTAACCGCTAGCATCTCTCCAGGCCCCGGAAGTCTTATTTTCCACAGAATTAGCAGCGGTTTAAACAAAGAATATATAGTTAGGAATGTGACTTTATAAGAGTGCTGTTTGCCTAGCAAGCACCAAACCTTGGGTATGAATCCCAGCACTAAGTAAAATCGGATGCCCAAGATGGAAGGCAAGACCAATACCCAAGCTTTGTCTCTGCCCGTGCTACCCTGTGTCTGCACTCATATGAACACATACACATATAAAACACAGGTGAGTGTTACATGCCTGTAATCCCGACTCAGGAGGTGAAGCAAGGAGGATCAGAAGCTGAAAGTTATTCTTCGCTACATAGCACTTTTGAGGCCAGCTGGGCTACATGAGACCTTGACACAATAAAACAAACCAAAGTTACAGAATCTAGATAACCTCTGATAATACAACTTTTGGGGTCTTTCTGTAGCCCGGGTGGCCTGGAATTCACTCTGTAGACCAGGCTGGCCTTGAACTTCAGAGATTTTTCCTGTGTCTGCCTCCTGAGTGCAGGGATTAAAGGCATGCATCACCATGCCCAGCTGCTAACTACTACTTTAATAGAAATTCTTGTACATTTAATCTGCATATTACACAGAATTACTTTTAAATGTCCTTAACAAGCTTTTCTTTCATTAACTATTCACAGTCTTTCATTTTTTTTCCAACAAATAACCCATTCGCTGCTGGTATTCCCAAATTTTTATGGTAATAATTCACGAGTATTGAATACGATTATGTGTGTGTGTGCAGAGGTATTACGTGTGTGTAGGGATTCACGTGGTGTGTGTGTGTGTATGTGCATATGAAAGCCAGGGGACAGCTGTGGTATTGCTCCTCATGAGCTATATGCTTTCAAACTTGTAAAGTTTGACAGCTTATTTTTTTTTTTTTGGAGACAGGGTCTCCTTTAGTCCCAGCTGGCCTGGAGCTCACTCTGTAATCAGGCTGGCCTTGAACTCACAGAGGTACACCTGCCTTGCCTCCCGGTGCTCAGGATTAAAGGGTGCACACCATGCCTGGCTTAAGACGTCTTCAGCCGCTACATGGGTGTGGGAATATCGAAAATGTCCTCTTTGCAAAGAGCAGTCGGTGCCTTGAACCACTGAGCCCATCTCTCCAGCCCCCAAAGATTTATTTTTTTTCATTATGTGTATGTCTGCGGACATTCATGTGGGTGAGGCCAGGTGTTGGATTCCCTGACGCTGTAGTTACATAGGCAAGTTGTGGGGTGCTGGCTGCTCTACCGAGGAACACGAGTCTCATTGAGTATGGGTGGTCAGTGCAGGGCCAGCCGCGAGTGACCCCACAGGACCAGACAGGGCCCACAGGGTGCCCAGCACCCGCGAGAGCCACCACAACACTTGCTGCCACATCGCGGCCAGCCCTCGTACATGGCTCAAGACGAGGCTGGTTGATCTGGGTTTGTAGGGCTTTTATGGGTTGTTAGGTTTTTTGGGCTTGGATTCTTTGCGGGCTATTTCCGTTGTTTCGAGCAAGCCCAGGAATTCCCTCATGCCGTTTCTCACTTCACGTCAGCTGCCCTGGAGTCTCTTCGTGATTGGAGAACCAAACTCGACTGGCCCTCCTATGAACTCACAAGGTTAGCCATGCGCTAACCGTCTGCCTCTCAAGCTGTGCTAGGTCATTCAAGTGGCTGTCCGTGGCCTGTACCTGGCTATCGTCCTGGTTCTTTTCTTTCGCTGAAAGGGGTTTGCTATTAGATTTTGAGTGGAGTGGAATATCTGCTAACACATAGTGAAACAGTGTCAGAGGTCCATACATGGATAACCCTCCTCCACCTAGATATTATATGTTGTTCTAAGCTAAGAGTCGTAGCAATTACCATTTTGTCTAGTAAGTTAACAGGTTTAACTTATGTGTAACGTGGGAAGTTGCAAAGAAACTACTGAATTCTAGGGTAATTCGAAGCTGGTTCTTAAGAACTTCCAATGCCTCTGCTGTGATCGCTGGCGTTATCTGTGATATAGTACCTCGAATGTGGTCGCCAGACGCCCTCTGCACAGCGCGAAACCAGCTCAAACACGGTCATGGCAGAAAGTCCTGATTCGACACTCGACATATCGAGGAGATTGTACATAGAATGCTGGAAGTGGGGACAGCGACGCGTAAGGTCGGCTATTGAAGTTGGTAGAGGACTGGCTGTGGACAAGTGGATTCTGCATGCAGCCGGCAGCGGGGGTAAATTGCAATACCTCCAGCTTGTCTTGGGCCTCGCCACTGGGCTGAAGAGGTTTTTTTTTTTTTTATTTTTTTTTTTTTGCCAAAAAGTAGGCATTTAAAGCTGAGGTCAAATGATAAAAAAAAACTGTCCAGGAGAACTGCAAGAGGGCTCTGCCAAAGGATGAGGAGGACAACGTGCAGAGGATGAGAACTCAATCTCTTAAAGTGGGATTCTTAGCACAGCCCAAGTCAAACAGGCCCTTTGCCAGCCCCTACCTTATTAGGGAACTGATTTCAATGAACATCCTTGCATCTCCTAGCCCTCACTCCGCGGCTAGGGCGCGTTCGAGCACCAGTCATGCAATGAATGGTAAGCACGTCACTTTATGTTCCTCTGCAGCACAAAAGATACGTTGTCTCTGAGGGTCCTTGTCTAAAAAGGAAGAGTATGCAATGACATGTGTGAGACGCATGGTAGAGAAGAGAAGTGGGTGGGCCAGCTGGTGATCGAATTGGGGCCTTGTTTGGGCAGAATTCTGTTGGGACACACAGGGATGCCATGGAGCGCCCAGTACCAGGGAAGGCCACTTCCAGGCTCAGCCCAGTCCCTGCACAACAAGGAACAGCAAGCCCTTTGAACTAGACGCCACGCAGATGACAGAGAGGGCCACATGTAGGGGATGGGTGGGACCACCCAGGTGTGGACTCGGTACTCCTGGTGGTCATAGAGTGAAGGCCTACGAATTGCAGTACTTTGATTCTTAAATTGAGGAGGAAAGGCAGACCGGAAGAACTTCGCATATTAGTGCCTGAATGGGCGTGTTTGAGACCCCCAGCAATAGATGGTCTTATGAAGGGTCCATAAAATGGCCAGTCTGGGACGGAACACCGCTTACAACCCAGGCAACGGAAAGAATAAATCCCTACCTGTGCGACCGGAGTGAATATTTCAGTGGTGTGGGAACAGTAATTGGAGGCAGCAAATAGATAGGTCTTGGTAATGCTCTATGTATGTTACATAAAATAAGAAATGATGCTATAAATGATGCAAGTCGTTTTCTATTTCCTTATTAATTTTATGCCAAATGTTTTGCTGTGTTGTGCCTTTTTCATCATAAAGGTGAGTGGCTACTTTGATTTTCTCTTATAAGATATCCGATGAGGGCTCCCTGTAGCCCTGTTTTTAACCATTGGTTTTTGGGATCGAGCTAAGTGAATGTCTAGTGGTGGAATGAAAGTGGCCCTAATGGCCAGGGCACGCTCACGCACATGGTCATACAGCAGCTCTTAGCACGGGTCCCAGCTCCAAGTCACAAAAAAAACAAAAACACATAAGCGCACCTTCACTACCAGTCGATAAGTAGTGTTATTTTGCCAACTGCAACGTGGAGGATATTCCGATATTGGATAATGTTGTGGGCCTGCCTTAAGTTTCATACAGGATGCCAGTTATCGCGGACCTAAGTAGCATGCATGTTTATAGTTACTTACACATACACTCTCCTCTTGTACATGCACCAATGGGGCTGGATTCGTGTCAGAACGATTGGCCCGCCCCCCTACAGCAATGGACTGGCGCCTTGGATTATTGCACGCAATCTCACTAAAGTGGACGGTTCTTTCGAGGTCGTAACATGCAAGCTTCTCTCAGGCACCGTCAGGAAAGGAGCAATGGCTGTGCGTGAGGAGACCACGTGTTTTGATACTTATTGTAAAGCAGTCAAGCAGGAGGCAGATTGTCTGATATCTCTTTACACTGATTGACTAGTTACTCTGACAGACATGTTACGAGCCTATGGGTTATCGGATCGTGGGTAGATTTACTAGCAGGTAGAGTTTTTTCCCCCGATTGGTTCCTAGAGGCATCAAGTCCGTTAGGATCAAGGTGTCCTGACAGCCCAAGGGGTTTATGATCGCCCCCGGCATTCCCCACAGATAGCTCCTTTGCACCCCCTGGTTTCCTTTATACTTGGCCCCGCACTCCCAGGTACTGTTTGTGACCCAGCCTCACAGGGGCCAGGCATTTATCCTCTAGTGATGCTCACCTAAAAGTGACATAACCTGGGGACTTTGTCTAGGTTTCTTGGGCACCACATAGATTACATTGCGTTATTGGTTTGGCTGTTTGCATTTAGGACGCTCCCACAGCTATTGTTATGTGAGTAGGGCAGGCCGATTTGCGTTTTTATGATTCGTTGATCCCGTTGTTTACGTGGCCTTCCTGTGCTGCTGCTTGTGTTTCTGTTGCATTTGGGTTGTGGGGAAGGGTTGAGACGGGCTTCTGTGAAGGAGCAGCCCTTTCACGACCGGTGGCGTTACGCACCACCTTGGGAGTGCTTCTTGTGCATGTTACGGTAAGTGTTGGATTGCGTATCTTGATATTGTTGTGGTTCTACCTCTCTATATGATATTTAGGTCTTTTCCTTCTAGCTTGTCCTTTCGTTGGGTGTCGAGAGTGCCCGGGCACATAGATTTGCGCCGGCTTTTGCACATGGGTGGTGAGGTCCTAATAGTCTGTGTTCATACCCTTCTTCCTCTTTGTTGGTATTGTTTCGCGCTTACTGTCATTGTCTCTTATCGGATAAGGCTTAGGTTAGCGGACCTTTGTTAAGCTTTCCTCATTATGGCATTGGAGTTCCCCCATTTAATGTTCCCACTGCTTTGAAAGGTATAGGATCAAGTTACTTTGGTTTCCCTTTCTTTACTTATGAGTATACATCACAATGACTCCCAAATCTTGCTGCAGATTCATGTCGCCAGGGAACTTCCTAAATATTGATGCCCAAGTTTCACCCATACTAATTGGCATACCTGAGAATGAGTCAGACATCAGTATTTTTATGACTATATCTGAAAAGTGACACTAATACAAGACAGTAAAGTTCAGTGATGCCTTGCAGAACCCAGAAGCTGAGTTTACTAGGCTCAGTGCTTAAATTTGTCATCTTTATAGTCTATCTTTAAATGAAGCAAGAGTTCCTTCATAGTTTGTCATTTATCAAAAACACAGGGGCTTTTGGAAAAAGACATTTTTTTTCTTTAACAGGGCTTCTCTATAAGTAGTAATATAAGTCCTCATTTTCCCATTGTCCTACTCTATTTACATTCTTTAAATTTAAAACCCCTTCAGTAACCTAATTATAACACCAAAATTCTTCAGTCAGGAATTTGCGTTTATGTGGGTCTGGAGAGATGATGGCCCAGTGGTTAAAAGTGGCGGCTGCTCTTGCAGAGAGCCCCGGCTCAGCCAGCACCCCATGGTTGGCCAAAGAATGTTCATAACATCAGTTCCAGGGAATCTAATGTCTTTTGGCCTCGGCAGGCACTGGATGTTACAAGTGCATTTACATCCTTGCAGGCAAAATCTCATATACACAAATTAATAATTTTTAAATTTGTTTTTCAGCCTCCTAACATATATATATATATGACAACTATATATATAAACTGAGTCAAAAATCAATAAAAATCAAGAGATAAAATTTTTTCCATTTTAAGTTTGAATAATATACAAGAATATAGTGTGCAAAATTGAGGGGCAACATCATGGAGAAGTGTAATGAACTGAAATCAATTTTACAGCTGTGATTCCTAACCAAAAATGCCACTTGGTAAGTAACACGAGAAGCCGTGATTGTAGGGCAGAGCAAAAGCAGCTGCAATGGCCAATGTGTCTGCTCTCATCTTAGATAGTTGGAGGGAAAGTAAAGTGCAAGTGTTGCACTGCAGTAAGTGCAAAGTCTGCCCCCACCATAAAGATATGACGACAAAATAGATTGAAGATATGTGGCTGAGAAGATATAGAACACAAAGTTAAAAATACAACGGTGTCAACTGTTAATAGCACCATTACAGTGACTATCCCAATGCTATTAACTAACTCCACCTTGGCAGGCTTGGGTCTCCACTGGAAATCATGGAGGAGTGCTGCCACCTGGTGCACACACTCAGCATGCCCAGGCTACTGAAGCAGGTGGCTCTTTTTGCTGGGACAATGACACCATCTACCCACCATGTTATGTAGTCTCTTGGCACTGGCCAGACCAGAAGTGACTGTGTTTGGCACAGATGCTGGGGCATGTGGTGGCTGCTCATGGAGAGGCCGGCTCCCAGCTTCTGCTTCATTCCTGATAGCATGTGTACAATACAGATTAATAAGCAGTAAGGAGCCGATTTATAAACAGCAGTTACATATTTTTAAATTCCCCTTCGTACAATTTAATAAAACATGTATACATATCTCTCTACTGAACTTTAGCACCACAGGATATCAATTTTCAAGCCTATATTACCTGATAGACATATATGAAGTTTGGAAGGAAAATAAGGCAATTTGGTTTACAATGTTGATAGTTGTAACTTACTTAATGCTCTAATGGAGAAAGCAAATCCTCACTCATTAAATCATTTCAAGACTCAATGCTACTGGTATCTTTATGGTCAACAAATTCATGATGAAGGTGAGACCTTGATCTTCTAAGTCTTTCCATCCAGAGTCAGTATTTATGCAGATATAGACTTATAGACACATACATCTGGGTTTAATGTTGTTGAGAGCCCTGTGGAAATAAAATTAAACTCAATGAAAGCTTACAAATCAACAGTCATTTGTTGTTGTTTTTAGACGCAATCTCCCTGTACCAGGCTGGTCTTGAACTCCCAGAAGAATCCTCTTGCCTCTCCTCCCAAGTGCTGGATTAAAGGCATGCACCACATGCTGAACTCAGTAATCTTATATATGAAAGATGAGCTGTGTAAGATGGTTACAAATTTCCTATGAAGACTGCACTGCTCTCTCAATGTTTGCTAATGGCGCAAGTCTCCAGAAAATTTATGAACAGGAACAGAAAAGGGATATAGTTAATGTCCCACATGAAATCCTAAACAGAGAACTTGGGAGCTAGAACTGGTTAGTGTTAAGAAACAGCTGCTTTTGCAGAGGACCTGGGGTATGATTCCCGGTACCCATTGAAGACTCAGAACCATCTGGAACACTAGTTCCAGGGGATCCATGAGTCCTGCACAACTGCATCACAATAGTGTAAGTATCAGTAATAGGGCAAACACTCAATAGCATTAATTATTATTATTATTATTATTAAATTATTATATTGAGGGCAGGTCTCCTGCTTGCTGAACTCACTATGCTAGATAGGCTGCCGTTTGATCTGAATTCACCCTCCTTTGCCTTGAGTGCTGGGGATTAGGTGTGGACAAACACCAGAACACACATACAATTATGTAATTGAGAGTTTATTTTTTTATTGTTATTCTTTTTATTTATTTTTGTATGTGTAATGAATGCATTGTCTGTCCTGCTGTAGGATTTGTGCACCCGTGTTGTGAAAGCCGCGGAGGTCAGAGGGGTGTCGGATTCCCCTGGAACTAGAGTTTCCTGGAACTGGAGTTTCAAGGCGGTTCTCCGCGCCATGTGGGTGCTGGGATAAACCTGGGTCCTCTGTGAGCCAGTCGGAGCCTCTTAACCGCTAGCATCTCTCCAGGCCCCGGAAGTCTTATTTTCCACAGAATTAGCAGCGGTTTAAACAAAGAATATATAGTTAGGAATGTGACTTTATAAGAGTGCTGTTTGCCTAGCAAGCACCAAACCTTGGGTATGAATCCCAGCACTAAGTAAAATCGGATGCCCAAGATGGAAGGCAAGACCAATACCCAAGCTTTGTCTCTGCCCGTGCTACCCTGTGTCTGCACTCATATGAACACATACACATATAAAACACAGGTGAGTGTTACATGCCTGTAATCCCGACTCAGGAGGTGAAGCAAGGAGGATCAGAAGCTGAAAGTTATTCTTCGCTACATAGCACTTTTGAGGCCAGCTGGGCTACATGAGACCTTGACACAATAAAACAAACCAAAGTTACAGAATCTAGATAACCTCTGATAATACAACTTTTGGGGTCTTTCTGTAGCCCGGGTGGCCTGGAATTCACTCTGTAGACCAGGCTGGCCTTGAACTTCAGAGATTTTTCCTGTGTCTGCCTCCTGAGTGCAGGGATTAAAGGCATGCATCACCATGCCCAGCTGCTAACTACTACTTTAATAGAAATTCTTGTACATTTAATCTGCATATTACACAGAATTACTTTTAAATGTCCTTAACAAGCTTTTCTTTCATTAACTATTCACAGTCTTTCATTTTTTTTCCAACAAATAACCCATTCGCTGCTGGTATTCCCAAATTTTTATGGTAATAATTCACGAGTATTGAATACGATTATGTGTGTGTGTGCAGAGGTACACGTGTGTGTAGGGATGCACGTGTGTGTGTGTGTGTGTATGTGCATATGAAAGCCAGGGGACAGCTGTGGTATTGCTCCTCATGAGCTATATGCTTTCAAACTTGTAAGTTTGAAAGCTTTTTTTTTTTTTTGGAGACAGGGTCTCCCTTTAGTCCCAGCTGGCCTGGAGCTCACTCTGTAGATCAGGCTGGCCTTGAACTCACAGAGGTCCACCTGCCTCTGCCTCCCGAGTGCTAGGATTAAAGGTGTGCACCACCATGCCTGGCTTAAAGACGGCTCTTAGCCGCCATATGGGTGCTGGGAATCGAACATGGGTCCTCTGCAAGACCAGTCGGTGCTCTTAACCACTGAGCCATCTCTCCAGCCCCCAAAGATTTATTTTTCATTATGTGTATGTCTGCGGACATTCATGTGGGTGAGGCCAGGTGTTGGATTCCCTGAAGCTGTAGTTACATAGGCAAGTTGTGGGCTGGGGGGGGCAGAGACGGGGAGATCACCATCCAGCCATCCAGCCTAGCAAGCTAGCAAGCTTGGGGGGGGCAGAGACAGGGAGATCACCATCCAGCCATCCAGCCTAGCAGGGCGGGGGGTGGGGAGGCAGAGACGGGGAGATCACCATCCAGCCATCCAGCCATGCCAGGGCCAGGGAGGTGGGGCAGAGACGGGGAGATCACCATCCAGCCATCCAGCCTAGCAAGCTAGCAAGCTTGGGGGGGGCAGAGACAGGGAGATCACCATCCAGCCATCCAGCCTAGCAGGGCGGGGGGTGGGGAGGCAGAGACGGGGAGATCACCATCCAGCCATCCAGCCATGCCAGGGCCAGGGAGGTGGGGCAGAGACGGGGAGATCACCATCCAGCCATCCAGCCTAGCAAGCTAGCAAGCTTGGGGGGGGCAGAGACAGGGAGATCACCATCCAGCCATCCAGCCTAGCAGGGCGGGGGGTGGGGAGGCAGAGACGGGGAGATCACCATCCAGCCATCCAGCCATGCCAGGGCCAGGGAGGTGGGGCAGAGACGGGGAGATCACCATCCAGCCATCCAGCCTAGCCTACTTGGTGAGTGCCAAGCCAAAGAGAAGCCCTATCTCCAAAATGACACCCAAGGGTGTCCTCTCGACATCTGCATATACAATGCAGGTATACCCCCACACATAAACATACCCAATGCACAGACACAGAACACTCAACACACACAAAATGATCTTAGAATAGCTTACATATCAAGAAGCAAGAAAACTATGAAACACTACTAAGATCACTGAAAAAGAGCCCAGCCAAATTGAATGGGCTCTAAGTGGCCGAAAACAGAACATTCTGAGCTTCATTAAGTATAGTAATTGCAAAAGATATAAAAGCTTCCAATACATCTAATTCTGTGAGTTTATAATGATGGTTTAAAGAAACTAATCAGTCACTTGCAAAAATGAAGTCACAGAATTAGAACATCACTGTTTTTGAATCATCTAATGAATTAATGTGTCTAAGCTTTAGGTTAGCAGGTACTTTGTGCCTCCTCCCAGTGACACAGCATACATCACTTCTGCCAGGTGGATTAGCCTCTGGATCTAGCAGCCAATTTACAAAATAATAATAATAATAATAATAATAATAATAATAATAATGAAAATACAGAAAGCAGAGGAACATGTTGACCTGTACCATGAGAATATAGGCAGCAAAATCTACCCTGTGACTCTACGTGGCAACCTGCCTAAACCTATAGCAAAGATGCAAGTCAAGGTCTGGAGGGAAAGCCTGCATATTAAAAGCACACTTGACAGGCAAAGTCTATTTCTATGAAAGGAAGACTAAATAACCATACTTACAGATGCATAGGGGTGGGGACAAAATAATAATGAAATATGATATAAGCTAAAATGAAACACCCCCAAATCAAGACACTGGCAGCTTGTGGGTGCCACTGAGCCACGGCCCATGAAGGAAGTTCTGAAGTAATGGTAAAGTTTTATTTCTTGACCTGAACTGAAGAGACAAAAGTGCCTTCATTAACCCATATGTTTATTCTGTGGTTTCTCTATGTTATATGTTAACCATATTTTTTTTCAAAATTAGGGGAAGGGGAATTACACAAATAGTAAATAATTATTCAGATGGCTTCTTAATTTGGCAAAAATCATGGACCTAGTTAGCTGATAGAAAAAGAGATGGCTCAGTGGTTAAGATCATTGTCTGCTCTTGCAAAAGAGCTGGGTTCAAATCCCAGCACCCACATGATGGCTAACAGCTATCTGTAACTCTAGTTCCACACTATCTGACACCTTCTTCTTACCTCTGCTGGCATTGCATGACACGGGTACACTTACATACATGAGGGACAAGGGTACACTTACATACATGATGGACATGGGTACACTTACACACATGATGGACACGGGTACGCTTACATACATGAGGAACAAGGGTATAGTTACATACATGATGGACATGGGTACACTTACATATATGATGGACATGGGTACACTTACATACATGACAAACATGGGTACACATATATATGACAGGCATGGGTACACTTACATACATGACAGACATGGGTACACTTACATACATGATGGATACAGGTACACTTACATACATGAGGGACAAGGGTACAGTTACATACATGATGGACATGGGTACACTTACATACATGATGGACACGGGTATACTTACATACATGATACACATGGGTACACTTACATACATGACGGACACGGGTACACTTACATATGTGAGGGACATACACTCTGCAGTCTTTTATTCTTTAAAACTTCTGTGTGCATCACACTGTGTTGTATGAAGAAGCTTCTCTGGTGAGGGTTGAGGGATGCACTGGTTTTCTTTCTACCCCTCGTTCTGCTATGTTCCATGACCCTTAGTTGTCTCTGTGTCTGACCGGTTGTGGAATTCTGCAGTAGCCTCCATCTGTTGCCAAAAGAAGTTCCTCTGATGAGTGGTGTACAGTACGCTTCACTGTAAATATAAGGATCCCTATTTAGCATACAGTAAGAAATTTTATTTGTCCAGAGATATGACAGAGATAGGGTTTTCTCTATGATCTATGTCCTCTCCAGCCATGTGTATTTGGCTGAGTTCACAGTGCCACCCACAAGTTCACTCCCATTAAGTGGGCTTTAAGTCCAATTAGCTAGGTGTTGATTAACCCCCAGATAATAGTACCACTACTGCACTAATAGAGGTAGGTAGTTCGCTGTGCTAGTAGCTACAGTTATTGAGCTTTAGGGCTGGGTTTGACCACTGGTTGATCTTCTCCCTTAGCAGTTTGCCTATTATCATCTAGCATTATGACAGCCAAACTTCAGGTAGAAATCTTCCAGGTCAGTTCCTGCTCTGTTGCTCCAAGCCCCATATCCAAAGTATGTCCTGTCTCCAGCAGTAGGGTATTATCTTCTAGTTCTTGAAGATAACCAAGACCTTTGGCAATAGTCTGTGTTATTTTAGGAGTCTCTTGGAGCCCTAACACCAACCACTCATCTCCATAATAGTATTAAGTGCTTAGGCCCCCAAGAACCACAAAGTGGGGTACAAGTCCACATTCTGTTATTGGTTATTAGCTGTGTGGTTTATATTGATTATAGATAGAGGCATTGTAAGCCTCAGTGCCTCTATCTATAATCAATATAAATAGTAATAAGATTCTCAGAGGGTTGTTGGAAAGTATAAATGAGATGATTCATCTTATTAGTTATTGTCTTTTCTGTGGCAAAGCCACTTAAGAGAAGTAGGATTTATTTTGGCACATGTCTGAAGAAAGGATACAGTCCATAACAGCAGGAAGTCACGGTGCCAGGAATATGAGACAGCAGGTCACATTGTGCTCACAGTCAGAAAATAGATGGGTCTTCCCTCTTCAGTTAGGAGCCTCTGAAAACAGCCTGACAGAAGTGTGTATCCTAGGTGATTCTAAATCCAGCCAAGTTAAGAATGAAAATTGACCATCATTTTCATATGAAATGATCACAATGTGCTATTGTTAGAAATGACAAAGGCTTCTGGCTGTGCAGGAGCCCTTTTCATGGATCACTGGGGACTTCTGTAAGGCCCCTTTGGATTTCCACTCTAGCTATTAGGGGTTCTTTTTCCTCTCTGCTTCTCCAATTATATTCCTCAGAAAATTCAGTGTTCATTTCTTTAAACACTAAAGCGCTTTGGGATGTATAGGAAAATGAAAAGTGTTATAGATTTCCAGACTATATTAAACCAATTTAACTTGCTGCCCAACTGCCATGGGGACAAGCACAGCAGTAACTGTTAAACTTATGGGAACAGAGAGAGAATCTGTGGGAACGTAGTTCACCTGTGGCTATATGCCTGCCACCTCTCTGGGCATCAAGAGACAGCAGTTATGTTCAACCCCCACGTGGGTCAGCATTTGCCAATGTGGCTTCTAAAGCAATGACTCTTCTCAGCATACTGTTTCCTGATACACATGCAAGTTTCATGTTATATATGCACAATATGCATGCATATATATGTAGAGTTCATGATCCATCTATATTCATTAGCCAGCTGTTCTGCTGAATGTCAATTTCTTACTGGCCTGTCCTGTGTCACTGCCTTTTGCCCAACTCTAGCAAGCAGGAAGGGAGATGGCCTCTGGGATAGAGTGTTGGAATTAGTTTTCCTCCCCTTTAGCCTAAAGAGCATGTTGAGCTAGGTGTGGAAATGTTCTTCTATTCCAAGAAACTCTCTATACACCTTACATCTGGGCCACAAAGACTCCATTAACAGCCAGGTCACCCCATCCCTCTTCTTCAGTTTCACATACCTTACTTTGCCTGTTAAAATCTGCTTATATTCTGAGTCTAAGATATGGATGGATGGATGGATGGATGGATGGATGGATGGATAGAAGGATGGGATAGATGGGTGGGTGAATAGATGGATGGATGGATGGATGGACGGACGGACGGATGGGTGGATGGATGGATAGATGGAAGACATGAAAGTCAAAGAAAGGTCATTTGGTTGGAAAGAGGAAGGGGACAGGAGGAGGGAAGTGGGAGATAATGGATGATAATGGGGAATGAATACAATGGAAGTGCCTGATACATGTGCATGAAAAGTTCACAATGAAACCCATTCTTTTGAACAGTGAATATGTGCTAATATTTTTTCATTGCATACTGATATCCTAGTAAGATGGCATATTTATGATATGTATGTAAACTCCTTGTCCTCAGACTGACATGGGAAAGCTGGGACCAGAATAATCTGCTACCAGAGATATGAGCTGTGGCTGCAGGCTCACACACACACACACTGTTACATCCTGCAACCCCCCCCCACTATATCCTGCAGGCATAGTCTCTTTTGAGGGATATTCAACATGTTTTGCCTACATATTTATCTATTTCTGAATGGATTTCTTAATCTATTTGATTTGTTCATTTTATATAAATTATCCTACATGAGCCTCTCTGACAGAGAAATATCAGTAAATAGTAAAATACAAGAGTCTAAAGTAATCACAAGATAATTATGTTTTTAGCAGGTGCCAAAATCAGATTGCAAGAAGACATGATTATGGGGAGGGGAAGGGCAGGTGTCCCTTCTGTACTCTGCTGCCATGAATACTGTCCTTTTCCATCTTTTCTAAGATGGCATCCATTTCATTTTTAAAACCACATATAGTGGGATCTGTAGAGATGGCTCAGTGGTTAAGGCCATGTACTGCTCTTGCAGAGGTTCAATCCCAAAAAACTGTGTTGCACAGGCTAACTACCTGTAACTCCACCTCCAGGATCCAATACTTCTGCCCATGAGTGCACTTGGACATATGTTCACAGAACTCCTTACTCCAGCCTCACATGCACATAATTTAAAAAATAATAGTAATTTTTAATAAATCCATATAAAGTGATCTAATCTTAAATATAGTTCTTATTTTTTCAAGATTGATTATTTTATACATATGTATGTGTGTGTGAGTTTATGTGCATCATGTACATGCAGAAGCCTGCAGAGGCTAGAAGAGGGCATCAGAGCCCTTGGAACTGGAGTTACAGTTGGTTATGAGCCACCATATGGGTTCTGGGAACCAAAACTGGGTCCTCAACATGAGGAGCCAATGTTCTTAATTACTGAGCCAGCTCTCCGGATCCAAATTTTATCAAACCTAACTATACTTTTTAATACAGTCTAAAGTTAATTCACTATTTTTTTTTGCATTTAACAGCTTCTTTTTTTAATTTTTTTAAAATTTTTTTTTTATTTTTATTGATGCTTTGTGTATTTCATACATCATTTTCCAATTCAGTTCAGGCATATATCCCCTTCCCTTCCCCCCACCCCACCCCTACCCATCCCAGATCATGCATTCTGCGGTAACTTTTCTGCATCTTTCTCTGCTTTTTTGTTTTGTTTTGTTTTGTTTTCATTTTTTTAACAATAAGTGATAATTTGTGAGTACAAGCATCCTTCATGTAAAACCAATTTGCAAGCAGTTGTGCCCAAACCCACACAGCTCATGGGTCCCACCATCCTGAAAGGGGGGGCTTGTATGTTCAATCAAGTTGATCAAATGAGTGTCCAGTCTATATTGTTGTAGTTTCACCATTAACCCCAATCGAAGCCCTTACATTCTACCACGCCCCCTCTTCCGCAGATTGTTCCCTAGGCTTAGAAAAGGGGCACAGGTGGATGAGAAGCAAAACACTCTACTTTCTCTGGAGCTGATGTCTTGGTCTCTAGTCAGTTCTGGCTGTTTTCTTTCATGGGCTGCCAGCTTGTCCAGGCATAACCTTTCGATCCTACTAATGAAGCACATGCAATTAGATATTTAGTAATTAAACAGTATAATATATAGCCTTTCGATCCTACTAATGAAGCACACACAATTAGATATATAGGTATTTAAACAGTACTAATTGTTATGGTAGGTTTCTTTGGTATAGACACAGATGTTTGGATGGTATGTTAATTCATGAATTACATTTTCTTCTGTTAAGTATGGCAGGGTCTTCGTGTGGTTTATAACATCTCCTAACCATTAGAGGATGTAAGCTTGTGGCATCAGCCGTGGGTTATTCCTCCAAGGAGAGAGCTAATAGCCAATTAGATTTGGGATATACAGACATATGGCTGCCACTGCTGCACAGTATTTCCAGGCAGATGAGGTGTAGCTGGTGCTGACGGAGGAGTCTTGCTTGACTCAAGGAGACCTATATTTGCTTTATTGGTTTAGTGGCCTTTGGTAACACTCTCTGGCATTCCAGAGACCATCTGTATACTTGCAAGTGCGGTCTCCATACATCTTTCCCATGTTTATATCAGGTCTTCAACAGCAGGGCCTTATCGCCTCTCTTCCTGCAGATATCCCAGTTTGGAGGCAAGGAGCCTTTACCTTTTGTGGGGGCTTGGATCCCCTGGCCAACATCTCCTTGGTAGAATAATCCATTGTTGATGTCAGAGCTCCTGTATTAATATATTTTGCTTAAGTGCATAGCTTAAGGAGACTTTAGCATTATATTTGGTTCTGAATAGAGAATAATCCTTTTCACAGTTTCTATGTCCATTAGTCAATTAAAGAAGGCAGTTTTACTGATTTTACAAGAGAATACCTCTATAACAGCTGGCTCCAATCTACAGCTGGAGAACGACCTCATCATCATCATATTTCTCCTTATTCTATGGGGGGGAGTTAAGAAAGTCTCTTGTATTAAAACCTTTGTGGCACCTAGAAGGTAAGCTTCGTTAGGATTCATTAAAAATAGTTGTTACTAGTAGGATCCAGAGAGGGGCCTGATGTCTGCAGCAATCTGAGGCATTTCTTCCCTTCAATGCCCAGAGGAGTCAATCCTTCTGCTGGCACTTTCTGGTACATCCTACTCACTGCAAAGCTGCATTTTCTTTCTCAGCCATTAAGTTGGTGATACTCTGGCCTGTTGGCACATACAAATCCTTTCCTCTAGTTAGTTTTAAGATTTGGGTTGCAAGGTTTTTTGACAAAAAGTTTTCAAATCTATCTATAGCCCCCTTTTTTATTTTAAGTTTTTATTTTTGACCCATGGGTCTCAAAAAAGCAGTTGTATTATACATACCTATAGGGTGGAATCAAAGCACAGATTTCATCATTGTGTTCACCCATGCTGTTTTGGGTTACTGTATGTGATTAACTTGGGAAACAAAGTTTATTTTTTGAGTTAAATCATCCTATAGGTGAAAAAGATTGCTACCAGGTGATACTATATGACTGAAATGGTGACTCGGGAAGGGTGGGAGGGGTGGGAGAGGGACACGGGTGTATATTCGATTGGTGCATATTTAATTGACGTGAGTTCAACAAGTATCCAGTTTTGCCCAGGCTCTGTCTACAGGATACATGGTGTTTTAGGACTTAGTAAAAGTAAATATGTGTATATTATACAACATTGGTTTAAAGGCTGATAAAAACGGTAATGCATCTGAGTTAATTGGTGATATAAATTGCTGTTGTCCACATTACCTTTAATTAAAAACTGTATAACAATTACTTTGGGATTGGTATAAACAAATGTTCTCTATAATAATTCACTATTTTTATCTGCTTCTTAGGTTGCTTTACCTAAATACTAAAAATGACCCCACTTTGAGTAACAAGGAGGTGCTTGTCACAAATGATCCTACTAATTCATTAAAAACAAGGAAAGAAGCTGTGGGAGTTGACGGATGTGGTCACAAAATAGACTGTAAAAACATATTTTTTTTACTTATATGAAACTTATCTCCACCTCACTAAGAGAAATACCTTAAATATATACAACTTTTAATATGTCGATCAGTCATCAATTACACACACACACACATGCACATTCAGAGACACATATACTCACATGCACACACATCTGCAGACACATACATGCATGCACATATATGCACATGAATATATACCAATGTAGAGGCACGTGTACAGACATAGACACATGCATGGACACACACACATGCACAGACACACACACATGCATTCACATACACAACTTTCCTGATGCTGACCTTGCTGGAGATTCCTAGCAAACATCAGATATTTTAACACCTGGATTTTTTAACCCATCTGAACATTATTTTCTCTCTGTGTAGGCTTTGACGATGCCAGTCCGCTGACTTATCTATCTTTTCTGCGGGGTTTGATGGCAAAGGAAAGGGGTCCACTTCTTTCTGAAGACATCTGGATTTGTTGCCCTCTCTGGCAGATTAAAAGAAGTCCTTTCTCCTTTTCCTCCTCTCCTTTTCTGTGCTGTGTCTAGGAGTGGGCTCATGTTCAGCCCGTTATGCACACTTTTGGTCAGTTCTGGAAAATGCTTTGCTGTGCTTCTTCAGTGCAGTTCTCGTTCCTACGTCCTCCGGGATTCCTAATCCACGTCCTTTCCACATCTCTCATCTGCTCTTTCATATTTCTATGCACTGTCATCTGCACGCCTTCTCCACCAAGTGTCTCATAACTGCCTGGTCTCCCTTTGTGCTTACTGTGGGATTTATCTAGTCTTCATATAGTCTTCATATTTTCCTCCATTTCAATCATTTTTTCACATCTAAGATTTCCAATCATTTTGTTTTCATAAACTCCTCTCGCTTTATTTCTGACTCTATTCTATGTTAACTTCTTGTTCTTTTTCTGTCTTTACATGAAGATTCTGAGTGTGCGTGCCTTAAACTCTTAAGTTACTTTTTGTATTACTTTTGTATTTTCTCCTATACAACCTCATAGAACACCCAGGATAAAACCAGAAACCATATTGTTTGTCCCAGATGAGGCACCCTGGCCTTGATGCATGGAAATCTCTTTCCTTTCCCCAACCTTGAGTTAGCCAGATCCCCAGATCCTAAGGAAAGAATCCAGCGGATTTTTGTTAGCCTCTTGCTGTGGGAGGCATCCCACCTTGCCCTGCCAGGCCGCAGGTCTCCCCTGAAGGGAGACCTTTCCAGTCTGCTATTCAACACCTGCAGCCCCGGGATGACTCTACCTATTCCTGGACACAGAACCAGCAGGCCCAAGCCCATTTTATACTTTAAAAAAATATTTCAAGCCACACACAGAGACATATGTGTTTGAACTTAGCTTCAGCTTTGAATAGTCTTTTTCTAATGTGAAAGGTAGCGAGGCCTTTATGTGTAGAAAGGAGAGGCTTCAGAGAGACAGCTTTCAGGGCCAGCTTGACCAAGACTTCCTAAGCCCCTCTGTAGTCCAAGAGTGCTCATCAACTTTATCTTGGGTACTACTGACCAGAATGAAATAGAGTTAGCCTTTTCTTTTCCTACCCTCCTGGAGTCTCTAAGTGTTCTGGTTTGGAAAGTGTGTGTGTGTGTGTGTGTGTGTGTGTGTGTGTGTGTATCTGTTGTGTGTGTATGTCTGTGTGTGTCTCTCTGTGTGTTTGTATGTGTGTGTCTGTGTATGTGCACATGTATTACTAGGAATTAAAGTTAAGGTTATATACAACCTTAGGTGACATTCCTCTACTAAGATGTCATATATCACCAGCCTTCTTTTTGTAGTGTTTGTGTTTGTGTGTGTGTGTGTGTGTGTGTGTGTTTGTGTGTGTGTGTGTATGTGTTTTAGGCAGAACTTCACTAAGATGCCCAGTCTATTCTTAAATTCACTCTGTAGCCCAGGAGAGCCTTGAGCTTGCTAACCTCTTGCCTTGGCCTTCTGAGTGGCTGGGATTATAGGCCCATGCTAGCAAGCACAGTTTAGTTCTGAACTTAAATGATCCCCCAAACCAACATATCAAAGGTTTAGTACCCAGCCTATGTTGCCATTGGGAGAGGGTGGCACTTTAATGAGATGCAGCCTTGTGGAAGTAATGAGATCACTCACTTCCCTACCACAGCAAGGAGCGACGTTTCTCTATCACACATTCCCAGCCATGGTGCTCTGCCTTACCACTGGCCCCAAAGAGCAGGTCCCACAGTTGATGGACTGGGAACCTCGGAAATAGGGCACCAACATAAACCTTTTTCCCTCTAAAGTTGAGTTTCTCAGTTATTTTGTCACAGTCATGGAAATCTAACACACTAGTGAGTTCCAGACCGCAAATGCAATAACCTATCTTCACTTTTCAACAGTTCCACCCTTGAAACAATTCCCTTGACTTGCCCAATCATTGCTCTTTTTATATTGTATCTCTCCCATTCAGAATTCCAGCTATACCCTGGTAAGTCATGTTAGGTCTGAGCTTCCCAGAATTCCAAGGGACACGCAGATGTCCACTTCCTCCAGAGGCTGTCAATCTTCTGACCTCTTCCCCTGTACCTGAGGTCCCTCCCCATGGCTATAAATGGGTGGGCTCCAGTTGCCATCTTGCCCCTGCCCTGCTGCTACCTGTTCCCCCACGTGCCTGCAAGTGGCCGCTCTGGCAGTCCCACATGGAAGTAAATCATATTCCCGAAGTGACTTAAGTCTCATGTGCATTTCATCTGGGGGTTCACACCTTTATAACCTAATAAGTCACTAACACCACTGCTTCAATCTATACCATATTCGTCTGCGGGATGTGTGTGTGTATGTGTGTGTGTGTGTGTGTGTGTGTGTGTGTGTGTGTGTCTGCCGGTGCACTAACCTAGGCATACATGTACTGAGGTTACAGGTTGACACAGAGTATCTTCCCAACTCTCTTTGCCTTATTTTTATGACAGGGCCTCTCACCGGACTGAAGTTCTCATTTTGGCTAGAGTCTGGGCTAGCCAGAGTGTCCTGGGATCTGTCTCCCATCTAGCCCTGGGACTACAAACATTCAATATCCAACTCAAGCCCTCAGGCTCGAAGATAAGCACTCTGCCCTCTAAGCCATCTTTCCAGCCCTGCACTATAGTCTTGATGACCTCCATCTTGAAATGCATCAAAATTCTCATTTTGGGAGGGAATTACAGACTTGTTCGCACCAACATGACCCAGTCACAACTGAGCTCTCTAACTTGTTCCTACCTTGAATTTCATAATTTATTCCATTCTCATGGGTCATAGGCTCCTTCTTAGTATTCTGAATTCCTTTGCCTTCCTGTTTGCCTATCCCACCCTCTGTCATACTCAAATTGCCTTTGTCAGATGTAGTTTCACTGATTCAATGATTCATTAATGCAGAGATCCCAAGCATGCTCTGGTTGGCATTAGGTCCTAGGACAAGAAATACAGCAGTGATTCTGATCTCAAGCATAGCCTAAAGAAGCTAATGGTATAAAAGAGGAGTGGCTGTGCCTTATGGAAGCAATCATAGTGCATGCAGATTATCAGAAGAGGGAGAAGCCTCAAAGAAGAGGTGTCATTTGAAGAGGGTCTTGAGGAATAGAAAGAATCGAGATATGAATAAACTAGAAGAAAGAAATCTAGAAAGACAGATGACTAATGACCCATGCATGATGGCGCACACCTGTGCTCCCAGTGACCAGAAGGCTGAGGCAGGAAGATTCCAAAGTTTGGGACCAACCTGGGTTACAGAAAGAGTTTGAGACTGCCTTAGGCTACATAGCAAGATCTTGTCCCAAGAATAGAGGGGGAAGATGAGGAAGAGGGGAGTAGGAAAAGGAGAGAAGAAAAAGAAAAAAACAGGAAAGAAAAAAGAAAACAAAAAGCAAGAGAAGAGTATTCCATTGTCATCGCCTTCTCAAATAGCTTCCAAGCTAAGGAAGAGGAAGCGTGCATTTTATTTCTGTGCCCCTCACGGAACTTTGCACAGATCTAGGTACAAAGGAACTCAATAGGAATAAAGATATTAAATACAGTGGGAAACATATTTGTGTATCTTGGTGTTTGCCTTCCCTGAATGAGTTGTGTATTTGGTAATTCATTTGAGCAGCAATTGTTCTCCTCCAAGTCCCACGTTTAAGAGACCACGTGTTCTGCGAGTCAGTAAGGGTTGGGAAGCTGGAAACATGCTGGGGTCCAACCCTCAGGTCTTTACAATAAATCAAGGAGGGGCTTTAGTGAAGCCATTGTATGCATCTGCCATAGACCTCACAGCCCTGTGGTTTTCTACTTACCTCGAAGAACTTTTGTTATAAATGGAAGGGATTTTTCTAGTAAGATGGTAGCCTGGAGGTACATTTGCCCTAGGCCATCTCCCAGGAGGCTTTTCCTAGAGAAATAATGGAGTGAGCCCCCCAGAAACAGAAAGCATGCAGGGCAAGGTCTTTATCAAGAGACCACACAACCACTGGTTTCCTTTGACCTTCATTGTTCTTGTGTTTGGACCTCTGGTCTCAGGACCCACCCTGCTCCCAGGCAGGCAATGCAAACCATGCTGACACTGAGGAATAGATAGGTTATTCAGTAACAAAGAGAATTGCTCCTTTTGTCTAAAAAAGTCTCCCTTATAAATACACTTCACCAATTTTCTGTCATGATTTACCTACATAGAATCATGAAAAATACCCCCAGGAGAATTCTGTTTCCTTTTAATTAACCATATTTTAATTCCAAATACCCGTACCAAAAATAAGATTATCAAAACTATGGAAATCCAGTATAAACACCAAAATATGAGCTCAGGGTCAATAATGTTTGTTGCCTTGGTATAGAAACTTTAATAGATAAATGTGTCCTATAATGTTAACACTGGGGAGGAGACAGGAAGGGCTGGTAGCCAGCCGAACCCTTTAATTCCTCTTTTCTCCAGCTCTCATGGACTCCATGAAGAAATGTTTCTTATACAACAGGAAAATCAAGTCTTGACTAGCATCAAACAACCAGTTTGTTGACTGTGTGACTTTTAGCAATTGTAGAAGCTGGAGAGTTAAATGCAAGCCTGCCAAACCCTCGGCAACTGCTGAGAATTTTATTTTTATTATGATAATTACTACGGATGTCCAGCACCCAGGCAGAGCTGCTGCCTGAGCTGTTTGCTCACTCCCACTCTCCTTCTGTCTCCATGAAGAACACCGAAGGGGAGCTCCAGAAGGCAGCCTTGGGCTGCGACTACAGAGCAGGTCATGAGAATGGAGTAGTACAGTCCATCCTGACTTGTTGATGGAAAGACTAGGCAGGGTACCAACCCAGGCTTTGACGCCTAGCTGGCTGAGTCAGTGCTTTCACCGGTACAGGGTGGTTTAATCAACAAGTTGTAATATGTCCAAGATAGTGCAGTAAGATCTTCAGTTTTGGGCTGGAGAGATGGCCTAGCGGTTAAGAGCGCCAACGCTCTTGCAGAGGACCTGGGTTCGATCCCCAGCACCCACATGGCGGCTGAGAACTGTCTGTAACTCCAATTCCAGGAGAACTGCAGTTCCAGGGGAATCCGAGACCCTCTTCTGACCTCCACGGCATTGCACGACACGGGTGCACAAACCTACATGCAGACAGTACATTCATACACATAAAAAATAAATAAATAAAAAAAATTAAAAAAAAAAAAGATCTTCAGTTTTCACATTCCACAGAAGCTATCCTTAGTTCAAAGACCCAGCGATGTGAAACTGACCTGGAGGTTCACAACTTCCACTTCCCAGACAAATAGAGAAGTGATGTCAATTGATCGGGTCACCATGGAACCTACTGTGAGGGTAGAATGTATTCATCAGTCTGTGGTGGTTGGGGGATAGAGAAAAGGGGTCTTTCCATAACCAATGCTTCTCTGTCCGGGGCTATGCCATCTGTTGCAGTCTGGATTCCATGGTCTCAGCAAACTCAACTTTAATTAACACTAGACCTGTCTTTCATGGTGTATTAATTACTTTTCTGGTGTTGTGACCAAGGGAACTTATAAAAGGAATAGTTTGTTTGTGCTTACAGTTCCAGGGGAATTAGAGTCTGCGGTGGTGGCAGGAGGTACCCAGAGTCGGAGCAGAAAGCCGGAGCTCATGTCTTCAAACAAGCACAGGAAGCAGAGATCAACTAGAGATCCTTCAAGGCTTAAGAACTCTTCTAAGCCAGGAACATCCTCCCTCCAGCATGGCCTTACCTCCTAAGACCTTCCAAAACAGCGCCACCAGCTGGGGACAAAATGTCAGAATACCTGGAGCCTATGCAGGACATTCTCATTCAAACCACCACATGTGGCTTCTCTTTTGAAAATAAGTGTTTGTTCATTGCTCTACCTGTCCTTCCAAATGTACATTGAAACCCTCTCTCCCCACGCTAAGCATCTTCATGGCCTGCCTAGATAGAACAAGGAAAACCCACAAGATGGCCTCTTGAACATCTGGAGAACATCTGTCTGCCATCCCATAACCAATTGCTGGGGGTAGAGAGTTAATAATACTAATGAATAATCCTAACAGAATATTAAACACTATTAGCCTGGCGAAATACCACCTTGGAATGCTGCCAATCCCTACCACTTAGTTATAGGGAATCTTTTATTTTTCTTGGGAAATAGAGAAGGCAGGACAGCTCAGAGTGTCTGAACTAGAGAACTACAGGGAATTCTGGATCCCAAAGGTGATGAATGTGAGTAATAGAAGTATTTAAAATGTATATACCAGTTGTATCCCTGGGCCTCCCAAAGAATCTAAGCAGATTGAACTTCAATATAAAGTCCCCCACTACCTTTTAACTTCATAGCAATAACCATCATCTACCAGTCCTTGAGGTAGGGAGTTTGAAGAGGCCAAGAGTGGTAATTTCAACTGAAAATAAACCCCGAAGAGTCTGCCTCTCTTTTCCTCATAAAATTAGAGCTTCGGCAAACAAATAACATTCAGACATGCTGACTGAGGCATATATGCTGTACTGTATAAATAAAGATAGCTTTGGTAGTATTTTAAAGAAGGAAAGTTTTAACATATCACATGTTCCTTTGAGAAACAGTTTTAAGTGCCTATCATAATCTAAGCACCATACTAGGTTTTGGTAACATGCAGATTTTATATCTTTTTTTTTTTTTTTTTTTTTTTTTTTGGTCTTTTTGAGACAGGGTCTCCCTATAGCCCCAGCTGTCCTGGAACTCGCTCTGTAGATCAGGCTGGCCTTGAACTCACAAAGATCCACCTGCCTCTGCCTCCCAAGTGCTAGGACTAAAGGCATGTGCCACCACGCCTGGCTGATTTTATATCTTTAAAAAAAAATCTCATGATATAGGAAAGGAATATAGACACATGCAAAGACCAATTTTCTGTAATATGGTTAATTAGAATATGTTGAAGATGGGGATGGCATGCCCTAGGCCAAGTCCAACGTGAAACTTTAAAAATCAGGCGCCACCTCTGCTGGTGGGGGAGGTGCTAAACACAGCGCCTCAAGACCCTGTCATGTAGAACGCTACATGACTAGCAAGAGGAAGCTGGCTGGGTTAAGAGTTTGCAGAGTTCCTTGTTCTAAGAAAAGCATCTTGATTGACAACGCTCAGCATTTTCTAACAAACAAGTCTCTTGTATAATGGTCCTCTGATCACACAGTGAAAAAACAGACATCCTGTGTATCAAATTGGACTCTGGAACCTTGCTTGCAGGTTACCATGTAGCTGCCAAGTCTTTGTGTAGTCTTGTAAAGCCTGAGAATAAATGGCTTTTTGCACGAGACACAGGTTCAAGAGTGTGACTCTGCACCATTGACATCACCTCCCAGAGTAGGACCCCCACTCTGAATACTCTGAAAATGTCTTTCTGCTATCAAACAACTAGCTCCTGGATTAAATACACTTTACAACATATTAGTGAACTCACAAGAAATCTCCAAAACTGACTCAAACCAATCATCCCTTCTGTCCTGTAAAGGGTGAGCTGGCTGCTGGGAGTGGGAACTAGAAGCAAATAGAGGAAAGAAATGCCCTAAGGGAAAATCCTTAAGGCATAGACATAGTGCTGTCAGGGTATTAGCACAGGGCCAGCAGAAAAATGGAGAAATTACACCTGAGACCTGTGCAAGTCCCTGAAGGAAGATAATAACAATGTGGCCACACATCGGGGGAGGACTGTATAATCAGATCCAATCTGGAAATCCCACAGATTAAGAGAAAGCACAACCTGAGCTCGTGACCAAAAGCCACAGTGAGTAAGAATCAGGATCACAGAGAATAATGCTATTACCCACTCAAGCTAGGAAACAGAAGAACAACAAGACCCTGAGCCCCCACCCCAGCCCTAAGTATCCCCCAAAGAGGAATGCTCGGCCAGAGTAAAGTTGGACTCACAATAGAACTCCACGGTAATACTCCCTGTACTTTCTTCTTATACAGGAGAACACTAAGTCAGAAAAGGACATCATTATCTGTAATGATATAGAATTTTAGGTTCAAGTTCCAAACAATTAAGTTAAAGAGCCATTTATTTAAGGCATTGCTGGGAAATGTCAACTACCTTGTACTTTCAGATCTAAGGTACTACCTGTTCCTGAGAAGCTGAGTTCCAACACAATATTCCTGGCTTGAGCAGGGAATGAAATTTGTAACCCTCTGGCTAGAAAACATGTCCTGAATTCTGCTACCTCACTGCTAGATGACTCCAAAAATCGAGTGTCATTCATCAGTGTTCTAGTTTGTCTTCCATTGCTGTGACAAAACACTATGACTGACACCAACTTGGGGAGGAAAGGGTTTATTCAGCTTACATCTCCTGGGTCACAGTTCATCACTCAGGGAGCCCAAGGCAGGAACTCAGGGCAGGAACCTGGAGGAAGGAGCTGAAGCTCAGGCCATGGAGGAATGCTGTTCATTGGCTTGCTCCCCTGGCTCATGCCCAGCCCGCCTTCTTATACAGTACACAACAACCTGCCCAGGGTGGCACTACTCATTGTGGGCTGGGCCCTCCCACAATGCTCGGCCATCAAGACAATACTCCACAGATGTGGCCACAGGCCAATCCAATGGAGCCAATTCCCCAATCGAGGCTCCCTCAACCCAGGTGTGTCAAGTTGACACTAAAGCTATCCAGCACAATCAGTAACATTACTATTGACCTATATTTAAATGTCCCACTTAGGCACATGTATGTGAGTGCTTCATTCCCAGCCAGTGACATTGTTTTGTGAGATTGTTGGAACCTTTGGGATGTAGGTTCTAGCTGGTTGTAGACCACTAGTGGTGAGACTTGAAGGGCATAACCTGGCACCATTTCCAGAACCATCCTTCCTTTCCGATCTGCCAAGATGTGAAAAATCTATTATGCTTTCCTGACACCATTAGTTCCACGACACCTTCCCCACTGTAAGGGACTGAAACTGTGAGCCAAAATAATATTTTTCTTCCTTAAACTACTTCTTTCATGTACTCTGTAACAGTGGTAAGAAAAGTAATATACTACCCTGAATATCACTTTCATCTTGTCATAACCACAAATGATAGTAAACACCAAAGAATTTATGGATATTGGATGTATAACAGCTGTGCATCCAATATTTAGAGAAATAAAGGACGTGACCACAACGTTGAGCATGTTATGAGAAACTCCCATGACAAAGAAACCAAATGGGACTTCAGAAATGAACAATATTGGGGCTGAAGAGATGGCTCAGTGGTTAAGAGCACCAACTGCTCTTGCAGAGGACCCAGGTTCGATTCCCAGCACCCACATGGCAGCTAAGAACCATCTTTAACTCCAGTTCCAGATGAATCTGATGCCCTCTTCTGACCTCTGCAGCACTGCAAAACACGTGTGTGCCAACTTACATGCAGACAGTACATTCATACACATAAAAAATAATTAATAAAATTTTTTAAAAAGAAATAAACAATATCATTGCTGAAAAGTAAAATCTCAAACAGCCCCAAGAATGTGTTGCACAGCTGAGTGGTCCCACATCTAGAGACAGACTCAGTAAACTGTAAACTAGCACTGAAACAATTATCCATAAAACACATGGATAATTAAGGGATGGAAAACAAAAGAGGTTAAGTTAATTGTAGAAAAGGGAAGACACTGAATGTATTCAGAACTCTAAAGTGAAAAAAACCCAGAATGAATGAAACAGAGGTCACATTAGAAGAGATAAGCTTGAGGCATGAATCCACAGATCCAAGAAGTACAACGTAGCCCAAATGAGGCAGATAATAAGTAAAAATCATATACAGATCATCATGAAGCTGCAGAAAAAAGAAAAACATCTTGGGCATTAAGTCAGAAGTTTCTATAATGGTAAATTCTTGTTTTAGTTTCATTTAGATCTTAAGTACAAGCCACTATGAACTGCCAATGTCCTTGCAAGGGCTCTCCAGTGGTAGCTTGACTGGTCCATTTCTTCCTTCTCACAGCTCCTTACCACATTCCCATTCTCCACCCTGCCTCACACATGATCATTTCAAAGTGTTATCTCCTTGCAAACTAAAACCAGCTTAAGATTTCATCTTACCTAGTAAAACTGGCTAAGATTAGGAAAACATATGACACCAAATGCTGGAGAGGTTGTGGGGAAAGGGGAACACTCATTCACGGCTGGTGGGAATGCAAACTCCTGCAAACCTTATGAAAAGCACTATGGAGAATACTTAAAAGACTCAAATTAAACCTACCACCTGACCCAGTCATACCACTACTGGGTATATACCCACAAGACTCAACTTGTCCCAGAGAAACATGCAAAACCATGTTTATTGCAGCTCTTTTCACAATAGTGAAGAGGTGGAACCAACCCAAGTGCCCCTCAACCAATGAGTGGATAGAGAAAATGTGGTACATCTATACAATGGAGTTCTATGCAGTAGTAAAGAAAGACTGACATCATGAATTTTGCAGGTAAATGGATAGAACTACAAGCCATTATGCTAAGTGAAGTAACACAGTCCCAGAAAAACAAATGACAAATGGTATCTCTCATTTGTGGATGCTAGCACCAAATCCCTAGTTGTAAGGCAAACTGAGCAATATTAATGGGTTTTTTAAATTTTTATTTATTTGTATGTGTATGCATGTACTGTCTGCATGTAGGTTTGTGCACCCATGTCGTGCAATGCTGCGGAGGTCAGAAGAGGGTGTCGGATTCCCCTGGAACTGGAGTTCTCCTGGAACTGGAGTTACAAACGGTTCTCAGCTGCCATGTGGGTGCTGGGGATCGAAGCCAGGTCCTCTGCAAGAGCAGTCCGCACTCTTAACTGCTAGGCTATCTCTGCAGCCCAATGTTAATTTTTTTTTTATCTGAAAGCAACTATACTGTTAAAATGTGAATCCCTTAATGGGCTCTAGAATTAACCTACCACTTATTCTCAGACTTTGTAATTTTGGTACATGGGTGGAGGGTATTTATGCATATTTTAGAGTAATATAAAATTAAAGGGAAAAATGTCAATTTCTAAACATGTTTTGGAATTAACATATAGTTTATTTTCAGATACCATAATCTTGGTGAATATATATGATATACATATATATATACATATTTTGGAGTAAGACAAACGGGAGGGAACAATAACAACAAAAAAGGACTCAGTCAAAGAACTGACTGAAACAGTAAGCTGTGATGGGACGAGGCTCCATTTGGCTAGAGCACCGTAGGAGGTCTGGCCCCCACCACCCCAAAAACCTTTGATAAGACACCTTTAATAAGCACCTTTGGGCTGACTAAAGTGGGAAATCATACCTTGAGGCTCTGCTTTGAAGTACTGGGCAGAAAATGTGTCACACCTCCTCACTATCAATACACCCTAAGTTTTGTTATCTGGGGGGTAGGAGCTATGGTGGCCTCTCACACCTTCCACTGACCCTTCCAAACACCCCTAACTCCCACTTGCATCTTAAGAACACAGTTGTATTAGTATAAAAGACCCTTGGCTTCCACAAATTTAAACGAGCTATTATTTCCTCTCTTGAAATTTCTCCCTGCTCTTTCTTGGGTCCGTCGTTCTCTTTTTTTCAGGCTCCTGGAACTTTTTCCCTCCCCCTCTCTGCCTCAGCTTGGGGTTCAGTGCATCGCTTGCTGGTTGTCCAGTGCTGGACAACCGGCAGCTGCTTGTGGACCACGGAGGAAGCAGGGACACTTCTGCCCCAAACAGTAAACCTCTGCATAGAAGAAGAAAAATAAGCAAGACATGTATGGCAAAATGCATGAGCTCAGGTGGGGTGGGGGGCATAGAAGGGGGAATGTGTCTAAATCGTATTCAGAAATTGCATATGAAATGCATAAAACTTCAATAAAAATATGTAAAAAATAAAGTATATCTCCTTTCTGCCCACTCTTGAGGAATATGAGCTATAACTGCTTGTTTGTGCATATTTAATTCAAGGAACCATACAGAGTAGGTGAATATCTTACTTTTTGGACTAGATTCTGAAAGTCTGTCTCAGCACTTTCCCACAGTCATGGGACATGTCCCAGTAGTAAGTCATGAAACTAACTTGGTCAGACATTGCAGCCTTTTATAAACAGAACAGGACAGAATAGCAAAACTCAAAATGTGTCATATCATAAAAGTAGATATTATTCATAAATGCTTTTGATTTTATCTACATGTATATGCATGCATATACACATACATATTTAAACATTTTATATATGCTCATTTATGTTCTAGATTGTGATATAGCTCCTTTTCACCTTATTTTTGAGAATTTCATACATGAATACTGTATTTGCACTATTCCTGTCTCTCTTAGTCTCTGTCCAACTCTTCCCTTGGCCCCCAAGTCCTTCTCAATTTCTTGCCTCTTCTCTACTTATTATTGTTAAATACACACACATTTATCAACATACATCCAGGTTTGGAGAGATGGTTCAGCGGTTAAGAACACTTGTTCTTCAAGAGGACCCAGGTTGGTCCAATCCCCAGCACCCACATGATGGCAAACAACCATCTGTAATTCAAGTTCCAGGGATTCCATCCTGTCTTCTGACCTCCACAGGCATTGCACAACACAGGTACACTTACATGCCTGCAGGCAATATACATACACACAAAAATAAAAATAATACTTTATATATATATATATAGAGAGAGAGAGAGAGAGACAGAGAGAGACAGAGAGAGACAGAGACAGAGAGACAGAGAAAGACAGAGACAGAGAGAGACAGAGACAGACAGAGCACTGAGTCCATTTAGTGGTGCTCATTTACATATGTGTTTAGGGTTGCCTCTTTTTTTCATTATTATTATTATTATTATTATTATTATTAAACTTTTTCTATAGGTCATACATCATTTCTCAATCGAATCTAGAGTCGCTTCCCTTTCCATGTCCCCATCCCACCCAAGTCCCTGAACTCTGCCATACATGTCTTGCATCTTTTTTCTGAGTCTTTCCAGAGTTTTTTTTTCAGTTCTTTTGTTGTTTTTCTCTCCAACTTGTATTGCTATATATATAACTATGTATATATAGATATATATACATAGTTATATATATATTCATAAATATATACATACATACATACATACACATATCACTTGAATTGGAGGATTTTTTTTTCTTGCCTAAAAGATGTCATGTTTTCCTTAAGGAAGTGCTCGAAGGTTCCTCCTTGGCAACCCCAAACAACAATCAATCCTGCACTTTTGCTCCACATTGGGGTCTTTCCCTCCCATGGTCTCCCAAAATGAAGTCCAGTAAGCATGCGTACTGTCTTGATCCCCCTGCACTGGCCTCCATGATACAGACCAGGTAGTCCAACAATGGCAGTCTACACTCTGATGAGGCTGATATCCCCTTAGCTGTTTAGTTCACAAGCTGGGTATCTCAGCAGTCCCCATCTGGCATTGAAGGTTTGGAGGATTCTTGGAGAGACATGAGTCTTCAGTCCTTACCTCTCAGAGAGCTAGTCCCTAGAAAAAACTGATTCTCTCTCCCTCAGCATCCACTGAATGCCTATAGTTCTTCACTCTGAGGTGGGATCCCATCCCCATGAAATTTCCCCATCCATATTGGTATGGTCAACTGGTTTTGTCATTATGCAGTTCCCATTAGACTGTCATACTGCAGAGGTTTCACGGATGCTGTTCCCTGTCATGTCTAGAGTGCATTAATTAACAGCAGGTGTCTGGTCCCTCTAGTTCTTACATTCCTTCCACCCTCTTCCAAGACATTCCCTGAGCTTTAGGTGTGGAGGTTTCTATATGTATGTTTATAGTCTACATTGTAATGTATTTCTTATAAGGAAACAGTCGAAAACATTTGAAAGCTATTCTTCTGGAAAATGCAGTAAAATCACCAAGGAGGCACTTACTAGTATTACCTGAATGGTGGTTTTAGGAAACACATGGAGGAAGTCAACTTTTAATGGTGGGAATTGTATTTGTTTTGATTATTAAAAAATGGGGAGGGTGATTTATAAGAAGGAATGTATATCAGGTTTTGGCACAGCAATCTATGGGCACAAAGTAGGTAATTCAGATTTTTATTTTTTTTCAAGGCTTGTTAAACTCACTAAGCCCACCCATAAGTCAGATTTTTAAAGCAACCTTCAGTTACTTAGAACTTTCACAGCATATTGGGTGATGGGGATATCATTGCTGGAAACTGATGCATGGAAAAAGCCTCATGCTAAGGAACTACATAAGCAGTCTTAATTTTTATTTTAAGTGTGTGTGAGTGTATGTGTATTAGTGTGTGTGTTGTATTTGCATGTGTATGTATATGTATGTTTACATGTAGGTATAGATGTATGGTCACACCAAGGCTCTCATTGTGGAGGTCAGAGAACAACTTCTTTCAGAACCAGGGGTCCCAGGGATCAAACTCAGGTCACCCAGTTTGTGTGGTACACATTTATTTGCTGAGTGGTCTTACCAGCCAATGTACAAGACATCTTAAAAAGTTGAGTATGATCCCATGAGCAATAGACAGGCAGTAAAGAGTTCTAGGCAAGGATGTGACTTGAACCCTCATGTAAATTAGAGACAATTCTGTCAGTGCCCTGGGGAAACATGATTGAGTAGACATTCACAAGATCCACCCAAGTCAGAAGACAGAGAACAACAGCTTACAGGGAGACATGAATTAGTCAGGGAGTTCAAATTTCCAATATATGACAGGCTGTCCTACTGAACAAATTATGTATCGGTTTTCACTGAGAGTACCCATCAAGCTTGGTCATGTGGCACTTTTTGGCTGTTAAGGTGAAAGTAAAAATGACTGGAACTTGGAGAGTCATTTCACCTCTTTCCCTATACAATTCTCCTCTACTATGAGAAATACAGAATCCTGTCGCCCCAGCCCCTAAACTGGGGGTGATATACAGTATAGAATGGTCAACCAGTGGGTAGACTGATAGAATGAATGAGAAAGAAACCTTCACTATTGTAAGCCACTGAGATTTAGGGCATGTCTATTTCCACAGCAAAATCAAGCCCATCTTGACAGAGTCAAGGTGCCTGAGGCTAACTACAGACCATTCTTTTAAGGACTATTCCTATCTGTCAGCTCTTGGGTCACTGCTTATCAATAATCTGCATCTTTTAGTGTAGGTGTATATGTATGTGTATGTGTATGTGTATGCACGCACGTGGTATATTGCTGAGGATTGAACCCAAGGTCTCACACAAGCTGGGGAAGTGCTCCATCACTGAGCTACAACTTCAGCCCATTCTTTGTCTTGATAAAAGGCATAGGCCCATCTACTAAATGGACCAGGCTCTAACATTGAGTCATCTCTCAGTGTAGAATGTTTTTAGCATAGCTGAGGCCCCCTAGGAAAGCATGAGCCAGGTCAGTGGTGTGCATAATGAACTTTTAGTAATCAGTGGAAGATGAAGCTCAGTTAGGAGTATCAGCAAATGTGATTTCATCTCAGAGTCAGTGTTGCACAAAGAGGGCTGACTGGAGAAGAGTGAAAGACGAGCAAAGGGAGCTCAGGGCAGGTCTGCAGTGGAGGTGGGAGGTAGGAAAGTCACAGAGAAGTCTGAGCCCGCAGAAGACTGGGATCTTAGAGCTCTGCATCTCATGTCTCCGAGCTGGACGGCTCACGGTAACTCTTTGCTCAGTCCCATGTGGTATTGGCCTGTCACACATGTGGACCTGTGAACCATGTGGAAAGACATGTGAGTTTCTGTGTATATCACATTTGCCTTCTCCTAATCTTTTCGAGTACCCAAATTAATGAGATTTTTGTCATATGCCAGGAGTTTACCCTGCTCTATAGCATGTAGTAATGACAGGGAGAGTCTCAGGGGATGCCTCTGCTTTCCACCAGAAAAGACAATGGTTTTCTATGTCTGAAGAAGAAACAAAAATCCTCCCAGGTAGTGCCTGTCAAGAGGAAAAACGACAGTGACGGAAGCGTGAAGCATGGCGAGGAGAAATAAAAAGAACCCGGGTTAAAAGGCCTCCTTGGAATACAAGCAACGACTCTGCTGGGAAAGCAGAAGAGGATGCTTAAAGGAGTGAATTTCACAGGAAACCAACATAAATATCCTAGCAGAACTGGGCGTGGTGGCACACGCCTTTAATCCTAGCACTTGGGAGGCAGAGGCAGGCAGATCTTTGTGAGTTCAAGGCCAGCCTGGTCTACAGAGCGAGTTCCAGGACAACTGTGGCTACAGGGAGACTCTGTCTCAAAAAGACCAAAAAACAAAAAAAAAAGTAATTAAATATACTAGCAGAGCATCTCTACATGTCTCTGCATAACTGCTTCACCTGCATACATCTATAACCATTACTAGAAAACATGTATATGCCAAGTGTGCAAAGGAACACAGAGATAAACAGGCAGACATACAACCACCTTTGTCCATTTGGATTGTATAACAAGATACCTGAGAAAAGTTAGAAATAACAGAAATGTATTCCTTAATTATTACTTATTTATTAGGAAGCCCAAAGTCAGGGGTCTGAGAGTTTGTCCTCTGAGAATGGCTCACTTTCTGCTCCTTGTCCTCACATGATGGGAATAATAAGCAAACTCTCTTATAACTCTTTTATAAGGGCATGAATCCTGTTTATGAAGGTTTTTACCAGCTCTAAAAGACTCCACTTCTCAATTCTTATTGCCTGGGAACTTCAGGAAGACATAAATAGTTAAATCATAAGAGAAACTGATGATGTGTGTCCTTTACCAAAATCTCCTTAAAGGCCACAATGGTTTTATTTTCAATTCCTAGCATGAGGTAAATAAACAATAAACATTAACTGAAATGACCATTATTATCAGTGCTCTGGTGACCTACATTGCCATAGGAACCTTGGTAAAGGGATTTCTAGCAAGGCTCCTTCCTACACGACAACATAAAGGGAGACTCAAGGCATGAATAGAAATTTCTAGGCCATGGTAGAACAGGGTAAGACAAACACAGAGTGCTGAAGACCCAAAGCAGTCGATATAATGGTGGAGCAGCTACAATTCCACACTCTAAAGGGGGTTCCTAGGGAATAAGGAATCGTAGCTGTAGTAAAGTTGGGATTTTATCTAGTAAGCAATTGAAAACACCGAACGTGTTTGAAAGAGAAGCATTGTCAGATTCGCACCTTTCAGAAAGAACACTCTAACTGTAGTGTACGTGGTGGGTTACAATCCAGAGGGAATTCTAGGACAAGGGAACCGGTGGGAGACCATAAAGTGAAGCAGCCTCTGTGGGAATGGCCAGGAGGCTGTACAGAAGAGAGGGATTTAGAATCAAGAAGCTGACAATTCATTGGTGTGACCGGAAGTGGTCATAATAACACTCAAAAATCTGGTTTGAGTAGGCGGAGCCACATAAGTGACTCTTGGAAAAGGAAGTATGTTCAGAGTGACAGAAGGAAGCTGCTTCTTCAGAGCATTCTGAACAGAGGGGAAAGCAGAACAAACATGCACTCGGTGTCCAGAAGACTGCGGTTAAAGTTACCTGTGACTGTGACATCTGTGTTTAGCATTCTACTGTATCCAGAATGAGGACTCTGCCTCGGAAGGCTCAGGCTGAAAGGACGTAGGGAGGAGGTACCACTTGGAAGACCACTGCCTTTACAATGACAACCCCGAACTAAGGGGATGGTTGGCTCCACAAGACACGGCCATGCTGACTTGTTCCCCAGAGTGTCCCAGTGACATCAGGGTCTGGCATGTGTTGGCAGTAATAAATACTTCTGTAACATATAGAGAGAGTCCAAGGCTTGAGTTAGCTGAGAGAGGACATATGTGAGGACAGCTTTCTCTTCTGCCTTTAAGACTCATTCTCAGACTGGAGAGATGGCTCAGTGGTTAAGAGCACTGGCTATTCTTGTAGAAGACTCAGGTTCAAATCCCAGGACCCACATGGTAGCTGACAATCATCCAAAACTCCAGTTCCAGGGGATCTGACGCCCTCCTCTGTCCTCCATGGGCACTGCACGACATGGGTGCACTTACACACATGCAGGCATAACACTCATACCCATAAAATAAAAATTTTAAAAAGACTCATTCTCATGTTAGATGGTGGGGAGGGGAACTTAAACTTACCAACTGATAGTAATTTAACATCAGTTGAAAAATCTTTCAGTGTAATTTCAGCCCTTTCAGATTAAGAACATCAGATAACACCCCCTTGTCCTTCTCCTTCCCTTCTCTCATGGTGACAGGACCCAAGGTTCTAAATACTTAGAAGCTATATGACAGCCATCATCAGAGAGAGAGGGAAAGACCAGCCCACACACCATCTGCTGTGTCTTGCTGGAGACATTACTAAGGGCCATGATCATGTTTATGACCGTCCAAGACCACACATCCTTCTGTGTTCTCTGCCCAGTGGGAGCTTCTATCACCTGTTGGCTGACTGGTCATTCTCTCTGTCTTATGCTGAACGTGTAAATCCTCTGAGACCCAATTGAGGTCATTCGTTCAGATGACTCACCTTAGGCTAGGAGCCTATATTGCACCAACCCTCAGTGAGGGGTTGGTATGCTTGCCCTTGTCTCCTAGAATCTGACAATGTGACCTTATTTGGAAACAATATAAGTAAGTTGATATGAATGAAGCCTTTAGAAGGTTCTTATACAAAGAGGGAAATGCTACAGGAAGACAGAGAACACAGGAGAACGTGGTTTGATGGCAGAGGCAGAGATGGTTTTGCAATACATCTAGAGGCTAAGGAATGCTATGGACCAACCCCCAGGCCCCCATGAAAACTAGCAAGAGGCCAGGAAGTATTCTACCCAAAGTTTCACAGGAATGTGGTCCTTCTAACATGTAGATTATATACTAGTATCCTCTGAACCTATGGGAGAATACAGTTCTCTTGTTTAAAGTCACCTAGTTTGTGGTGATGTGTTATGGCAGGCTTTGGAAACCCAAGACCTTCTGTTGAGTTCCTCACTGAGTTCCATCAGTACTGCTCTTTGCCTTCTAGTTGGAGCTTGTAAGAACTACCAGTACTTCCCCTGAATAGCACACAAAAGGCAGGCCTTGACATTACTAGTAACCATGGTCTGACCAGACACTTTCAAGATCTTGGTGCCTTGCTTCAAGAACTGAAGAAATGCACACAGATAGCAAAGTAGCAAAGAGTTTTATTAAAGTAAAGCAAAAGAAGAGGTTAGATACACTGCAGTGGAGCAGCAGATTGCTCAAGAACACTGGGCTACCATTTGGGGGCTTTCTGCTATGGGTCCAACAAGTAGGAGGAGCTGACTGCTAAGGACCAAGGTATGGGATGTTTACTGTTTTGTTTTCATTGATGGGATTGGGTTGTGTAAGCCTTTTTCATTCTGTGTACTTTTCCAGGATGCATTTGATTTTAATTGGTGTATGCCCAATCACACACAGGCATAAGATGAGAAATAGCAGACCATCCCTAACAGTTCACTCAAAGCACACACTTTGCCTGACTACATACATACCACAAACCAATCCAGACTAGTCAATTTCCTGCCCCTGGCTTCAGGATATATTCTACCTCAAAAGGGCAGTGACTAGAGCTTGCTAAGGAGTTACTAAAGATAGCTTTGTTTGAAGAGAGCTGTGCATGCAGCTTGATACATTTGGGGGTCCTGACTTGCTAAGTGACTTTTTTTTAATTTTTTAATTTATTTTTTATGTGTATGAGTGTACTATCTGCATGTAGGTTTGTGCACCCATGTCGTGCAATGCCACGGAGGTCAGAAGAGGGTGTCGGATTCCTCTGGAACTGGAGTTACAGACGGTTCTTAGCCGCCATGTGGGTGCTGGGGATCGAACCCGGGTCCTCTGCAAGAGCAGTCAGCGCTCTTAACCACTAGGCCATCTCTCCAGCCCCCTAAGTGACTTTTTTAGAAAGTAATACGTACATAGCTCAAAATAATCAGGGTCTCATGGTCCTGAATTATCCCTGTTCTTCCCTGACTCAGTGACAGTCCACACTGCCCAGTCTTGGTTCCTCCATTTTCTTCTTGTACACGGCTTCTCTGGCAGGCTAACTCAGAAGCTGGGCTCCACTAACATTATTCCCCAGTTTGCCCTCCCAAACTATCTTGTGTGTTTTTTTTTATTTATTTATTTATTTTTTATTTATTTCTGTATGTGTATGAACGTACTGTCTGCATGCAAGTCTGTGCACCCGTGTCGTGCAATGCCGCGGAGGTCAGAAGAGGGTCTCGGATTCCCCTGGAACTGGAGTTCTCCTGGAATTGGAGTTTCAGACAGCTCTCGGCCGCCATGTGGGTGCTGGGGATCGAACCCGGGTCCTCTGTAAGAGCGGTCGGCGCTCTTAACGCTAAGCCATCTCTCCAGCCCCTCTTGTGTGTTTTTAACCATACACTGGATTCTAAGTTTTAAGCTAGTGATGTTGGTCAAGATTGACTATTTTTCTGACTCTTCAAGTCAGAGATACTTGTCATTTTTACTCCTGTCCAAAAAAAAAAAAAATTCAACCTAGGTACCTCACTTTTCCATCTGGAAAACCATCTGGAACAATAAGACCTCATCTTCGCAGATTATTTTTCTTTCATGTGGGAACCTCTGGAGGTATAGCCTTGACTTGTAAGAACATATCTCATGCCCCTCAACTGATGAGTGGGTAGAGAAAATGTGGTACATCTACACAATGGAGTTCTATGCAGCAGTAAAGAAAGACGACATCACGAGCTTTGCAGGAAAATGGCTGGTGCTAGAGGACATCATGCTGAGTGAAGTAACACAGTCCCAGAAAAGACAAAGACAAATGGTATCCCTCATCTGTGGATGCTAGTGCCAATTACCCAGTTGTATATATTCTTGTGTAGGCGCCCTGAGCTTTTGTCCAAAGCAGTTGGGCGTAATATGCTATTGGAAACAACAACAACAACAGAAAGGACTGCATCAAAGAACTGACTGAAACAGTGAACTTCTGCTCAAAACAGTCAACTTCCTCATGGAGAATATTGAGAAAGACTAAGAGATGAAAAGCATGTTTGGCAGAATGCATGAGCTCTGGCGGGGTGGGGGAATGGGCGGGAACACGGGTCTAGATTTGTTAAAAAAATAAAAATAAATTTATATGAAAAAAAAAAGAACATGTCTCTGGTAGCTTCGTGTTCTTCCTGTCAGGTCAATGGGAAAGAGCTTTTGAGTTGCCGGCTCCTCTCAAATCACCCTGACCTACATAAATGTGCTTCTGACCCAGTGGAGAGTCACAAATTCACTCTGATCCCACTGGGCTTGGTCTTTGACAAATGCTATAAGGGCATAAAGTCTTTTGCACATTTTGCTCTGAAGCATAGACCAGCAAACCAAGGTATGCGGGCCAGGAAGCTCAATACCTATTTCTGTGTGGCCATTGAGTAAATCATTCTTTCCTCTCGTAATTATAAGAGTTTGGAAAAAGAAGAAAGACAAGGCAAAGGAAGGTGAAGGAGAGGAAATGGGCATTCAGACCATACATGGTAAACAAAGCCGAGACTATTTACTGACTCTTTGCTAAAGGTGGAGAAGGAACTCCTGAATCAAATTCGTAAGATAGCTTGGAGTGAGTCTTTATTATCCTCAAGAGTCCATCAAAGCAAGTCAATTTAAACATCTTATCCTTAGTTTCCAGAAGAAACTGAAACTCTCATGGTATGTTAAGATTCTTCAGCTTTATAAATGTAAGCAATGCTGCTTTTGGTAGCATTACATAGTTTTGTTTTGTTTTGTTTTTTTTGTCGTTTTGAGACAGGGTCTCCCTGTAACCCCAGCCTTCCTGGAACTCACTAGGTAGACCAAGCTGGCTTTGAACTCACAGAGATCCGCCTGCCTCTGCCTCCCGAGTGCAGGGATTAAAGGCGTGTGCCACCACGCCCGGCAACATAGTATTTTTTAAGTGACCCCCTCAGTACAGGCTGAGGTTCTCCAAAGATCCAATATCTAACTTCTGTTTCAGTCTCTGAGCATCAGAAATAGGGCAGGGCAAGCACTTAAGCATCTGTTCACCTAGCCCAGCTGAGCCTGCTGGAAAAAAGACTTGGGCATTCCATCCCAGAGTCAAGCTGAAGAGTTCCACACCTTTGAACACAGCTTGGGAAAATGGTTAGATGTCTTTCCACCACACACATCTTACCATGCACCACCTCGATCCTCTCACCACTTCAAATCATTCTCGCATGTTCAGACACACGTGTCGACAATGGTCAGTCCCCAAGAAGATCATAGTAGTGTTATGGGAAATATAGGAAGCGCTCCTGAGGCAGCAAAGGATGGCTATAAACTGTCCTGCCTTAAAGTCACTGGGGTGGCTCCAAGTTACAAAGAAGAAGGCCAAAAGGATGCGTGAGTCATGACAGAGGATATAAAGCTAATTGTTCTTCTAGTTTAAACTTCTATCAGTTTGTTTTTCTTTTTGTAATGGATAAGTGCATAAAAATGGAATCAATAAGCAGAGGGTAAAACCCCAAGGGAAGGTTTGCTGGCTTCAGAGCAGCCACTCTAACTGTTTAGAAGTTCGTCGAGATACACACACTTTGTGACTCAGCCAGTGTTTGTTTAAGTGACTACCTAAGCTGGGCGTGGTGGCGCACACCATTAATCCTAGCACTCAGGAGGCAGAGGCTGGTGGATCTCTGTGAGTTCAAGGCCAGCCTGATCTACATAGTGCATTCCAGGGCAGCTGGGGCTACAAGGAAACCGTGTCTCAAAAAAGACATACATACATACATACATACATACATACATACATAAATACCTTAATCTGGCTATGTGATGTTTTTATTTGTGAGTTCATTACTTGGTGACTTTATGATTATGAAAATAGTTCTGAAGCAAAAAATAATAACAGAAAAAAGAAAGGGCCATGTCTTAATTCTCGTTCATAATAGGACCCCACCATTACCATCCCCACCACCGCTACATCACCAGAGGAAAACACACTGTCCTGGTTTGTGTGCCTCGTCTTCCCGTCTGCGCTGGCTGCACACAGCCCTAAGCGGACGACACTCTTTCTTCTAAGCCACAGGCTTTTGTCAGTCTCATGTGTGCAGCCCCGGTCCTGCACTAATCTTTTTGTCTATGACAGCACTGCGAAGATAGAGCTTGCTGCCAGCTGTTGGAACATGAAGGGCAGTGATAAATGAGCCACATATCAGATTATAGCCTGTTTGTTCTCCATCCTATTCTGGCATCTTCTGTGTCTGCTATGCTCTACCAGTCATCCAGTGACTGAGCTGTCTTCTAAATTTGTAGCTATATTATTTGATTTCCTGGCCTAGAAACTTGGCATGGACACTGCTACCTCAAAAGCAGAGTGTCCCATTCTGGGAGCCTTTCTAAGGGTATCTTTTTCTTTTTCTTTTTTCTTTTTTTTCTTTTTTCTTTTATTTATTTATTTATTTATTTATTTATTTATTTATTTATTTATTTTGATGCAGGGTCTCTCTATAGCCCCAGCTGGCCTAGAACTCACTCTGTTGGGCTGTGGGGATAGCGCAGCGGTTAAAGGCTGAGGCTAAGAACCGCAAAAAAAAAAAAAAGTTCTATTCCCAGCACCCACAAATGAGTGCTATCCTTTCAGCTACCCTTGGGGGCTGGAGAGATGGCCTAGTGGTTAAGAGCACCGTCTGCTCTTGCAGAGGACCCGGGTTTGATCCCCAGCACCCACATGGCAGCTGAGAACCATCTTTGACTCCAGTCCCAGGGGAATCACAAAGCCCTCTTCTGGCCTCTGCGCGGCATTGCACGACACGGGTGCACAGACCTACATGCAGACAGTACATTCATACACATAAAAAAATATAAAAAAATAAAAAATAAAAAATAAATTATTAAAAAGAACTCACTCTGTAGACCGGGCTGGCCTTGAACTCTTAGAGATCCACCTGCCTTTGCCTCCCCGAGTGCTGGGATTAAATTTGTGCTCCACCACACCCAGCAGATTTAGCCAGTACCTTGCATCCATGTTAGAAGAAGTTCATCCAGGTCCCTCCTACCCTTTGGGGGCTGTGCTCTGATAATAATTTCTCACATTCACAGGTTGTTTGCTTTCTTGCCCACCTTTCTCCAGTCTTCTACTCTAAACTAGCACACAAGGGGCTGCCCTGGCTGGAATTTCCAAAATTCATCAGTGAGAGTTGAAACACAGTTACCTGAATTAGTGCTTTCCAACAGGGTCAGGCAAGCCTTCAGAGTGTCTTTCAAACTATGTTAGGTGAGTGTAAAAACTATCTTCTAGGAGCTGTAGACCCAGAAGCCTAATCTTAAAATATTAAAGGTAATGTAGATGTTTATGATTAATGAATAGGATCATGGGAAATCCCTTCTTCTAGGAAAGCTCTGTCCTCTTGCTTATTAATCCATCAGACAGGTAGCTATTGAGAGCCTGTTTCTTGCCAGGTATCATTCTAAGCTTTTATAATACAAAGACATACACACCACAGTTCTTGGCCTCTAGGACCTTGAAGGCCAGTATGAAAGCCAGAAGATGTGGACTCTGCTGGGGACTCTGCAGACACTGCAGATTTGGAGGATAGTCTCAGACTTTCTGGTTTTCTTATCTTTCTCAACACTATATTATATTTCTCTTTGGCAGTCAGACATGTGTTGTGGAACGCTGTCCTCCAGGTATGACATGGCCATGGCATTTGTGATTACCCACAGGAGACCTGCAGGAGATTAGGCCCATTACCTTAATTCACGGAGTGGGGGAGGAAGGCTTTGCTGCTCTCCAAGGATCTATAGATAGTTAACAGGTGCACTAGGGGAAGAGGTCATGGGGCCTTCCTACCCCTGAAGGATTTACAGGTAGTTACCAGTTGCTAACAGAGAGAGAGAGAGAGAGAGAGAGAGAGAGAGAGAGAGAGAGAGAATTTATTTTGTTTTCTTCTTCAGTTCTGTAACTGCCTGTATTAGTCAGGGTTCTCTAAAGAAACAGAAGTAACAGGACAAATATATAGCTATATACAATTTATTGATTTGCTCACGTGACAGAGTTCAAGGAGTCCAACAGTAGCTGCACCACACTGGAAAGGCCGAGAGAATCCAGGGAACTGCTCAGTCCGCAAGGCTGGATGTCTCAGTAGTCCCAATCTAGTGCTGAAGGCCCGAATGGATTCCAGGAGATCTGCCAGTCTCAGTACATGCTGGGATCTGAAAGGTTGATCACAGCAGCAAGACAAACTCACCAGATGAGAGAGGCAAGCCACAGGAGAAAAGGGACCAGCTCCTTCTGCGGTGGCCTTTTATACTGCCTGCTGGCAGAAGGTAACGCCCACATTTGGGGTGGGCCATCCAGGTTGAGGTGGTCCAATCCAAACATCCCTTTTCTCTTATTTGTTCCTTAGTCCAGTCAAATTGACACACAGGATTAACCATCACACTGCCCTTAACTTGCCTACAATCCAGTAACACAATAAAGCTCACTGTTGACCAAGCTGCGTGGATTTCTGTTTCTGTCATTGGTGCCTTATATGAAATTTATAGATATGTGTTCATTCATGTCTCCTCAGGAAATGTCCACATGACAGCCTGAGCGTGAGGCTTGCTTTACTCAATGAAATGAATAGAAATGTGGCACATGACCTACGGGCGGAAGTCTTAAGAAAGAACGTGTGTTTCCACATCCCATTTTATTTGCTTTGGATACTGTGGAAGAATATCCACTCTTCAGTCTCTGGCCCCACGTGAGTTCAATAAGCAGCCCATGTGGGGTAAACTCCTGTTATGTTAACCCACTGCCACTTAAGGGTTAATTGTTAACGCAATACAACCTGGCACATCCTGACTTACACACACCAGTTTCAGAAAACGAAGTTCTGCTACCTTTCTGTAACTCAAGATGAATCTTTTATACATAGGGAGAACAATGTTGCTCAAGGAAATAAATGGACTATGTTGGGGAAGCTTTCAAAACAGCCAAAATGGCCACCCTTGTAGCTTGTAACTTTCCTCCCTTACGGCATCCCCCAAGGATTACAACACGCCCAGTGATCTATGCACTCCATCAAATGCTTCATCCTACTGCTTGGTTTTCTGCTCATCTCACTAGACTAAGAGCCTAAATAGTATTCACTCAAAGCATAATAAGTACTCATTATCCATTACTCAATGAGTGCCTGTTGAATGAATGGATGTCTCTATTTGTGGGGAACAGAAAGTCTTCTCAACAAGGCCTGAGAAGGTGTAGGAACACTGGCGACAGGTGTCTCAATGGTCATTGCTTCTCTGCAGGGTAATGTTATAAGAGCCCTAGAGCAGGTGTCCGAGACCTCAGCCATACCATCTGCTTGCCCTCTCCCTCTTAGTTGTGTGGTCTCGAGTAAGTCATTTAACCTCTCAGACCGAGTTATTGTGAGGTTTCAAATGAGATAATGATGATAGTCATAGACTACCCACGATGGAAGGGACTCAGGGGCACTTTCCAGCTTATTGTGCTCTGACTCAGCTAGTCGATGGCAATATTGGGAATACAGAAATGAGCCTAAATCTCCTAAAGCTCAGCTTGGAGTTTTAATGTTATGGGTAAAAGGAATGTGAATATCAGCGATACTGTGGGTAAAAGCATTCAAGAAATGGCACCTTATGTCCATCTGGTTTTCATGCTGTTCAATCCTCTCATTCATGTTTGAATAAAGAAGTGAGAGGGGAGATCCCCAGGCCACCCAGCACACACACACACACACACACACACACACACACACACACACCTTCCTACATTATTCATCAGTTAAAGTTACATTTCTAGTGGGCAGTTCATCACCCCTGGGCAGCTATTTTTGAGGCTATATAACTCATTTTTCCTCAGCTAAAAATGATTGGTTAAGCAGATCGATCCTGAATTCCCTAGGGTGAGTCCCCATCATGTAACATATACATACTTTGGCATTGATAGCTTCGTGATAAAATTGGAGCATTCATCAGAATTTAACTAAAATTTGCACAAAATAGAGACTCAGTACCTTGACTATCAATTCATGAAGAACCAAAAGTTCCTCTGTAACAATGAATGAAATTACAGATAGCCATCCCTGGGTGGGCATCTTGCATCTAGGATGGAGGGAGGGGTATCACTGTGAGACAGATAGTCTCAGAAGCATGAAGTACATATACAAGTATTTAAGATACACCATGCAGAATACTGTAAGGCCTTGTAGGTAGCATATGTGGAATGTATAAGGTGACATTGGGTAATGTTCATCATATAGGCATGTAACTCAGATACACACATGTCCTCCAGCCTTCGTGGGTTCTCTGTTCTGTCTTCACATATCAGTAACTATCTGGAATGCCCAATCCTCAGTGCCACAGAAATTCACTCTTCACCTGGTTTTCTTCTCTGCGTCATTTCCCAGAAGCTTGAAAGCTGTTCTACATTTCACAATTTACCTCTCTTTCCAGACAGCCTCACTCAAGATCTTGGAGAATGAAACTGCCTGGTACTTGACTTCTTCATGTCCCCATTATTTCCCCTGACTCTTTTCCACTCTGGTTGACCTTTCCTCTACAACAATAAGGGGCCTGTAAGCAATTGACACAATTCCATTGTATCGGTTACATATATACACATAGTTCAAGAACGAAGTTATACAAGAAAGCCAGTTATTACCTTTCCTAGCCCCTATCCTCAGCAGCTCCTTTCCTAAAGCTTTCCATCCCTAGGCAGTCACTCTCATATAATTTTGTGTACATGTTTGTATTAGTCAGTTTTCTGTTGCTGTGATAAAGCACCATGACCAAGGAACTTATAAAAGGAAGAGTTTATTTGAGCTTACGATTGGTGGTTCCAGGGAATTAGAGGGCATTGTGGCAGGAGGTGTGGCAGCTAGAGCTGGAGCAGCAAGCCAATGGTCACATCTTGAAAAGAGCACAGGAAACAGAGAGAGGGGGACTGTAGACCACGAGGCTTGTTAAAACTCACTAAGCCTGCCCCCAACAACGCACTTCCTCTAGCACGGCCACACCCTCCAAGACCTCCAAAAACAGCGCCACTAACTGGAGACAAATGTCTGAATACCTAGAGCCTATGGGGGACACTCATCCAAACCACCACAATGTTATTAGTATGTCTATTTTAGTGCATTGGTTTGTGTAGTATATGTATTCATATATGTGCATATGTTAGCTTATCAAAATAGGTAATGAGTATTTTGCTAACTCTCCCTGTCTTACCTACCTTCTCTACTGTAAACATTTCCCATTTTGATATCCAACATAGCTATTTTTAATTTTAGTTGTAATACTGAGAAGTTATGGGAGCTATGGATTATATTATGTATGATGATGGTTGCTTCAAACCAAATATTTGTGTTCTAAAATTTGTATGTTAATTCATGACTTCCAATGCAATGGTACCAGGAGGTGGGACCTTTGAAAAGTGATCAGGTGGGAAAAAGGCGGGGGGCTGGAGAGATAGCCTAGAGGTTAAGAGCACCGACTGCTTTTGCAGAGAACCTGGGTTTGATCCCCAGCACCCACAAGGCAGCTGAAAACCGTCTTTAACTCCAGTTCTGGGGAAATCCGACACCCTCTTCTGACCTCTGCAGCATTGCACGACACAGGTGCACAGACCTACACGCATACAGTACATTCATACAAATAAATAAAACATAAAAACATTTTAAAAAGGTGATCAGGTTATAAGTACCAACCCTTTATTAATGGAATCAGTGTTCTTATAAAAGAGACCCCAAGGAACAAACTCTGCTTCCACCATGGGAGTAGAGAGCAAAAGGTGGCCATCTATGAACCAGTAGATAGGTCCCCACTGTACACAGCACCTACTGCTGCCTTGATTCCAGACTTCTCAGCCCCCACAACTATGTGGGATAGAGTTCCATTTTTCATGAGCCTCAAGTCTATAGTTGTTTATTATAGCAACCCAGAAGGACTGAAGTAATTTTTTAGTTCAAGCATTATTGTTTTATTTATTATTTATTTTATTTTCCTAAATTCAACAATTGTTTATTCTGGGGCTAGAGAGTTGGCTCAGCAGTTAAGAGCACTGGCTGCTGTTCCAGAGGGCCTGGGGTTTGGTTTCTAGCACCCTCACGGCAGCAAGGTATCCAGTGCCCTCTTCTGGTCTCCACAGGCATTTCATCACACGGTGTACTTATATATATGCAAGCCAAATAATCATACACATAAAATAAAAATAAATAAGTAAATAAATAATTTTTAAATAATTATTTATTGTTTGATTATTCTGATCATATTATTAACTTCATTTGAAGTTCTCTACTAGTTGTCTAAATTTCCTCATCCACTGTTCTATCAGTTTTATCCTGAAAGTATCACTCCTGGAGTCTTCTGGTCTACTCCACCTTGACCTGTAAACCCTTCAGAGCTGCTGCCATTTGCATCCAATTTCCCTTCTGCACCAATTCTGAATGTGCGGCCCCCAAGAAACATTGGATTCAGGAGGTGGGAGGCTCTGTCCTCATAAGTGCAATTAGTGCCCCCATGAAAGAGTCTCCAACAGTCTATTCATCCATTTTACTAAAGTTGGAGCCACCAGAACACAATATATATATATATAAATCAGAAAAGCCCCCACCAGACATCAGTGCCTTGATCTACGACTTCCAAGCTGACAGGTCTAAAAGAAACAAATACAGTTTACAAGCTACCCAATTATATGATATTTTTTCATAGTCCCCCAAATGGATTCAAGCAATTGCCTTGGGAATTCTTTCACTATCCCATAATGCACTGCTACTGTCCTTTGTCTAAAGTCTTTCTCCTTCTGAATTTATTTACTTCTTTAATATTTTGGATTCAGTTACTCCTTATCATTTTCTTAGAGCAAGTATGTAAAACTCTACCTTCCTGAGACTTGTGTTTGACATGTCTTCTTCCAGCTTCAATTTTATACTTGACTATAGATACATAATTCTATCTTGGAAGCTCTATAATTTTATGACATTTATCCACTGTTTTCCAGACTCCAGAATTCTTGTGAAAATGTCCACCCTGACCTGAGGTAATACCCTTAGTTTTGGAAAATCTCCCCCTCTGCTCTGGGACCACAGAGGGATTTGCTTCGGACCTGCTTGGCTGGTCTCCTTCATCAACACAGCCATGCCCCTCATGTCTGTGAAATTTGTTTTCATTATTTTTAAATGCCTGCTTCTCCTAAGTTTTCCTGTTCTCTTTCTAAAGCCCCTATGCTTGGAGTGCTAGACTTTCTAAACTGTTTGTCCACTTCTTGTTTCTTTTCTTTGTGTTTTCCATCTTTTTGCATTGTTATAATTGCTGAAATTTTCCTCAAACTTACTTTTCAACTTTTCTGAGCTCTTCATCTCTGCTATCATTTTAACTTCTTTTTTTTTTTAATTTTATTTATTTTGTATGTGTATGAATGTACTGTCTGCATGTAGGTGTGTGCACCCGTGTCGTGCAATGCTGTGGAGGTCAGAAGAGGGTGTTGGATTCCCCTGGAACTGGAGTTAAAGACAGTTCTCAGCCGCCATGTGGGTGCTGGGGATCAAATCCGAGTCCTCTGCAAAAGCAGTCGGTGCTCTTAACCGCTAGGTCATCTCTCCAGCCCCATTTTAACTTCTAAGTCTGTTTCTGAGTGGTTGTGCTACATATTAAGTTGTATCCTTCTTCTAGAGATAGGTTATCTTTTTGCATCTCTAACAGCAGATATTTTAAGTGTGCTCACGCTGTCTATTCTTTGTTTTCTCCAAGCTGTTTTCATGTGCTTTATGCATCTGTTGTTAGCTATTGTCTTGATGTTATCAGCTTCCCTCTGACATATGTTGTTGCCTTAGCAGTGCACTGGTATGTGAAACTGAACGTTGAAAATACCAACCAATGGCTCTGAGAGAGCATGCAAGTAGTGGGGTTTGCTATGGAGGGAATTAGCTTGGCTGACACTCCCTCTCCTTTACACTCTGCTAATTCTACCCTCAACAGGATCCAGGGGCCCCCAGCTTTAGTGGCTTTCTGATTGGCCTTCTATCTCCCACCAGGGTAAGAGAGAGACAATAATCCTATTAGTGTCTGGAGGAGGGAAGATCTGAGGCTCTCAGTAGATCTTCAAAAAATATTTAGGAATGGGATCAGCTGTTGCCTTTGCATTCACTGCCATGGTAACACCCATGTCCAAGCTTCGATGCAACCCAATTGCTTTTCTGTTTTCTCCCACCTTCTCAGTTCTCCCACTTACCATTCCTTCAACTAGTGTCCAGCTTCTGAAATTTAACTGTCATTGCTGCCTCTCTTACTCTAGCTGTCTATATCTTTCATTTCTGTCACTGTGATAAAATATCCTGACCAAAGCAACCTAGGGGAGAAAAGGTAACAAATGAAGGTTACTGTCTATCAGAGCAGGGGAGTCAAGGCAGTAGGAATCCGAAGCAAAATTCACGTGCATAGTCAAGGGCAGAAAGAAATCAAGGCACGTCTGCCCACTGCTCGGCTCAATCTCACCTTCTTTATACAGTCTAGGAACCAAGCGTAGGGAATGGCTCCACCCACAGTGGGCTGTGTCTTCCCATACCAATTAAGTATTCAAGTGTACCAGGTCAACCTAATCTAAATAATTCTTCATCAAACCTTTCTTCCTAAGTGATTCTACATTATGTCAAGCTGACAATTAAAACTAACCTTCACAGTCACTGTAGGAAGAGACCTGAGATCAGAAGGCCTCCCTTCTCCTTGCAGCGAAGTGACCGATCATCAGACTATATACCGTCCTCGTGGAGTCACTCCACACTTATCCACAGAATATGTCCTTGCCTTGGGGATCCAGACAAGGCAGCCCTCATAGTCTGGGTACATGTCCCTCATATTTGGCTATTTAATTTCATACCACAGCAGGTAGGCAATAGCAAGACTCCTGCCAGGGTAATACTAAGCCCATCCTGTACCAGAACACATGTACAGCCATTTATTCCAGTATAATAGAAGGAAAGCTGAAAACACTGCCCCTGCTAACATCTCCTGAGCTCCCAGAAATCTTTCAGAAAATATTTTGACCTCTTTTATTATCAAAACACAGCAATTGTGAACATTCATATCTAAATGAACAGTCTATGTTAAGAAAACTCACTTTTGGGCTGGAGAGATGGCCTAGTGGTTAAGAGCGCCGACTGCTCTTGCAGAGGACCTGGGTTCAATCCCCAGCACCCACATGGTGGCTGAGAACCATCTTTAAGTCCAATTCCAGGGGATTCTGACACCCTCTTCTGACCTCCGTGGCATTGCATTGCACAACACAGGTGCACAAACCTACATGCAGACAGTACATTCATACACATACAAAAATAAATAAAATAAAAAAAGTTTTAAAAAAAACCTCACTTTTATAGTCATATTTCAGTAACACACAATTTACATTGCTAAATAGACTGATCCAGTATCTCTGCATGAACTTTAACTGAGATTACTCAGATCTCAGTTCTCTATAAGACAGTGAATAGTTATTGTACACTAAATACCACATTAGGAATTTGGTTTGAGGATGATGATTTGATATTTAACATTCTACGCCCGAGCTATCTATGGCTAGGCTGTCTAGACCTAGCCAGAACAGACCAGAGTTCTATCAGTACTTATTTGAGCAAAACGGGAAAATTACGGCCCCTTTCTGGCTTCTGCCTGGTATCATGGAATACAGCCCAACCCACTACTTAATCGTTCTACTCTTGGATTTCAAAAGTTCTTTGTACAGTTATATTTATAAAGATTAAGTCATGTGAAATTGCTAACATTTTATTTTTAACCTACAATCATAACAGTTCATATGATTTGACGTAGAGTGAGAAAAGCCCTTAGAGGCTTCATTTTGAAACCCAGCTGTCCTATTCAGAGACCGTTCAACTTTACCAAATAATCGAGTATCTCTCTGGACTCAGGTTTTTCAAACAAAACCAGCCAAGTCTTCTGCATAGGGTGAGCATGCGAGCAATGGAAATGGGTGAGCTTGTGCATTGACTGAATTATCTGAAAATTTGCTCATTTGTCATTAGGTTTCAAACGATCAAGAACCCATGAAATAGGCATGGAAAACCCAAGCTTTTGTTAGATTTTTAGAGGAGAAAATGCATGCATGCTAACAGACTATAAATATTTTACAGAGGAGCAGCTGGCAGAGTCGGGATTAGAATGCAGATCTCTGACCCTCAGTTGAGTAGAGCATGCTTTTCTTTTCTTATGTCATCATGTTTTCTGGACATTAGAACATTACAAAATGAAAAGCTGTAGTGACTAATTCTCATAGTCGGCTTGAACACGGGGAAGGAGGAGCCTCAACTGTGGAATTTCTTCCATCTGACTGGCCTGCGGACATGTCTGTGAGCCATTTTTTTGATTGATGCAGGAGATCCAGCTCCAGCCCACTGTGGGCGGCTTCACCTCAGGGTAGGTGACCCGGGGCTTTCTAAGAAAAGCAGGTAAGCAAGTCAAAAGTAGAGCAAGCCAGTAAGCAGCATTGCTTCTGCTTCAGTCCCTGACTCTGGGCTCCTGCCTTGAGCTCCAGCCCTCATTTCCCTTGATGGCGGACTACACTACACGCTGATATAAACCCTTGCCTCTCTCAGTTCCTTTTAGCCGTGGTGTTTCTCACAGCTACAGAACAAAACTCGAGACAATAATGAATGCAGTTTAGCACACAGCACCAAACAACATTCTTGAAAATTTCTCCTCTTTTTGTTTTTATTGAATTTTTGCAAGTTTCATTCACATTTCTTTTTTTTTTTATATTCTTAAATGTAATTTATTTTGGCTGACATATACAAATATAAAGTTGTCCATATTAATAGGGCCACATGATGTTTCATGCATGCATACATTGTTTAAAACTTAAAACTGCTGAACATGTCTAGGTCGTTAAACATGTATAATTTCTTTGTGGTTAAAAATTCCACAGTTCTAAACAAAATTACACAGTTCTTTGAGGCTTTTTAAATTTTTTTTTTATTGTTATTAAACTTTTTCCATAGGTCATACATCGTTTCTCAATGGAATCTAGAATCACTTCCCTTTCCATGCCCCCACCCCAAGTTTCATGCATATTTAGGCCCCACCCTTATATTCACCCTCCCCCAAATGCCCCCTCACTGACCCCCCTCACTGACTTAATGTAGTCTGATATATATCCAGTCAAATTTGTGTCCCCAAATGCCCTTCGGTGTGGGTCCACCACTGAAGCCTGGTTAACTTACACAACATCACACTCTTAATGAAAACTGACTCTCCCTCTCACAGTAGCTGCCAACGATTCCTCAGCTAGGGTTGGGGCTTCTTCCCCACCCCCCTAATTCTATGCTGGAATTATGCCTGGCTTGAGCTTGTGTGGGTCTTGTGAATGCTGTCGCCATTGCTCTGAGTTCATATGAAGAACTGCCCCGCTGTCTGGAAAACTCTGTTTCCTTGTGCTCATCTGCCACCTCCGTCTCTTATAATCCTTCCCCCTTTCACCACCCTACATTTTCATTCATTTAATCTCAATAATAATTCTTTAAGGGTCACCAAAACGGCTCAGAAGGTAGGAATGCCGGCCACAGCCCCCCCTCCCCCATGACTTTACTTTGACCCACAGAGTAGAGAAAACTGATGCTCGAAAGTTGTCCTCTGAGCTGGGAGTGGTGGCGCACGCCTTTAATACTAGCACTCAGGAGGCAGAGGCAGGTGGATCTTTGTGAGTTCAAGGCCAGCCTGGTCTACAGAGTGAGTTCCAGGACAGCTGGTCTCTACAGGGAGACCCTGTCTCAAAACCACCAAAAAAAAAGTTTGTCCTCTGATCTCCACAGGGATACCATAGCACACCACACAGACACAGACACAGACACACACACACACACACACACACACACACACACAATTAAATAAATAAATAAATAAATAAATGTAATAATAATTGAAATTTAAATGAGGTAGTAGTAATTTCTTATTTTCCAAGTAAGAAAGATGGGGTTCAAAGTGGCTTGGTAAATTGCTGAAGCAACACATTTTCACCCAGTGACATCTAGCCTCATGATAATCATTTTTTAAAAAAAAACAATTTCTGCTCCATAGATGATGGATGAGATTTCCTGTTGACAAATTAGACGTGTGATGTTGGTTTGATTTCCAACTTGATTGATGTGGAGTCATCTCTGAGGCTGGGAAGGTAAACATCTGGGTGTTTAGAGTGTGTTTCCAGAGAGGATTAATTGATGTGGAGAAGATCCCCCCCTCTACTGTGGTGGGAACTCGAGCACGGGCCAGGAGCCCAGATGGAGAAGAAGGGAAAGGATGCCAACCAAGTGCCCAAAGCATTCCCTCCTCTCTGCCCCTGTCCATTGTGAGGTAAAAGCAATGTCTTCCCTGTGCTTACATTGCCATGGTCATCTGCCCAAGTGCACAAGGGGAGGCAACCATGGGCAGACCTGACTGAAACTGTGAGCCAAAATACATCTTTCCTCCTTTAAGGTACTTATGTCAGGTACTGGGCAGTGTAAATGGAACTAACACATGATCAAAGCATGGCTTAAATTCACACTGTTTCTGAAGGCCATGAGGATATAACTTAATAGAGAAGAATTCAGATCTGGGGTTTCCCTAGTTTGATTGAGCTCTATGGTCCTGAATCCTTAACAACTCTTGCCTTGTAGCTTCCTCTGTAAAATGAAAAGAGGCCTCATTCTGTAACATTCCAGAGTCTATAATTTAGAAGTTCCCATTACATGACCCACTTCATTTGGCTTTCTAGACGGGAGCTGCTCTAGGACAGCTGAGCTCCTTTGGAATGGTCTATGTCTGGTTCCTAGTGACACCAGCTATTACCAGGACACTAGAAGCAAGCATGAACAGAAGCAGCCAGTCAGTGCCAGAGGCCCAGGCAGAGAGGAATTAGAAAGAATGCTAAGTGAACTCTCAATTCCTACAGTGGTACCAAATAAGAAGTGACCAGGTAAATGTAAGAGAAAAGAGTCTCAGGTAGATGTTCCTGTCAGTTTAACTTCGAAGAGATGGTCCGTTTCTAAGAACGGCATGTCCCTGTACCAGGAATAGGGATCTACTGGAGATTATCCTCCACGTATCATCCCGGAAGATGCAGCCGCCAGCTCCCATCGGCAGTTCCTCTACAACTCCTGGTTTCTACTTCAGTTCGAATGGTTTCTATGTGCTTATTTGCCAGCTGACCAGTTGACACCTGATTCCATCCTCCATCCTGAGCTGTTATTTCCCCTTTTCTCTTTCTTTCTCAGATTTCTTGACGGATCCTGCTCACAGCATGGCCTGGCATCGCAGACCTGGCTCTGTCATCCTTGTTGACTGATTGGCCTCTTCCCTGTTTTTAATCTGTAACATGTGACTCTGCCTACATGTTTGCCAGCCCGCAGGCATGGTATTGCGGGCAGACATTGTGCCAACCGGGAAATAAGTACCATGCCCAGAAGGCTTTGAGGCAGAAAACTAAATACAAGTTAAATCCCCAGTTGCGGCTCTGCTGATTGAGATGGAAGTATCCTTGTCTCTGCCGGCACTGGCAGTGATGAGGTGGTACTATTCTTCAGTATAGCTATGTTTCTTAAGATTGTGCTCCTGGGAGATGGTGGGTGTAAACAGAAGTTTTGATCACACTCTAACATAATAATTAGACTCTCTTGGACAAAATTATTCCAAGTCTAGATGGATTTAATTTTCTTCTAATTCCCTGTGCTGTTTACTGTGCTTTATGGGAGATGGAGGAATACTTGCCTTTTCCCTTTAGGGTTTATCAGTCCCCTGGTTGCTAAATGGACTTGTACTCAGTTTTGTTCAGAAACTCAAATGAGAAAATTCAACTATCCAGACTTATTCGCAGCCTTTCTAATGATGTTTGATGCTAACCATAATAAAATCAAAAGCACTGAGAGGTCCTCCAGTATTTTGTGAATCAGCCAAGAAAAAGAAAAGCACATTCTGACCCGTTTTCATGGTAACATTATGGATTTTGGTTCATTCATTTAATGCACACCTACTGTGTGCAGAGCATGTGACATGACCTAGGGGGCTGACAAGAGACATCATTGTTTACAGATAACACATTCAAAGAAACTGATTCATAACATATAAATGAATGTTGCTGAAAATAGCTGAAACGGGAAAGCTGTTTCCTATGCTTAGATCGGGAATGTAGGATTTCATATGAGGATGATGTCAGTAAAAACTAGAGGGGGAGAGAAGAGTCAGAGCAGGGGTCCATCAAGAGAAGAGAGTCGGCCTGCATACCAAGGACAGCTACATAGCACTGAACAGGCAGAAACAGAGAAGAGCATCCTATGTGGAGAGAAGGCTCAACATGGAAGATGGCCAAGGGGTTTCCAGGGAAAAACATGAGGGGTACAGGCATTAAGTAAATGGGAGTGACAGCGACAGTGACAGGCGGGGATCATGAAGAGCCTTGAGTGTCAGCACTATCCTATTGGCTATGGGAGTTTCAGGAGGGTTCAAGTTGAGGAAAATTAACCCAAAGAAAGAAAACAGGAACAAGGAGGTCAAAAAATATGGCCACGATCCAGGGGAGATGAATATACATGCTTTGAAATTTCACATTATATGCCAATAGCCAGTTAACCAGAATGCTGGAAATTAAAACCACCTATCTCCAGCTACTCTGTATAAAGGGAAATTTGCCGTAATTGGTGGAGTGAAAGGTTACATGTCCTGCAAGATGACAACCTTTCCTGAGCAGGAGACAAGAGTCAAAGCATCACCATGAATTATGCTCCCACTTATAAACACCTTCACCTTTCACATTCTGATTTGCTTTAAACAATTATTTGATCATCCACTAGAAGCAGATAACATTTCATTAAGTGGAGAGACCCAGCACGCTCTGCAGGTGAGTGAGCTCAGGAAGGAGACCTGGGACAGATTCGGTGCAGAGATGTGTGTTGTTCTTGTTGTCATCAAGAGCAGCATCCTGCATAGCATGGAGGGAAAAGGAATTTAGCTGTAGCCGTCACTAGTGTTACTCCTGGATCTCTCTATCTGGTCCATATGCTGAGTTTGGAATAATAAGAGCATTTTAAGTAAAATGCACTAAGTGACTAAATAAAGCAACAATAATAGTGATCCTGATAATAAATATACAGTATAGGAGAAGAGAGCATGAGAGGTACAAACATTTATTTATTTATATATTATTTACAAATTATTATATATAAATATATTAAACCTAATATATAAATGTTGTGTGTATGTCTGTGTCTGTGTGTGTGTGTGTGGCCTACGCGTATGTGTACAGGTACACTTGCCCGAATGGATGCATGTCAATGCTAGAAGTCAACAACAGGTGTCAAGACCTTCCATTGCTTCACTTTTTTTTGAGGCAGGGTTTCTCACTGAACCTGGAGCTAGCTGTTGAGGGTAAACTAGCTGCCTACCAAGCCACCAGGACACACCTGTCTGCCTGCCCACCTGCAGGCACTGCTACACTTTTTTTTTTATGTGTATGGATGTACTGTCTGCATGTAGGTTGGTGCACCCGTGTTGTGCAATGCCTCGGAGGTCAGAAGAGGGCGTCAAATTTCCCTGGAACTGGAGTTAAAGACAGTTCTTAGCTGCCATGTGGGTGCTGGGAATCAAACCCAGGTCCTCTGCAAGAGCAGTTGGTGCTCTTAACTGCTGAGCCATCCCTCCAGCCCCACTGCTACACTTTTCTGTGGGTGCTGAGGATCTAAACACAGGTCTTCATGCTCACAAAGCATGTACTTGACACATGGAGCCATCTCCATAACCGCTATATTTGTGATATTTTGATTAGCATGCCTGATAACTCTTTTTTTTTCCCCCATTTCGTGCTCCTATTTTGCTCAGTATTCTCCTTCTCTGCTGGAACGATTTTCAACATGAGGACCTGAGGAACCAGTTTCTCTTTTTTCCTTTTTAGTAGGCTCCCCTACTAACTAGTTAATCTCCTTCTCTCTCATTACTCTCTCCCTTAATGACAATAGGTAGTAAAGGTCTCCAGAGATATCCTACCAACATTTATATTCCTTCCAAATTAGAAGAGGAGGCATCTCTCCAGATCATAAAGAATACATTTATTTTAAGGTACAGTGGAGAGAGCACACAGAAATTAAAGTGTGTTTAATGAGGGACTTCGAAGATTGTAGGAAACCTAGCTTCGTGCTCACACCAGCTCTGGTTTTTCTAGCCTGGCCCTGCATTTCAATCTCTGTGGCACTTGGCGTTAGGTCACATAAAAACATTCAAAAGTCACCTTTTATCTCTGGCTATGACTACTTTTTTATTCTGTTCTTTTGGGGTGGGTTGGTTGGTTGGTTGATTGTTTGGGGGACATCTCTCTACTGTAGCCAAGGCTGGTCTGATCTTCCAACATCTACCTTCTGAGTTCTAGGAGTACAGGCATACACCGCCATATCATGTCTTTGGATATGAATTTCCATCTCTCCTCCTCCTTTCCTCCTCCCCTTTCCTCTCCTCTCTCCTAACCTCTCCCCTCCTCTTCCTTCCTTTCTCCGTTTTCTCTCTTGATTTTCTTAATCTGGGTAATTACTGCTTCTTTGACCTTCTGTCGTCTTTAAGCTTATGGGTAGATTTCTGTGTCTGCTTGTCAGAAGCTTTGCTCTTAGTGTCTCTGATGAAGAGCCCATGTTTCCAAGGATTATGAAATCCCTAGTCTCTAGTCTGAATTCTCACGATGTAATTCTCCCAAGAACTAATGGTTGGTGTTTACATTCCAACTATGGAGATGCTCCATTATGTACCAGGTGCTGTGCATGGGTGAACTTTTTCACTTTCTTGTCCACCTCTTGAAGCAGGTATTAGGCCCATGTCATGGAAAAGGAAGCTAAATTACACCCAGTGAGGTCAAGTAACTCAATAGAGGGTAGCAGAATTAAACTACATCTCTCCTACCATGTTGCTGTCTTTCCTACTTGAATCCACACATTTATCTGGGGAAGTGTATGTGGAAGTCAGTTCATACTGACAAAACAACATACCATAAACTGAGGGACTTAATATTTCTTAGTCATAGCTGTAGAGGTTGGAAGTTTAAAACCAGAGTACCAGCAGGGTTGGGTTTTTTAAAGATTTATTTTATTTGCATTTATGGGTGTATATGTGTTTATGTGCATGTTGGGGGGTACCCATAGAGGCCAGAAGAGGGTGATGGAACCCCTGGAGCTGAAGTTACTGGTGGTCGTGAGCCACCTGATATGGGTACTAGGAACTCTGGAAGAGTAGGAAGTGCTCTTAACTGCTGAGCCATCTCTCTAGCCCCCCACACACACACACACCCAGGGTAGAGTTCTCACTGAGAGTTATCTTTATCATACACACAGAAGACTTCCTGGAATGTTCTCATATGGTAGAATGATGGAAAATCAACTCTCACATTGGCTTCAATACCCCATAATGTTATTGGACACAGTTTGCAAAACTTATTCAAGCACCCACAGGGTAGAATGTCTCTTTAGGGACTCCCAAAGAAGCCAGGGCTTATGAGATTTGTCATTAGACTGAGGCAATGGGCGATGTCAGTCATCTCAGATATAAAAGGTGTCTATTAGTAAAAACATTAGAGTCAAAGGTCTGGCAGGGAAGTGAAAGATTTAGTAGGACAGTGGAGCGTTTATGGCTATGGTGGGGTTTTACAACTGCTAGCAACAGAAAGAGGCTAGAGAAATGAATAGTAGCTTCCAAAACCAAAGCAATGTGTTCAGGTGCCACACGGATTCAAGAAAAGCATCCCTGGGAATCTAGGAAAGACACCACCTGATGGTTTCGTTAGGATGCTGCTTTCAAATAAATTAGCTCTAACTTTCTTTTTAACCTGCTCATGTCTCCAAGGTCAAGGGAGAATTCGACTGGAACATGATGACTGATAGCATGCACTAACAGACATAATTGCAAAGTGCCTTCAGACTATCAAGCCAGTTATCCCATGTCTCCTTCCTGCTGCTGAAAATGCAGTTGTTTTCCATTCTCTGCTCCCCTCCACCTTACTGTCACCAACCTGCTCTAGAACATTCTCTTTTCTCCACTGCTTCCCAGAAAAGCAGTCTATCTCCGTTAACCCATGAAGCGTTCCCTCCCACTCAATCCGCTAGCTTTCAGCCTCCATGATGTCTAATCATTGGTCAAATATTGGCCATAGCAATTTTTAATAATTTTATTTTAATTTTTATATGTATGAGTGTATGGCCTGCATGTATGTAAGTGCACCTGTGCCATGCAATGCTCGTGGAGGTCAAAAGTGGGTGTTAGAGCTGGGCATGGTGGCACATACATTTAATCCCAGCACTTCAGAGGCAGAGGCAGGTGGATCTATGTGAGATTGAGGTCAGCCTAGTCTGCATAGCAAATTGTAGGCCACCTGTGACTACAAGGAGACCCTGTCTTAAAAAGACAAAAAACCAGGGGGTCAGATTCCCTGGAATCAGAGTTACTGATGGTTGTTAGCCACCATGTGGGTGCTGGGAATTGAGCCCAGGTCCTCTGCAAGAGCAGCCAGTGCTCTTCACCACTGCGCCATGTCTATAGCCTGACAATAACAATTTTAAAAGAATGTATGACTCACTGAATTGTTTTAACCAGGAGTGTATCAGAATTTAGGGAGGGGAATAAAGATAGGCAAGCAGCAAAGAGCAGCTGGTCTGGTGCACCATGGACCAAGCAGCACCAGGTTTTCCTTTACCTACCTCATCCCACTCCCACCTCGTCCCACATGAGACCGTACAGTACTGGTTCTGGAAGCTCTAAACTAGATTGGTCTCCTCTTTTGAGCACCTTGACTTTTTTACTGTCAAGGAAATGTGTCCTGTGGTTGATTATCTCACATTTATGTAAATCAAGAGAGAATCTTTCTACTACTGACCCCAAACTTACTTTCATGCAATGCACTCAAGAAAGAATCTTTCTACTACTGACCCCAAACTTACTTTCATGCAATGCACTCAAGAAAGAATCTTTCTACTACTGACCCCAAACTTACTTTCATGCGATGCACTTTGCGGGGGACACACATTCATTTCTTGGATTCTTGTTCTCCATGACCACTTGGCTCTGGTAGAAGAGTATCCTCCATTTCCTTCTCTCTTTTGTCTTCCTTCACACTCTCCCTCCTTGCTTCTTTCCATCTTTTATCTTCAAGGTATCTTTGCTGATTCCTCCTTCTCTGTAGAAAGCCATCCTTCGATTAGTCACTTTTCTATTGCTGTGATAAGACACTGTGACCATGGCTTTATTCAGCGTACAGTTCCAGGGAACTAGGGTCCGTAATCGTGGGGAAAGGCGTGGCGCAGGATGATGGCCAGGGCAGAAAGCCGAGTGACCACATCTTCAAGCAGGCACAGGAAGCAGAGAGACCGGAAATCCCGCAAGGCTTTAGAACGCTCAGAGCCACCAGCACCCCTGTGATGCTCTTCCTCCAGGTGAGCTGCGCCTCCTACGACCTCCCAAAACAGCGACACCAACTGGGAACAAAGTACTTGGAGCCTTACGGGGGACAGTCAAACCATCACATTTGCTAAGACTAACATGAAGCTGTCAGGACCCAGATCTTCCAAAGATCAAGATGTGCTCCCTCTCCTGGTTCCTTAACTCTCCCTCACCCCACACACCCTCCCTCACCCCACACACCCATTTACCCCTACACTCTCCTGGGCTCTGTTGGATCCAGGGATCACAGAGTTCCATGCTTATACATAGTTGGCTTCCTCACTAAAGCAATTTCTTCATGTATCACCGGGGAAATAAACCCTACAGTGAAAATGATAGTATTGGTTTTCCATTTTCCTTTACTGGCAATAAAATCACAGACTCTCTTCTCACACAGGAAGGCCTTTTCCAAGCTCAAGCGGGAACACTGCAAGAGAAGAGAAAGCCGCACAACCCCACCCTCCCGAAAAGCAAGCCACAAGCCATTTTAAATCTGAGCTCAATTTATATGTTCTCAAACTCAGAATAATTTGAACCTGGTGAGGAGGAGACAGCAGGGGAAAATAAAAAAATTGCTGAATGTGATCTGCAAAAGAAACCCAAAGAGGCTGTCCACGCTGATCTTCACACTGGGAACCCTAAAGTGGTAGGATGAGAAGTGTTGAAGTGTTTTCGGAAGAATGCATTAACATGGAGAATCAATGTGGAACTTAAGCGAAAATGACCTGGACAGATGAAAAAGGAAATCAGCACGCACATGGACTCCTGGTGTGATCTGGATTGTGTCACTTAATGCCACTGGGCTTCACTTTCACTGTTAATAAAATGAAGGAGGTGTTGAAGTTGGTAATTTATTTATTTTATTTTATTTTTTTATTTATTTCTGTATGTCTATGAATGTACTGTCTGCATGCAGGTCTGTGCACCCTTGTCGTGCAATGCCGTGGAGGTCCAGAAGAGGGTGTTGGATTCCCAACTGGAGATCTGGTAGATTCTGGAATTGGAGTTTCAGACTGGTTCTCGGCCGCCAATGGGGTGCTGGGATCGAACCCGGGGGTCCTCTGCAAGAGCGGTCGGCGCATTCTTAAACCATAGGGCCCACTCTCTAGCCACGAGAGTTGGTGATTTATAATAATAGTCTAGTTCTAAAATTCTATCATTCTGATAGAGACTAGAGGATTGCGGCTAAACATAAAGCTATTGGGAGAGTATTTCCCTCTAGCCCAGCTGAATTCGGGGAGGGGGACACTAATAATCAGCGGGAAACCTCAGTGATCTCTGTGTTCCTTCTCAGAATTCTCTGGCATCTCTAGGATTCCAAGAGAGTTCATGAACTTAGCTTCTCAGCTTACAACTCCAGGTTATGGTCCGTCATTTGGGGAAGTCAAGGCAGGAACTTTAAGCAGTCACGTCACATCCACCATCAAGAGCACAGAGAAATGAATGTGTCCACAACCGCTTGCTTGCCCATACATGATTAACTCGATTTCTTTCACCTCTCTTATACAGTTTGGGACTCCTGGCCTAGGGAACACTGCCGTACACAGAGGGCTAGTGTACCCCTATCAATTGACATGTTAAGACAGTTCCAGACAGACATGCCACAATCCAACCCGATGTTGAAACTCTAATCATTGAGACTCTAATCCCAGGTGATTCTAGGTCATGTAAATGACAAAAATGACCGTGTCAGGTGGCCTGTTGATTCTGACCTCTTTTTTGTTTTTTACTCATTCTTCCATATACACCCCTGAAGCAAAGGCTAATTTAATAATGGCAAATGTCACAGAGAACAGGTCGAAAAATACATTGAAGGGCCTGATGTTTTCAAAGAATAAGGAAGAGCTTGAAAGTGTATTCAAAGCCTCAAGACAAGAGGAAGTGGGAAGTCTAAGCAGGCTTCTCCATTTAAGAGAACATTTTCTGACAGTGAGTGGAGTTTCCAGGCTGGTCATCCTCCTGTGTGCGCTCAGAGTTAATTCCCTCGCTTTGACGTTTTCCCAGGATCCTTTGCAAGCTATCTTCCCACTGGCTTCTGCTTATTGAAGGTGCCAGGAGGAGGAGGAAGTGGGGGGAAGAAGGCAGGGAATGTTTCCTCAGAAAGCGGAACACAGCCTCACCCTGGCCTGCCTTCTCTGTGATCCGTGATCCCATGCATAGGTCTGACCTTGGACTCTGGTGATACCCCTTCTTCCTCTGCCGCTCTCATTAGAAGGATGGTAGATGAGATGTCGCTTGCCTGAGTCACTTCACTAAACCTGAGTTGACACTTCAGCTTTGCTGTTCCTTTGAGATGAACTCCCCGTCCTCTATATTCCATCTGTTGACTACCTGGCCTGTCACGGATGCTTGATTCTGACCTTGCCCTGACATCGATGTGCCATGTGCACACAGGAATTATTTTCATTAAATGTGTGTGTGTGTGTGTGTGTGCGTGTGTGTGTGTATATGTGAAATGTATTGTAATGAAGCCATACCACCAGAGAAGACTGCTCAGGCACAAAGTAATGCCAAGATAAAGTCGTTATAGTCAGCTGGCAACCACAGACTGGGCATTCGGTCCCAGATGCAGCCCAGAGATGTTTTGGGGAGAAGTTTTAATACAGAAAAACCATATCCAGAGGTAAAAAGTTTAGTTCCCAAGCTTAGGGGTGGAAAGCCCCTCTAACAATTCCTATTCTCTAAGAGCAAGCCAGGCAGAAAGTACAGACACCATAAATCTGCAGTTAGCAAAAGCTACCAGGTACACACCCACCTGTTCTCAAACTCTTATCTTCATTCAGCTGAGTCAAACTTCCCTGTTCCCATACTGTGAGTTAAGCTTTAACTACCGGGGCTTTAATATGGCATAGCTATGGTCAATCTTGAGGTGCCTCACTACATTATGTGCATGTTCATGAGTGTGTGAGTATTCGTGTATGTAAGCCTGGGCACACTCATGCTATCACATACATGTGGAGGTTGGAAAATGACCTCTGGTGTCTGTCCTCCCCTGACTCCTTGTTTTGAGGCATGATCTTTTGTTCACCCAGGGCTAGGTGGCCTGAAGTTTGTGGGGATTCCCCTGTCTCCACCTCCCATCATGTCACATGTGCACTGGGATGGTAGATGCATGCTACTTCATCCAGCTTTATGTGGGTTCCGGGGATCCAAACTCCAGTCTTCACTATTGGGCAGCAAGCACTTCAACCACTGAAGTGTCTCCCCAGCTCTGCATGTGAAAATTCCTTAGGTTCTCCTCCAATAACTTTCGGAGCACATTTGAAGGACAGTGCATCAAAAGCCCTCCCCACGTTACTGAAAACAGCATCATCAGCTCAGTGACTCAGTGGTCAGGACATCACCAACAGCAACAAGGACAAGTGGGCCACCATCAGTGACCTGCCAATCCCACCACAAAGTACAACAGAAAAATTGTTCAGACAGTTCTTTCAGGAAAATTATATACATATATGTTTTTAATTCTCTGAGGATTTCATACGTGCATGTAGGAAGCTTCTCTTGCTACGAGCAGGTACAGCACAGTCCTGCTAAGGGAAGGGGAGTACAGTGGCCGCCTGCAGTCACTGTAGGAAACTGACCCCTTGGTGCAGAGGTCAGTTGCTTACTTTCGTAACCCAACCTGAGAGGTACTTCCAACCCAGGTCCTTAGCCTGGGAAGCAGAGTGCTTCCCGACTGGCCATGCTTTCCCACCTGCCCAAAGACTGCTGGTCTCTGGACAGGAATTTCAGGCTGATGGCTGATGGCCGATCTTCAGCCTACGCCCACTCACAATCAACTCCACTGGTTGGTGACCTGATTAGTCTCTGTCCAACTACACGATAGCTTACCAGGTTGGCTATCTGATAGATCCCCATCCAACCCACTAGCCACAAACACTCAAAATCCAGGCCTACTTCAGCCTGTATACACACAAAATAACGGATCCGGGAATTCTGTGTAATGCTGGTAATGGAGAATTTGATCTATTGCACGCTGCAACTCATTATTTTAATTGATGTTTTGTGTATTTCAGACATCATTTCTCAATTCAGTTCAGGCATATTCCCCTTTCCCTTCCCCCCACCCCAGACCACGCAGTCTGTCATAACTGTCCTGCATCTTTCTCAGTCTTTTTTTTATGCTTAGGAATTCACATTTTCCTCCATTAATTTTATATTACTCTAAAATATGGATACAGGTAGGCTGAATGACATTATTGTTATATTTTTGTTTATCTGAAAGCAACTATGTTGGTATAATGTGAATCTCTCAACGGGATCTAGAATCCACCCACCAATTATTCTCAGACTCTGTAATTACTGCAAGTCATTTTTATAAGCAAAATGACATCACCTCTCAGAGCCAATCACAGACCCCAGTCTCGCGCCCCTGTATGCTGCCGCTCCACCTAGTGTCATGTGCCTGGGCTACATTGCTCCCTCTTGGGGTGGGGTCAGAGGAATCTCATGACCTCCATATTGTGCGCTGAGGGGCACTAGCTGAGAACTAGGCCCTCATTCAACACATGCGTACAATATATTTTTATCATATACGCTCTGCCATATCTACCCCTAACCTTTCTTAGATCCATTTCCCAACCTTCCTACACCCTCCAAACTTCATGTCCTTTTTAATTTTTAAAAATTTGCATTGATTTGAGAGTTTTACATAATGTATTTTGATTAGAATTTGACCCCTCTGCCCTCCTTACTACCCTCATGACTTCATATCCTCTGTCAATATTTGTCTTTTTTTAAGGACTATTGATCTAATCTGTGTTTCAGAAGTACTCTTGGGTGTGGGTCTATCCCTTGGAGTCTGGCCAACCCACAGGGAGTCACACCAGTAAAGAAAACCAATTCTTCCTCTCCTAGCAGTTATCAGTTGGAAATAGATCCTTTGCTAGTGTGGAGGATTCCTGCCCACCCATTTCTGGGTCCCTGTCTGGCTTGGGTTTGCACAGATCGTATGCATACTGTCCTTGTAATAACACCCCTCTGATTCAAGAAACTTATCTAATAGGAGCTGAGAGGTTCACTAATCTATGGGTATAACAATAAGTCATTAGGATTCCACTTAATATTATGTCTATTTAGCAGGATGATAGTAGAACATAGGGTCCTCCCAATGTTCTTTACTCTGACTAACCACAGATTGGCCCTTGGTAACAGTGTCAGAAATGGATCTTGTGAAGTGGGCCTTACATCTGATTGAAAGTGGCTGATTAGTCACATAACATTTGTGCGGCTATTGCATCAGTTGTCATATTTTGCCAAGTCATTTGTTATTGTCGCTCACATGGCAGCTGGATAAGTTTGATGATCACCTTTCTCTGCCGGTAACATGCATAGCACCTTCCACACAATAAAAGCTAGTGGGTAGAGATGAAGCTTGAGCTCAGAACCAGCTTGATTTCTCCTTGTTTGTTCTGTTACTTAGGTATAGTCTAGTGTCTTCAGTAATAGAGTCTTATCGTCCAGTTATAGTGAGTAACCAAATGTAATAACAGTAGCCAGTACTGTTTGATGGTCTATGGGATCTCTCTGGTCAACAACTCCAAACAAGGGAGTCCATTCCTGGCATCGCTATCCTCATTTGTGGGTCTATGATGTCTTTAGGGACATCAAATACCTGTTAGAGGGTAGGTACATTTAAATTTTTTATATTGCATATGTATATGTTGAAAGAAGCTTCTTTTTTTAGCCAATGTTTTATTGAAGTTCTGCGCATTTCCTACAAAATTACATGACAAATCAAATCTAGACCTGTGCCCCCCTTCCTAACCCCCCCACCCCACCAGAGCTCATGCATTCTGCCAAACATGTTTTTCATCTTTTTCTTAGTCTCAAAATTCTCGATGCAGAAGTTTACTGTTTCGAGCAGAAGTTCACCATTTCAGTCAGTTCTTTGACACAGTCTTTTCTGTTGTTGTTTTTCCTTTCAATATGCATCACTCCAAAATATGCACATATGCATGCCACATATATCATAAGTTTTAGTATCTTAAATTTATGATTTTTTTAAATTAGGCTGAAAGATGTCATATTTGAAGGCTCCTCCTTGGCAAGCCCAAACCACCATCAGTTCTGCCCTTGTGTTCCTCACTGGGGTTTTCCCTTCCCATGGTCACCAAATGAGGTCCAGTAAGCACCGTGTCCTCTCTTGATCTTCCTGCACTAGTCTCCATGATACAGCCTGGGTAGCTCAACAATGGCAGTCTATACTCTGAAGAAGTAGAAACCCCAATAGTAGCTCAGTCCACAAGTTGGATGTCTCAGCAGTCCCCATCTGGCACTGAAGGTTTGGAGAATTCTTGGAGAGACATGAGTCTTCAGTCCATATTGGAAGGTTGAAAAGCTGTGTCTCTCACTTCTTTGAAGGATGGCAAAAGCAGTGGCAGCCACAGGGTAGCTGCACTTGCCAGTAAGACAGGCAAAACAACTGTGCTCTTTTGCCTTTTTAGAAAGAAGCTTCTAAAGTCGGTTTCCCAAATGATTCTTTCTAAAGTGTTACTTGTCCCTCCTCTCCTCCCCCTCTGTGCAACCTTCCCATCAGTCCGCTCTCTCATTTATATCACCACATTCTATTTCCCTCCTATGAACCATCCCCATGATCCTTTATTAGTTTCCTGTTGTCTAAGAATTTTCCCATTGAAACACACCTATCTAAGGATTCAAAGGTCGCATCCACTTATGAAAGAGAATATAGAACGCTTACTTGTCTTTCTGGGTCTGAGTTACTTCTCTTAGGATGTGTAGGAAGCTTTCTTTCTATGACAAACAGGACAATGCAGCCCTGCTAAGAGGAAGGGGAACTGCAAACAGACACCACCGTGGGAACCGATCCCTCAGCGCAGAGGCCAGCCGGCGACTTCCCATAGCCTGACCTGGGTGGTACTTCCAACTCAGGCCCTGAGCCTGGACCCACAAGACACGTGTTCCACTCTTGGCCATGACTTCCCACCTGCCCAGAGACTGCTGAACCCTGAACAGGAATTTCAAGCTGATGGCTGTAGGCCTATCTTCACCCTATGTCCACTCACAACACCAGCTACCCAGATTGGTGGTCTGCAAGGGGACCTCTTTCCAACCCACTGGCCACCCAAACAAAATGCAGGCCTGCCTTGGCCTGTATGCATGCAATAATTAATAAAAATAATGGCTGGGGATTCCGTGATGATGTTACTATGAAATTCAAATTTATTCCTTGCTACAACCTGCTTTTATAAACTAAATGACATCAGTTCCCAGAGACAATCATAGCCCCCCCCCAACTCTGCACCACTGCACACCGTTGCCCCCCTCCCCCAGCATCACCCAGCTAGGCCATGTTGTTGTTGTTTGCTCCTCCATGGGGCAAGATCAGACCCTCAGCCATGCAGTGCCCTGAGGTGTGCTAGCTGAGAACTAGCCTGCAATTCAAATTGGATCTTCCTACAAGGATGACTGTTTTCAGCTCCATCTATTTACCTGCAAATTTCATAACTGGCTTTTTCTTGACAGCTGAATTTATTCCCTTATATAAATGTACCATACTTTCATTGTCCACTTATCAGTTGGAGGACACCTAGATTGCTTCCATTGCGTGGCTATTGTGAGTAGAGTTAACAATGAACATGGATGAACAAGTATCTCTGTAGTAGGGTACAGAGGCATTTGGGTAAAAGTGGTATGTCTGGATCATGTGGGAGATCTATTTTTAGCTCTTTTTAGGAACCACCAAACCGATCTCCATAATGGCTGCACCAGTTTATACTCCCACCAGTCATGAATAAGTACTTGTTCCCCTTTCTTCACATCCTCACCAGTATTTTCATTGTTTATGTTTTGGTTCCTAGACATTCTGACTGGAATAAGATTAAATCTCAAAAATAGTTTTAATTTGCATTTCCCTCATGGCTAAAGATGTTCAACATCTTTTTAAAGTTTTTTCAGCCATTTGTGTTGAATCATTTGAGAACTCTCAATTTGGTCCTTTGCCCCAATTTATAATTGGATGGTTTGGTGTGGAGGTAAGAGGCTGATGTTTAGTTTTCTTAGTTATTTATATATCTAAAGAGTAATCCTCCATCAGACCTATAGCAGGTAAAGATTTGTCCCATTCTGTTGGTTGCCTCTTCACTCAACCAATGTTGCCCTTTGTTTCATAGAAGCTTTTTTTTTTTTTGGTCTTTTCTAGACATGGTCTCCCTGTAGCCCCAGCTGTCCTGGAACTCACTCTGTAGACCAGGCTGGCCTTGAACTCACAAAGATCCACCTGCCTCTGCCTCCCGAGTACTGGGATTAAAGGCATGTACTACCACACTCAGTGTTTCATAGAAGCTTTTAAGTTTCATATGGTCCCATTTGTTAATCATTGGTCTTAATGCCTGTGATATTGAGGTTTTCTTCAGAGTGTCCTTTCCTACAAGTTCTAGTATAGTCTCTACTTTCTCCTCTGTCATATTCAAGGTATCCGGGCTTATTTTGAAGTCCTTGATCCATTCAAGATGTGTACAGGAGGGGAAATTATGATTAGTTTTGTGTTCTTATGTTTTAAAATAACCCACCAAGTCCAATTCATGCTGCCCATGTATTATGGGTGTGCACCATCCAACTGGAGTGTAATCAACTTACTAGGGGCACACATCCTTAAACTTGACTGTCTCTATCCCAAAGATGTAGAGTACCTCAGGTAAAGGCAGAGGCTCATAAGCCCCTCCTCCCATGCTAGAATATTGACTGGCTTGCTTATGTGCAGATCTGCTGCTATGAGTTCATGAGCACAGTAGTCCAGTCATGTTGCTAAGATGGGCTGGCCACCACACACCAGCGCTGCCTGAGCACTCTGCTCTTGAGCCTGACTCTTGAGAGAGGTTTAAACCAACAGTGAGCACTCGGAACTGTTCCTCCTACAAAGAGTATACTCTCTTTACTTGTCATCTAGCATGACATGGGAAATAAGAGGAACTTTGACTTCTCAGGGAAGAATTTTCTTTTTCTGATCCCTACTGACCCAGAACAGCATCAAAAAATACAAATGTATGTTATCAATCAAATCCCATCAGTTATTAGTATCATAAACTGAAGATGATTTGTTGCTTCAATATTGCTGCTTCTAAGAAATGATATTTCCACACTTCCCCCAAACACACTCACTGTTCTGAGACAGGGGACAAGAGAGGGTCACAAGGGAGAAATAGGGAACGTAGTCTTAGATTAAAACTATTCGTTTAGCTTAGCTTATAATAGTTTATTACAAAAGGAGCCAAGGTCTGGTAAGAGTGCTTATACTGTTTTCCTAAAGGATAGTGTGATAGATAGCTTGACATACCTGGGTTGAGGGAGCCTCAATTGGGGAATTGCCTCCATTGAACTGGCCTATGGCCATGTCTGTGAGGCATTTTCTTGATTGTTGAGTGATGTGAGAGGTCCCAGCCCACTGTGGATGGTGCTACTCTGGGAAGGTTCTTGTGTATTATATAAGAAAGCAGGCTGGGGGCTGGAGAGATAGCCTAGCAGTTAAGAGCACCGACTGCTCTTGCAGAGGACCTGGGTTCAATCCCCAGCACCCACATGGCAGCTGAGAACTATCTGTAACTCCAATTCCAGGAGAACTCCAGTTCCAGGGGAATCCGACATCCTCTTCTGACCTCCGTGGCATTGCATGACACCGGTGCACAGACCTACAAGCAGACAGTACATTCATGCACATAAAAAATAAATAAAAAATTAAAAAAAAGAAAGCAGGCTGAGCATAGACCAGGGGAGCAAGTCAGTAAGCAGCATTCCCCCATGGCCTGTGCTTCAGCTCCTGCCTCCAGGTTCCTGCCCTGAGTTCCTACCTTATTCTCCCTGAGTGATGAACTGTGACCCAGGAGATATAAGATGAATAAACCCTTTCCTTCCCAAGTTGGTATTGATCAGAGTGCTTTTTTCACAGAAATGGAGAAGCAAAGGAAAATGGAAATTGGTACTAGGAGCGAAGTATTACTGTGATAGACATGACCATGGTGTTTTGGGGGAGAATTGTGGAATCATTTGGAACTTTAGCCTAGAAAAGCCGTTGAGTGCTTAGAGTCTGTGGCTGTGGAGTTTAGAACAGTTATATTGAAAGAGTTGAAAATGATAGAGGCCTGGCTTGTGAGGATTCAAAAGGAAGTTGAGACCATCATAGCTATTTTATATTTTTTAATTGAGAATCTGTGGATTCTAGTCATCTAGGGGCTGAAAAATCAGCTGTAATTAAGAAGAGACCAGAACCTGAAGTAAAACCTTTGTTTTACTGAGACAATCGATGCTGCTTAGCTAGAACTGAAAAATCAGCTATAAGTAACAAGAGGCCAGAATCACTGTGGTGAAATCTTCTGGGAAGAGTTTCCTCAGGGTCAGCACACAGAAGCTCTGGTCCAGAGAGGGCCCAAGCCTCCATGTCAAGCTGGAAGCAGGATCTGGTAATGTGTAAGAGTCCCCTACATGGTTCTGGTGTTGAAATTGTGAAGGGGTCACAGAGAGCAGCCGAGGCTTGGCACTGTGAGAGGTCAGGAAAGACCATTGGTGGAAGTGCACCTCAGTTGCAGTGAAAACCCCAGGATTGCAGGGGTCATGGAGAGAAGCTGAGGCTTTGCACCAGGAGAGGTCAGAAGAGACCATTGGTGAAAGTGCTGCCTCAGTTTCAGTGGGGACCCCAGCTTTTCGGAGATGCCAAGACCATGGGATGACCACCAAGAGCAGCAGCAGGTGTGGAATGGAGCTGGCCTGGACCCATAAGTCAAGCTGTGTGTGCTGTGGATGATGGAGTTAGAAGTGGTGCTGCTGAAATCCTTTGGATCCCATATCTTGAGTGAATCCTAAATGTCTAGCCTTGAACTAGTTTGCTGGAGTTAAGTTTTGCTTAGGTGTGCCCGGTTCTTCCCTTTTGAAATAAGACAGTACTTGTTTTGGATTTTACAGGAGCCCACAGTTAAGAGACTTTTAAGAGACTGTGAACTTTTAAGTGTTTGGATTATTTATTTAATTATTTATTTCTTTCTTTATATTAATGTACTATCTGCATGTAGGTCTGTGCACCCGTGTCGTGCAGTGCCACGGAGGTTGGATTTTTTAAGGTCTGTGGAGCTTTTGTGGTTGTGCTTGTCCTGTTTTGATAATAGTGCTAACATATCTTGGGAACAAGAAATAGAAAGATAGTGGTTTAATAGTGATGCTTTGTGTGTCAAGCTGACAAGGGGCCAATTGTGCTGGACAGCTTCAGTGTCAACTTGACACACCTGGGTTGAAGGAGCCTCAACTAGGGAATCGCCTCCATTGGACTTGCCTGTGGCCAAGTCTGTGGAGTATTTTCTTGATTGTTGAGTGATGTGGGAGGATTCAGCTCACTGTGGGTGGTGCCACCCTGGGCAGATTGTTGTGTATTATATAAGAAAGCAGGCTGAGCATGGGCCCAGGGAGCAAGCCAGTAAGCAGCGTTCCCTGAGATCCTATCTTGGGCTCCCTGAGTGAGGAACTGTGACCCAGGAGATGTAAGATGAATAAACCCTTTCCTCCCCAAGTTGCTTTTAGTCAGAGTGTTTTGTCACAGCAATGGAGAAGCAAATTAGAACAGCTAGCTAGATGTAAATGAGCTGAATACATAGTAAGAAGGCAGAGTGAATATTGTTAAATGATCTCAAAACATACGATCAACTTTAGTTCCAAGGCTAGCTAAGACAGAAGGCCTTCCCAGAAAAGTCATTCCCACAAGAAGACAGTTTTGCTCCAGTGCTCCCTGATCTCGGCCCTTTCAATTTCTTGCCTTCTTCCACAATGGTTCCTGAGCCTTGTGGGAAAGAGAGGTGGTAGAGATGTCTCATTTGTGGCTGATCACTCCACAGGTACTTATTCTCAGCTCTTTGAACAATTGTGAGTTACTGATTGAAGAACTTTAGTGACTGCTTTTGATTACAGGTGACCCAGACAAATTGAGCTGAAAAAAATAAAAGGGATTTTTAAGAGTCTCTGAAGGCCCAAAGACACATATGATAATTATCACTGAAATTATCCTACCTCTTGATCATCATCTTAGTGATGTTTCCTGGGAAGAGAGAATATAAATGATAATTACAAAGCACTTTCAAATGCTTGCCTCATTTGATACTCATGTACATTCGAAATGAACATTTGACAACCCAGAAAAGCAAAATTGGTATGTGTCATTCATCAAAGCAAAATCCAAAAATTCAGACTCAGTTCCTGTACTTTATATGTATGTGCTTATAGCAATGCCTATCATAGTAGATAGCTTCTAGCGAGCTGCCTACATCTTTGAATACATTATGAGCTAGAAAGCAGAGACCAAGTATTAGTCCAATCTAACTCTGCTATCCATTACAACTCAAGGTCTGCTGTGTGCTCAGGAAATATCTGTTGACTAAATAGGCTTCCAAAGACAGAGTAAGCTACTAACCAGACCAAAATGAATAGTCATGAAAATGAAAATTGGGCTCTGAAAACAGAGTCAATTATATTCATAGAATGTGCACGAATAAGAGATTCTTGTGTGTTTTAAGGCATCGGAGGTCTTAAAAATCTGACTTCTTCACAGGGCTGGAGTTCTATTAAATGATATTTTGTGGTTGTAATTGTTGTGATCATCATCATCTTTGGGAACTGGGATGGTTAAGCTTCATTGTCGACTTGACTCTATTTAGAATCTCCCTGGAGACATAAGTCTGAACATGTCTGTGAGAGCATATCCAGAGAGGTTTAACTAAGGAAGGAAGATTCACCCTGAATATGAGCAACACCATCCTATGGCTGGGTTCATAGCACAATCCCATGGCTGAGGTCATAGCACCATCCCATGGCTGGGGTCATAGATGGAATAAAAAGGATTAAAGAGAATGCAAGCTTAACATTAGCTTTCATCTTCCTCTCTAGGCTCCTGGCTCCAGAAAATAACCCCTCCTTTCCTTAAGTTGCTTTTATCTGGCATTTTTGTCATAGCAATGAGAAAAAATAACTAATACAAGGGGCATTAAGTATGACAAAAGATATCTCTCTAATACTAGGCATAATGATGAACTTGATTTGAAAATAATATAAAACAGGTCTATAAGTGTTCTCACTGGGCATTCTCCATAGATACACTCACATACATGTGAAATGATGATGTAGTGGTTTGTGCAACATTATTTTTCATAGAAGAAAATCGCACTCCAAGTAGATATCCATGAGGGAATGGTTAAATTAACTACAATAGTTTCTTTACATTTATAAAAGTGAATCAAGAGAGAACTTATTATTTTATATTATAATCATGTCTGGGATTATATTGTTGAAGGGAAAAAGACTATATGTAATAAGGTAATCTTTAAGTAAGAAAAGGGGTGCTTCAACCCATGAAGGGAAACAACCTGAACAGACTAGAGTCCAAAATGACAACTCCAAAGAAAGCAGACTGTTTTCTTCTCACCCACTTGTGCCCCTTTCCCAAAGCCCAGGGAACAAATTGCAGAAGAGGAGGCGTGGTAGAATGTAAGGGCTGCGGAGAGATAGGGGTGAATCATGAGACTACAGCAATATAGTCTGGAATCCTAATTGATCAACATGCCTGTGCATACAAGCTTCTCCAACTGGACTATGGGAACCTTGGGTTGTTCAAAATTTGGACATAGATACTTGCAAAATGCACCAATTACCTAATTGTACAGCAAACTGAGCAACATCAATGTTATCTGAAAACAACTGTGTTATTATATTGTAGAATCCCTTAAAATAAACAAATAATAATAATTATAAAAAAAAGAAAATGTTCAAAATTCCCCCAAATTACAATTCTGTAAGAAAAGTTCTGGTAATATGCAAAACACTGTAAAGAACATAAAAAAAATAGAAAAGGGGTACAATGAAATATATCTTCTTCCTGTTGATCAGGGGTCCCATAGACTGTCAAACACCACTAGCCACTGCTCCTATCTTGATTACCCACCAGAACTGGATGGTAAAATCCTATTTCTGAAGAGACTACATACATGAGCTGTGGAACATATAAGGAGAAATCAACCTGGTGCTGACTTCATAGCCTCATCTCTACCAGTTAACTTTCATTGTGCTGAGAGGTGCTATGCATGTTACTGGCAGAGAAAGGTAATCCTTAACCTTACTCAGCTACGAATCCTGTGAATTACGATGACAACTGGCCTGGCAAGATATGCTCAGCAATGCAATAGTGGCACAGATATTATGAGAGTAACCAACTACTCTCTAAAATTGGACTTAATGTAACCAACTACTCTCTAAAATTGGACTTAAGGTCTACCTCATATGATGAAGCTCATACCTCTCGTTGATATCTGGCTTAGAAACCTGAGTCTAAGCCAGGCATGGTGGCACACACTTTTAATCCTAGCACTCTGGAGGCAGAGGCAGGTGGATCTTTCTGAGTTCAAGGCCAGCTTGGTCTACAGAGTGAGTTCCAGGACAGCTGGGGCTACAGGGAGACCCTGTCTCGAAAAGACAAAAAGAAAGAAAAAGAAAGAAAAGAAAGAAAGAAAGAAAGAAAGAAAGAAAGAAAGAAAGAAAGAAAGAAGGAAAGAAAGAAAGAAAGAAAACAGAAACCTGAGTCTAGATAGGTCGCAGAGCAAAGAGGAAAACCTAATACCAGTTTTCTACTAAGTAGTTATAAATATTAAACTGACTCCTAATGGCATATTGTTCTACCCATAGTTTACTCCATCTATCAACTCTCGCTAGGGACCTATCCTTATGTAGTAGGTGGTGACTAACACAGAACCCCGTGACTGGCCAATGTGCAAAGAACAAGAGGCTTCAGATTGCTTATCCCTGAATAGGACACCTATATCAAACCTCTGCCTCCCAAGGCTCAGAGATCATTGTAGAAGAAAACGTGGGAAGACTGTAAGGGCCATAGGTAGTTGATGACCACAGGGAAATAGAGCTTCCTAGACAGCTGGTAAGTTACTCACATGACCTCACAGCAATGGTGACAGTATGCATGAGCCCCATGCAACCTCAAGCCAGACAATATGCCAGCATAGCCATGGAGAAGTAGGAAAGAAATCCCAAGCCAATGCAAAAGAACTTTGGGCAATCAATGGCAGCTGGGAGGGGGAGAGACAGTTTCTTTCAAAGATGGGACTCAAAATGTTAGCCAGCCTCCAGTGGATGGATCCATACTAAAGGGTATTTGAAAACACAATTTATAATCTGTAGACCATACATATTACATATTATATGTATATAGAGAGGAGAATACATTAAATTGTGCTGACATAGTAAGGGAATTATAGATAATGGAATAGAGCTAAATACCATCAAGTTATATTTTATGAAAATCTCAAAAATTCAATAATTAAAAAAAAATCTCTTCTTGTACTCCATTATTGATATAGCACCACCCTGGAAGAATGCACTGAAAATCAATGCAAATGCTGTGTGGAAGTAGTGCTACTGAAGAGAATGTTCTAGATGTGAAGGAGAATTAATTTGAGGTTTTACACATTGGAATATAATAATAAATCCTATATATTTAGAAGGAAGGATCTCAAAAAGAAAACAGAAAGACCAAAGACTAGATGTAACCTTCTGGGACTTCTCTCTTCCACAATCTCCCAGTAATAAATAAAAACTCTGAGCCTTGTAGGTTTTGTGTCTTGTTAGATCCATCTGATCCTGTAATTACTGCACCAACCTCAACCATTATCAGGTCTGCCCTGTCACTAGATTGTTAATCCCTAGAGAGCAGAATCCATGACCAACCATTCTTTTTCACTCCAGTGGTTCTAGGCATATAAAAGTGCTTTAAAAAATAAATAAATTTGTTTTAAATGGAATTGAATTTTTCCTTCTGCCAAGACCAATTCTGCCTTCAAAATCCTGAATATGGGCCAAGGATTTCTTCTTCCTTTTCTTCAAAAAGTATTTTAACATCCACTTAGTAAGGGTGCATTTGGTTCTGAAATGGCTTTCATCATCCCCAAAACTGGACAGGGGCAAACTTTCCACTCATGATCAGGTAAGAGTGGTAATGGACAGACAGACACATTAGGTCAAAGCGTGTGTGAGCTGCAGAGACACATTCTTCCTCAGGAATCCAGAGGTGGAATTTGGCTGAGCTGTGGCTGGGCAGCCCCTTGAGAGCAGGAGGGGGCGGGGAGCCCAAGACTCATAATTTAAAGGACAATATAATTCAGATCTGAATCAGGCAACTGCCCTATCCAAAAAAAAAGAAAGGTAGTACCAAGTGGACATCGGAATCCAAGGAATAAATTTATTCATTCATCTCTTAAAGTTTCTACCACATTCTAAGTAGAATATAAGGTACTGGGGCTTCATCAGTGAATAGTGCATGTCATAGTTAAAGTCAGGTGGGCAACTGTAGAAACAGCAGTCAACCAACCATCAGACCATTCATATCTCCAACCAGTGCCTAAGTCTAAAAACAAACAAAGCAACAACTAAACCTAGCCACCTGCTCAGAGTAGAAGCTGGTACTGGCTACTTACAGCAGGAAGGTTTGAGGTCAGTGATCTGGCATCCAGTACTTAACTCTAAAAGAAACCTAGTCATAGACATTGCCTATTACAGCGATCAAAAGAAGGCAAGGACTTGATGGGCATATAGGAAAACATGGATTACATCCGGTACCTATTCCAAGACACCAAATCCAGATCCTACCATGTGGAAGACTTCGCTTATGATATTCCTGTTAGGAGTGGCTCACACAGTAGTCAGGACCAGCCCCCTGCACTGAAATTCTGAGAAAGGCAAGGCTGACAGAGAAAGTTCTAGAGCATTCACAAACATGTTGACATCTTTTCTTTTAATTTTATTTATTTCTGTATGTGTATGAATGTACTGTCTGCATGCAAGTTTGTGCACCCGGGTTATGCAATGCTGTGGAGGTCAGAAGAGGGTGTTGGATTCCCCTGGAACTGGAGTTTCAGACTGCTCTTGGCCGTCATGTGGGTGCTGGAGATCGAACCTGGGTCCTCTGTAAGAGCGGTCGGCGCTCTTAACCGCTAGGCCATCTCTCCAGCCCCACATGTTGACATCTTTTAAGCCCTGCTAAGCAAAGCCTCCTCCCCTTACACAGATTTCCCCAATCTTTCATGTCATTCTCTTGTATTCCGGACCATGAATACCTGGCTTTATCCTTGTAAACATACCAATGGAGCAGTAAGGAAACACTGTTGATTACTGCCACTTTCTTGCTTTGCCCAAAATACTTTTTTTTTATTTTTTGAGACAGGGTCTCCCTAAAGCCCCAGCTGTCCTGGAACTCACTCTGTAGACCAGGCTGGCCTTGAACTTACAGAGATCCACTTGCCTCTGCCTCCCAAGTGCTAGGATTAAAGGCATGCACCACCACGCCCGGTGTAAATACTTATTTTTTAATATACTAATTCTAAGCTGTTTTGGCGATCATAGTTCTGCAGTATGCTTTAACATCCGGTAGCAGTATACTGTTCTTTTTCTGAATATTCCTGAACTTTTTTTAAAATTTTATTTATTTATGTGTATGAATATACAGTCTGCATGTAGGTCTGTGCACCCGTGTCATGCAATGCCTCGGAGGTCAGAAGAGAGTGCCGGATTCCCCTGGAACTGGAGTTAAAGACGGTTCTCAGCTGCTATGTGGGTGCTGGGGACCAAACCCCGGTCCTCTGCAAGAGCAGTCAGTGCTCTTAACCGCTAGGCCATCTCTCCAGCCCCTATTCCTGAACTTTTTCTATGCTCATTTTTCCAGAATGAATTTATCATGACAGAAGTAAAACCATCCTATTGCTATTGGTATTCTAATAGTGGATATTTTTATACTGGAGTCTACAAAAATGCATTTCCTAAACAAAGACTCCTAAGTGAGACATGATATCATTGTATAACTTTTCCTGAGAAGACAAGAACAAACATCTATTCATCACAGATAGCAATCTGACCACAGATACCACAGATCAAAGAAACCATTCCACCCAAGACTAGATTGGTGAATCAACTAGTCCATTAGCATTACTTACAGGAACATGGCAGCTGTGACACCTAGACTCTGTATATCTTACAAACAACTCCATGGAAAAGTCTTTTCTCTCAAGTGATTGTTCACTGTTTTTTATTTTTATTTCATCTATTTTATGTGTTTTGCCTGCATGTATGTAAGTTCACCCATGCATGTGATGCTTTCAGAAGCCAGAAGACGGTGTCAGATCCCCTGGAACTGGAGTTCCAGCCAATTGTTAGATGCCCTATGGGTGCTAGGAACTGAACCTCAATCTGCAAGAGCTGCCAGTATCTTTAACTTCAATGCCATCTCTCCAGCTTCTTTACTGTTTTTATAGCCCTGGGATCGGCATGTGAATCCTGTGACTTTCCAGGGCATTCTGAATCTTGCTATGTTTTATGAGCTTCCTGAGTCTTAGGAGTCTCCCTCCTCCCTTGGGGAGACAATATTTCAGTTCAGAGAAAGTAGCTAGACATCAGATATCTGTACATTACCCAAACTTTCTGACAAGCTGTGAGCCCTCTCCAGACATCTCGATGAGCTCAGGTCCTCCAGGCAGCTTCTGCTATGCAGATGCTGACTTGGGAGCAGAATCTTGGCACTGGCATGTGTTGCTAGGTTTTTTTTTGTTTTGTTTTGTTTTGTTTTTTGTCTTTTTGAGATGGGGGTCTCCCTTTATTCCCAGCTGTCCTGGNAGAGAGCTATTGATGTTCTATCAAAACAAGCTCCTCCAGGGCTGGAGACGTAGCTTAGTGGTAGGGTGTCTAATATGCACAAAGCCCTAGTTTCCATCCCCAACACTTGGAGAAAAACAAGAAAAGAGAAGTCTTCACTGAACAGATAGATGCCTATTGCGATGTAACACAGTATCTCACAGAGACAAATGTCTCCCCTGTATTTTAATACAGTCTTGGACTTCTTCTATCGTTTTTCATATTTATTCAGTGATTTGGGAGCTGTAAGTGAGCACAGTACACATGTGTATATGTGCAGTTGTGCATGCTTATGTATGCATATTTAGGGGCCAGAGGTCAACATCAGGTGCCTTCCTCTATCATTCTCCACTTTTTTTGTGTGTGTCTTTTTGAGATGGTCTCCCTATAGCCCTGGTTACCCTGGAACTCACTATGTAGACCAGGCTGGCCTTGAACTCACAGAGATCCATCTGCCTCTGCCTCCCAAGAACTGGGATTAAAGGTATGAGTCAACATGCCTGGCTTCCCCACTTTATTTTTTGAGATAAGGTCTCTCACTGTACCTGAAGCTCACTGACTGCCAAATCGGCTGGCCAGTGAGCCCCTCATTAGCCTGTTACTGGTCCCAGAACTAGGATTACAGCTGTGTATCACTATACCTAGTTGTTTGTGTAGATGTTATGGATTTTAACGCAAGTCCAAATATTTGTAGAACAAGAAATTTATTTACTGAGCTATCTCTGTAGCCCCAATTAAGTGATTTTTTTTCTTTATCCAAGTCCTCCTCTAAGCACTGCTGGAAGAATTTACCCTCATGGAGCTTATATTTTTGTAGAAGAAAGCAGGAACCAAGCTGGGAGTGGTGGTGCACGCCTTTAATCCTAGCACTTGGGAGGCAGAGGCAGGTGGATCTTTGTGAGTTCAAGGCCAGCCTGGTCTACAGAGTGAGTTCCAGGACAGCTGGGACTACAGGGAGACCCTGTCTCGAAAAGACCAAAAAAGAATAAATAAATAAAAAAGAAAAAAGAAAGAAGGAACCAGAAACTAAGTATTACTTAGTATGTTAGGTAGAGATCGATGCTCTATACTATACCGGGCAGAGTTGGGAGATAAATAGTAAAGGCTACTATATCAGGAGCTGTGGTCACAGAGAGTCACCCTGAGGAGGAATAACAGAAGTGACTGAGTAAGTCACAGGAGGGGTCCTATCTGACTAATGGAAACATTTCATCTAAGCCAAGACGGAGACAAAAAAACCCACCACAAGAACATGTTCAACAGCCACGTGCTGTGCTTACCAGATAGGGATCCTCGTGGTACTTGCGGGTTGTACCAACCCCAACCTGCTTTCCCTGCTGCTGCCCCTTCTGAGTGGACTCCACAGTAGACTCAACTGGAGCCTACCTGAGCCTACAGATATGGGGAGGAGCCCAGGTTAGACAGCCCATGATTGGAAGCAAAGGTCAAAGCCAAGCCAAGCCTAGATCACCTAACCTTACCTTATAGGTGTGCTCACAGCAAAAATCAATGGCTGCTGTTTATTTAAGCCACTGGGATTGGCTGGGAATATAGCTCAGCGGTAGAGAGTTACTCAGCAATAACCATTAGAGTGGGCCAATCCCAAGATGAAAGTAATCGAGGTGAAACGGGACTGATTCGGTGAAGGTATGTGGTAATCAGGGTCATCCAAGAAGGTCTTAGTAACAAAAGAACATTTAGCTGGGAATGGTAGAGCTTGTTATTAATCTTGGCACCTGTGAGGCAGAGGCAGGTAGATCTCTACGAAATCAAGGCCAGCCTGGTCTACATTGCCAGTTCTAGGCCTGCTAGAGCTACAGGGAGAGGCTGTCAAAACAAAACAATGATGGCAACAACAAAAAAAACAGAAAAGTATGAAAAAGAAGATCTGAAGGAGACACTTAGATGTTTGGAGAAAACCTGACTGACTGAGGTAGAGAAGAGGGAAAGGCAGATGAGGAACCCTGAGGCAGATTACGTTTGGCATATTCGAAAACAGCCTGAAAGCCAGAGGCACTAGAATAAGCAGATGAGAGGACAGATTCCATAGGTATAAGCAGACAAGAGGCTGAGCCTGATTTAATTCTGAGAGGTCCAATCCTCTTGACTCCAGGTGTGTGCAGATGTACGAACACAAATAAATCTGCACATGCATGTGGAAGCCAATCACAAGCTTGGGTGTTGTTCCTCAGGAGCCATCTACATAATTTTTTGAGACAGAGTCTTTCATTGTCTTGGGGGTAATGGACTCATCTAGGCTGCTGTGGCCAGCAAGCCCTGGGAACCCTCTTAGCTCTGCCACCCCAGAACTGGGTACCAGTACATCCCATTACACCCGGCTTTTTCCCATGGGCTCTAAGGATGAATTCATGTGCTTGTGCTTGCACAGCAAATGCTTTACCAACTGAGCCCAGTATCAGGAAGTATTTCATGCTATCAATAAGATGCAGAGACATTGGAGTTAAAAGCAGATACACTGGAAGGGCGTGGATCACAGTGGTGATCACATTTGGATACGATCTCAAGATAGAGATAATGAGAGTTCTAGTTAAATCCAACATGGGATTGGGGAAACTTCAGGGTGACTCTGAGGTTTGAGTCCCCAGAATCCAGGCTACAGTTAGCGTTTATTAAGATAGAGATGACTTTAAAAGCAGCAAGTACAAGAGGTACCGGGGTATTTTTGTGCTGATCGCGTTAAACTTCAGCTCTCTGTGAGTCATCCCATGAATCCCCGGCAGACAGTTTGAGTCTGGAATGAAAATTCTAGCTGGGCCTTGCAATCATGAGCTCACAGCAGCTGTGGATACATGTTCTGGATCTGTGAGAGAATGAGCAAGCCAGTCAACAGTCAAGCACGGTGGGGGCAGGGCTTCTGGGAGCTAGACTTTCCACTGCTGAAGTCTGCGCCCATAGCTTCAGGGAGCAGAGAAATTATTGCCTTCAGAAGGTTTTGTACCCACCAATGACCCCCACCAGGTCCTAATAGACATTTCCAGTCCATTGGCCTGGTTAACACAGATGGCCCTGGTTAAACTAAATGGGTCACTAAACAAAACCAAAAGTCGAGAACCTGTAAAGGGGCCTGGTAGGTTGTGTGTGTTGGGGGGGATAGAGATGGGAAAGAGATAAAAGACAGTTGGGGAAGAGTAATGGGACCATGTTACATACATGTATGACACTGCCAAACAACAAAATTATTCAAAAAACAGTAGCTGCGTGTGCTAGACATCTTTAGTGTCAACTTGACACACCTGGGTTGAAGGAGCCTCAGTTAGGGAATTGGCTCCATTGGACTGGCCTGTGGCCACATCTGGGGAGTATTGTCTTGATTATTGAGTGATGTGGGAGGGCCCAGCCCATTGTGGATGGTACCACCCCTGGGCAGGTTATTCTGTATTGCCTAAGATGGCAGGTTGAACATTGGTTAGAGGAGCAAGCCGATAAGCATCGTTCCTCCAGGGCCTGTGCCTCAGCTCCTGCCTCCAGGTTCCTGTCCTGAGTTCCTGCCTTGGGCTCCCTGAGTGATGAACTGTGATCCAGGAGATGTGAGCTGAATAAACCCTTTCCTCCCCATTCCTCCCCAAGTTGGTGTTAGTCAGAGTGTTTTGTCACAGCAATTGAAAGTGAACTAGAACAAGGACCCTCAACATGGTGATTTGATTCTCTTTTTTTTTCCTCATGCCAGTAAAATTCTGAGAAATCCTTTGCAAAGGAATAAACAGAAAACTAAAATCTTCAAAAACAGAGTTACTAATACTTCTGCAGTATCTTCTCCAGGTTACAGTTAAATAGTTGGGACACAGTTTGGCCCTGTCCTCTAATTATGAGTTGATCTTGGCTTGCCTTCCTATCTGCCAGACTTCTAAGGGTCTTCACCTTGTCAACAGGGGCAAAACTACAAACCTCAAAGGAGTGTGTGCAACTGGTGAGCGCACTACAGCACCCGCCAAAAAGGAACCAGTGCTCCTGCCTCTTTGGGACCATAGCAGGAGAGGAGCTGACCCTAGACCACCAGAGTGGTTGCCAGCTCCTCGGTCTGTGGGCGTGGTGTGCTCTCACTTTATCTGTTAAAGTCCCGTAACAGAGTAGATAGGGGACAAGAAGGCAATATGCAAAGCAATTTTACACTACTTCCAAAAACTGCCCTGTTTCAGAGTGACCCTTGTGTTGAGCCAAGACACAAAGCTTAGAGGGGAAATCAGTTGAGAAAATGTAAGTGGCCACGCCACAGCATTAAATGATGATTTCAAAATGGCCATGAGGTGGTAAAATCAGTACCAATATGATTGTTCAATACCTCAAAGCAAGTTTTAAAACTTGATTCTCGGGCCTGGAGAGATGGCTCAGCAGTTGCAGAGCACTGACTGCTCTTGCAGAGGACCCGGGTTCAATCCCCAGCACCCACATGGCAGCTAAGAACCGTCTTTAACTCCAGTTCCAGGGCAGAGCACTGACTTCTCTTGCAGAGGACCCGGGTTCAATCCCCAGCACCCACACAGCGACTAAGAACCATCTTTAACTCCAGTTCCAGGGGAATCCACACCCTCTTCTGACCTCTGTGGCACTGCACGTCACGAGTGCACCTACCTACATGCAGGCAGTACACTCATACACATAAGAAGTATAAAAGAAAAAAATAAAACTTGATTCTCTCTTGCTGCTGTTATCCCTGATTTACAGGTAAGAAACTTCTGATTTCATTTTAAAGTTCTTTGTGACCTAGTAAACTAATAAGGGCTGCCCGAAACAGACTGACATTTATATTATCGAAAACTGGTTCTGAGATTAGAAGTAGGAGAGTGGACATAAACTCCACCAGGGGATTGGTAGGGCATGAAGGCAGCTGACTTAGAAGAAGGTCTGTGCTGCATGGAAGAATTGAGAAGAAAGAGGCTCAAACCAGACTGAAGATCACAGGTGAGAGAGTCCTTATCGGAAATCGTGAACAGTGCTAGGTGCTGGAGGGCCAGACGCTTGGGGCTTTGTTCATTTCCCTTTCACTTTTGGACAAATAGAGGTAGTCTGAAAATTTCAAGATGGTATGTACAGAGTTTGACATTTGACTATTGCTGAGCTATGATGAGTCTGTAAAGGGCTGGAAGAGGAAAGAGCCAAGCCCAGCTGATTAGCAACATAGCACTTCTGCACAGTAAGCCACGCCACTTCCCCAAGAATATAGATTGCCAGTGAGATACCAGATTCCAGGTGAGGTGTGCACAGGTTTCGGGGCCTGGGAAGGCAGCACCACACCTCAGCTTAGCAAGCCAGAACTTCGGCTCCTTACAGCATGGCACAGGTGTTAAGAAGTTCAGCCATGGGGCTGGAGAAATAGCCTAGCAGTTAAGAGCACTGACTGCTCTTGCAGAGGACCCGGGTTTGATCCCGTCTGTAACTCCAATTCCAGGAGAACTCCAGTTCCAGGGGAATCTGAGACCCTCTTCTGACCTCCGAGGCATTGCACGACATGGGTGCACAGACCTACATGCAGACAGTACATTCATACACATACAAAAATAAATCAAATTTTAAAAAAAGTTCAGCCATTTCCAACAGAGGAAAGGAACATGGGAGAGGAAGGACCCCTAGAGACAACACTGAAGTGATTTTAAACAATGAGAGGCTGAGGTGTGGCTCAACTGGTAGAGGTTGGCCTAGCAGGTATGAACCCCTAGGTTTGACTCACTACCATCCCCAGAAAACCAGGTTTGGTGGTATATGCCTATAATCTCGGCATGCAGGAGGTACAGAGAGAAGGGACCTAAATTCAAGGTCATCCCCAGTTACCTATCAAGTTCCAAGTTTGAGGCTCCATAAGACTCTGTCTCAAAATAAATCCCCCAGGAAATAAAGAATGAAAAGACTAATAAGAGGGAGTGATGGAAGGCCAGGGAACAGCAGGTGAAAACTGTGACATAGCCTTGAATTCAGCAAAGAAAGATTTTCAGACACAATCATCCAACAGCAAAAGGCTGAAAAGCAGACAAAGCAAAACTAGTCAAAGTACATTTCTTCTTTCATTTCTGAGTTTTAAGATAAACATATTGCATCAGCCCTATCATATGCCGACACTGCCCCAGATCAATCTCCTTCCCTCCCTGTGTGTGTGTGTGTGTGTGTGTGTGTGTACGTGTGTGATTGCAGAAGAGGGGGAAGAAACATTTTAAGAGCCAGGGGTGGTGCATGAGCATAAGGAGACAGTCTTCCAGGCCTCTGGGAACATGCTAATATAAACTTACAACAATGGTGTCAGCATGCACTAGACCCATGCAAATCAATCAGACAAAAACGCAGCATAGAACTAGGTCTATGGGATGCTGTGCCTGTGTCTATTCTGGGACACAGGTAGAATTTCTCTCCATTCCCCTCGCCCTGTCCCGAGCAGGTATTATTGGCCTAGGCTAAGGAAAATAGGAATAAAACAGAGTTGAGATTTCTACACGGAGGAGATGGCTGGATTAGTCAAAAGTCTGCTCACTTAAACCCTATCAGCCAGAAACATAGAATCTAGTGTTTTTAAAAAAACAAAACCCCTTGAAACAATCATTTTGAAGCCCTGAGAAACAGACTGTGGAAAGCTGCCTTCCTGTTAACACACCTTGGCTTTACAGAATTCCTTTTTCTGTCCAAGCATCAAAGAACACTGGCCATAGCAGACGCGCCTCTGCGAAAAATCTTCAGAGAAGTCTTTGCTTTCTCAGTCAACTTATCAGAATGGCCCCTGCTGAGACACCCTAGGAAGCCCATAGCACTGCAATGTGACCATTTCCCTTTTCAAACCACCATCCCTGAGTCTCTGGACAAGGCCTCCTCATGGGAACCTTAGCCCTTCTCTTCCCTTTCCTCGACGTATGGTTGATTGCAAATCTTCAGAACTGCACAGAACATCAGAATGATGCCTTAGGCATTTCTGTCCCGTACTCTTACTCCGCAGTCCATGGTCATAGAGTGAAACAGTTTCCCTGCCCAGCGCCAGCCAAAGCCTTGTTCAACACAAGCCCTGAAACGCAAGACCACCTACTCCCCCTCATCTTAGTCCTCCACCTCCTGCCAGAATCCCCACTATTTTGATCTCTCTCTCTCTCTCTCTCTCTCTCTCTATATATATATATATATACTATATTAATATATAATATATATATTGGTCTTGTGAATTTTCTGTCCCACATATGCCGATACGCCTATTCTATGGAGCGGTGATTCAGGATCGGTGGATACTCTCTTGCATCGTCTCAGTTCGTTGAGGATGAGGAGGGTGTTGATCAGGCTTGTCCCTCCTCATCCCATGTGGAACCCCCATCTCAGACTGAAAGTCTCCTCTGTACCCATCACAGCCCTGCTAAATACACATGCCCAAATGGGCCATTATTGGACTATACTTCACTCTCTGCAATGCTTTTGACTTGTAATTGTCTCTGCTTTCTAACCTGCTTGTTAGCTACCACCGCTGAGATAGAGTGGGCTGACTACTCAATTAGCTGATAGTCACTGTTTCTCTTCTCCTGCTTCCTTCCTGTCACAGGAGACTTACAATCGTGAGTCCACAGTGACAAGGCACTTTTGAAGTGGACACTTCAGATCCACTCACTCTACTCTATAGCTGACACCGGAAAGCCTACGTCTATGCAACTAACTGAACTTCTTCTCCATGGGCGGAGCCTCCTTCTTGGTCGGCCTTGCACAGGTGGTTGAGCAGGAAGTGTTGTCTCCTCCGGCTGGCAGTTGGCCCAGGTCCACGCCGTGGTGATAGGCAAACTTTCGTAAGGTCCGCTTCTTCTTCTGGGGACTACCTTTTTGGTTCTCACCTCGCACTCCGATCCTATGGTCCCTTCACCAATCTCTGTCACAGGGGGGACGGGAGGCCCCCCTTTCCACCTAGAACTTTCCTGCCTTACTCTTTCCCAAAAGCAGGTGCCTTCCATCATCTCTGACATCCACCAGAGCCTACACATCATCCCCCCAAACCTATTCCAATTTCTAGAGCCCCTCTTTGATCGCACCCATCTCCAAGCTCATATTTTACAGGCACACACTTCCTGCTAGACGTGTGCCAAGACCAACCAGCAGGGGGCTCTCCAGATACGCCAACCTCTGTGCCAGCTCCAAGTCACTAACCAGGATGGATCCAGGCATTCCTCACCTCCAGAGAAACAGCCTGCATGGAGGCACAGATGCTCCTGGAACACACCATTCCCCAATTCTGACTACCACAAACCATCCAGACCGTTAAGTGCCCACAGCCCCGCCTATTCCCGACTCCCCCTCTCTTCAATGTCCCTGCTCAACTGGAAATAGATTTGAGTTGGTGTCCCTGTACCCAAAGAGGTCAGGATGTTAGGCCAGAGTTCTGGGACAAATGCCAAAAATGGTGCGGACAGGGAGGTCCCTGCCCTTCTCTTCCGGCAGGGAACACCTACTTACAAACCCCATACAAGATACTGGATAAAGCCAACACTTAGGTCCGGATTCCAAAGTGACCGCTGGATCTATGACCCACCTTCAGGGCCCTAAAACCCACCTAAAAGGACAATACCCCTGTACTTTGCCAGCACATCACCACTTTCCCTCCCTTCCCCTTTAAAAAGCCACTACCCCACCTTGGCCTGTGAGGTCCATGAACTGTCCCAGGAGCTATCTTCTCCCATTAAACCCTGCTTTTATATTTTAACTGGGCTAATCTGGTTTATTGTGTCCGTGGAAAAGCTTTTCACTAATAAGAAAACATAGTTCCTCCAAATTGAAACATTCCCTCTCAGAAGGAAGACAGAGGCTTATCTGAGCAAGCTAACAAAACTCACAGGGCTCAGAGAGTGAATAGACTCCCCAGGAGGTTCCCCAGTGTTACAGAAGCAGTAACAATAGAGGATTGGAAGAGACTCGCTGTCTGTAAGTTTTACCAGGAACTCTAGGGAGCCAGCTCTCCTGAATCATCACCTACCTTGAGGTAGGCTTGTCAATGCTTTGAGTCATCCTTGCTCCTTCAAGTTACCCCAGTAAACCCATTGGTTCACCAAGCTGGACTAGGGTGGACTTCTTCTCAAGTCTACAGTTAGCAGCCTTTCGAGGGTAAATGAACATTTGCTAATATCTCCTCATGAGAGTCACACAAGACTTCCATCGTTAAGCAACTTTTGATGGCATTCTCAAAACCAGAGTAGCCCATCGTTCTCTATCATCTGGTTACTATAAATGAGAACCATTTGGGTTATAACATTCCTATTCCATCCTGCACACCTGGCTCACATAAGACTGGTTTAGGAAACAGAATAGATGAATCCTGGATTTGTTCAAGAGGGGTGCTACCCACTGTAAATGGAGCACCCAACATGTAGAAAGAAAGCTGTCCCAGCCAGACCTAATGAAAACAAAGCATAGAAGTGACCTTCCCCTTTCCCCTCCTAAGCAAGCAACTTTGTCCCCTTTCAATACGATCTTCTCAAAGGCCAAATCTGACCATCTTATTCTCCACGTGAAAATTCAAAGGCTTCGCCTTATATCCAGATTAGCTTCCAGACACTTTTGTCTTCATAATCCAGCTTTACCCACTCTTCCATCTCAATGCCCAGGCTTTGTTTACAGAATGAACAAATCAAGATAAATAATTGCTAATTTTCAGTCCCACCTTAGGCTTACCTCAAATTACCTACAATGTTCTTCTTTACCTTTTGGGCCATCTCTGCAGATTCCCATCCTATAATCCCATGTGATAGCAAAAGACAGAGAGTGACCCAAAAGGAACTCGTTGAATGGAAAGCTATCTCATGGAAATCAAAGTCAGCAAGGACCAGATGAGAAACTGGAAAGCGACAGAGAGCAGTGGCGCATCCTCGTCTCTTCCTCCCTCAGTGATCGCACAAGCTCTTTACTTCCTCTGATGGGTCTAATCTATTGTTTTCCTTCTTTTCTTTCTCTGTCTTCCCATTGCATGTTAACCAAACATAGCCACCTCAGCCTCTTACATGTATGCTCTGTCCCAAGCCCACTGACCCCTCTGATTCATGTCCTACAGTGTATAGCAATCCCTAGTGCATGGTGAAGGAGGTCTCATCCATTTTGCTTGACCATTACACTGAATCAGCTCAATTCCCTCCTAGCCAGCTATGGCCAAGAGGGTAAATACTAGATCTATAACCGCACAAACCCCCAATAAAAGACAGGCACATGAGGGTTGGTCACTCTGGGAACGTATTTACTTTAGGAATTGCTGGGGCATGGCAGATGGGCGAACCTGGAGCCAATCAGCCAGCCAGCAAGCAAAGTGGCGACTGAGGTACTCCTGTATAGGCCCTGGACAGGACCTGAGGTAACGGGGAAGAAGTCATAAGATTGGCAGCCTCTGGAGGAAGTGGAGATCTGTGTGTCCCTTGGAATTCTGGGAAACTTAGACCTAACAATAAACTTGACTGTGATTTTCTGTATTGTTTAGGAAGGGAACATTCTTTTACCAGATTTCCCAAAAGTTGAAAGAAGTCCTAGACAGGGCTGGAGAGATGGCCTAGCGGTTAAGAGCTCCGACTGCTCTTACAGAGGACCCGGGTTCGGTCCCCAGCACCCACATGGCGGCCGAGAACCGTCTGAAACTCCAATTCCAGGAGAACTCCAGTTCCAGGGGAATCTGACACCCTCTTCTGACCTCCGCGGCATTGCATGACACGGGTGCACACACCTGCACGCAGACAGTACATTCATACACATACCGAAATAAATAAAAATTAAAAAAAAAGAAGTCCTAGACAAACTCCCCAAAAGTTCTCTACAACAAAAATGCAGTCCAAGTTCCAACTATCTCTTGAAATTACCTCTGATTGTACTATCTAGTCATCTTTCTGAGAATCTAGTTGGGGATGTAACTCAGTGGTAGAGTGCTTGCCTAGCATGCCCCAGATCCTGGGTTTGATACCCAGTGAGAGAGGAGAGAGCAGGGGCCAGGGAAGATCACTTGCAGGATGTAGCTTGATGTCCTTTTCTGCCAAGCACCTCCCACTTTTCTTTCTTTCTTTTTCCTTTCTCACCCTTACCCTTTCTTCCTCTTCATCCGCAGGCCAACAGGCAGACATTGATATAGGCTGAACCAAGCAGCCTATACCACACCCACTTTGTCTGGATAGTAGCATATAGAAAGTGACAGCTCCTAAGATATGTCCAGGTCTGAGCTGAAGATGAGGAGCCGTTTCCTTGCAGGCTTAGCGCTTAGAGTTTCTTGACTACTCCAGCTAGATACTGTAAGAAAGAGCCAGAGATTGGTGCAAGCCGACTGAATAGAACAGAAGAAGGGATAACAGGTTGAAAGTCATCAGAGCCTTTAGGAAGCATCCTACGGATGAAGTCCACTGGCTTAGTCTGTTTTCCACTGCTAGACCAGAATACCATAGATGAGGTAAGTTACAAACAATGGAAGTTCGTCTCATGGCTACGGAAGCTGGGAATTCCAGGGTGTGGAATTCCCTCTCACATCTGGAGAGGTCTCTGTGCTGCACTGCAGCATGACGAAAGTGAACATGTGTGAAATGAAGAAGGTCAGTCAAACACCATCTTTTCAAGAAATTCCTCCTGTAAGAGAATTGTATTATTTGAATCATGAATTTCATTAAGAGACATCATGATCTGCTAGCCCCTTAATTGACTCCACATCTTGACCAGATGACAGTGGTAAGTGAACTTCATCATGGGTTTTGGAGGGGCCTTTAAAGCAAGCATCCACACCTTTGGTTCCTGGTTGTACCATTTCCATCTCTCTAAAGCTTACTCCATGAGTGATCTCAGGATTCTCATAAATGTCTTTTGCTCAGGGTGCCCATAGTTTTCTTGTAACCAATATGTGGCTTACATGACCCTTTAAATATTTGTTTCTTTTTTTTTTTTTTTTTTTTTTTTNATAGGGTCTCCCGGTAGCCCCAACTTGTCTGGAACTCATTATATAGAACAGGCTGGCCTCCATCTGGCAGAGGCCAGAGGTGTTAGATCCTCCTGGACCTAGAGTTACAGATGATTCTGGACTGCCTGATGTGGGTGCTGGGAACTGAACCTTCTAGAAGAGTAGTGTGGGCTCTTAACCACTGAGCCATCTCGCCAGTCCCCTTGCCAGCTTTTAAACCTTTCTTATGGTACTTATTATCTCTTACAATGAATTATCTTTGTTTACATTTGTTTCCTTCCTCTGAGTCTAAAGTTCTTTGAGATTATATACCACTGCATTTGGGAACTCCCTCCAAGTCACCAGCATGAAGCGTAATCTCTCACAATATGTTCATTAAAGAAGTGAATGAATGCGTACAAAAATCAACTGTCTTAGGCCTACGACCAGGTATGTCTTAAATGTGGGAAAGATTTGTGTATGTATTGGCCTAGCGGTTAAGAGCGCTGACCACTCTTACAAGAGGACCCGGGTTCGATCCCCAGCAACCACATGGCGGCCGAGAACCATCTGAAACTCCAATTCCAGGAAAACTCCAGTTCCAGGGGAATCCGACACCCTCTTCTGACCTCCGCGGCATTGCATGACACAGATGCACAAACTTGCATGCAGACAGTACATTCATACACATACAGAAATAAATAAAATTTTTAAAATTTTTAAAAAGAAAAAAAAAGAAAAGAAATAATCACTGCCTACATCAATGTTTTGAACACAGATGATCTAAGCTTCTATCTGGTACCTGAATTCCCCTCACATGTTTCCTTCTGTACATCTGTGTCCAGTCAGGGTTCATGGAGAGGGACAAGTGGAGAATTTCACATGCTCCAGGAAAAAGGTAAAAGAAGAACAATTACTGAATATTTGCCATCTTGGTAATCTCATGATCACCTTTGAAAGATGAGATAGAGAGAAGTACTCTTCCTAATTCTCACTGTAAAAGGCATGAACATTGTCTCTTATAGAACCCAACCTGATGCATTCTGAGCAGAAGAACTTGTTCCTGAAGCACAAGCAACCACACCTATCTGTGGTTTTACAGAAGAGCTGATACTGTATCTACTTGCTTTTGGAAAATGTCAAGGTCTTAGAAAAAACTGCACTGGGAACTCCAAAACAGAACTGGAAAAAGAGTCCTGAAAATCTTGCCTAACACCTACCTTGTCCATTTCTGCTCCTCCTACCAAGTCAGTTCAAAACCCTGTCGAGGAGTTGGGGAGACGGCTCGGTGGGTAAAGTCCTTATCTTGTATATATGAGGACCTGACTGGGACCCCCAGAAGTCACATAGAAAGCCAGGTGTGGCGCATACATTTGTGACCCCAGTGCTGAGGGTACAGGGAAAGGCAGGCCCCGGGGCTCTGACCAGCCCCCTCGCCTATTTAGTAGGCTCCAGGCCAGTGAGACACCCTGGTCCAAAAAGAACAAGTGATGATGCCCGTAGAATAGCACCTGAGGTCGTCCTTGGGCCTCCACATGCATACTCGACACACATGCATAGACACACATGTATGCATACATGCACACAAACAAACACAGCCCTTTCTGGGGACTCAAATATGTCCTTGGCTGAGAAGCTACTGACCCAGGAGACACTCCAGGGTCTCAGCGATTAAACTCATCCTTATCCCCAGAATCCATGACTAACAAGGTTCAGCCCTGAATTTCAAAAGGAGCTTCACCCCCACCCTTCCGTGGTGACAGCAACATGCCCTTAGCATGCTCAAAAACAAGAGCTAAAGCCACCTTGGGAGTATCAAGGGACAGCCCCTAACCTGCACTTGCTTAGTCACTGTCACACTCCCTCCAGACAGCAGCGGGCCTTTGTCTTTGCAACATACTTGACAGAGCCATCTCCCTTAGGACCATTCAGCACAGACCTTTTCTCAGCACGTCTTCTCCTTGTCAGCATGATAGATGGAAGGCAGGCAGCTCTTCAAAGTGAAAGAAAGACATCAGAGCATGTAGGCGAGCACGTGCGTGTGGCAGCAGGGTCTGTGAGAAGGCTGCGCTGGATTAGCTCACATGTAGATGGCCCCTAAGTAGCAGCAGGTCTGAACTGTGCATCTGGCTTTGATGGGAAGCCAAGGAGGGTTGAGATTTGCATGTGCATGTCCCAAAAGCCATTACCAGATTCCTTAGCTGGGACTCCATTTTGGTATGGTCAGTGTGTAGCCATTTCTAAGGACCAAAGCCCCAGTGGTCATAATGTTGCCCATTAAAGATGCCATCCCCTTATGGTCCTTTCAATGCTGTCACTCTTGCCCCATTTGGCATGAATGGTGTGTTGTCACCTGAAGAGGGATGGGGGAGAGGAGGCTCGAACCAGCCAGACTCTTCAGTGGATGGGGTTGAGCAGGATGATGAGTGTCAATGGTTGGCAAGAAAGAACACACCAGACTGGGAGCTCATCAAAGCAAGGACTCTCTTTATTGCATCAGGCAGCACTTATATATGCTTGGTGGGAGGGGTGGAGAAAGGAAGGCGGGAGAGGAGATATGTAGAGTGGGGGGATAGCTTTGGGCCAATAGTAACTTACCACATCAGTCGTAGGCATTTTCAGGTCGGGCTATGCTGAGTCACTCCTATGAGGAAGTGACCAGCAAGAGACAGGTTGCTAAAGTCTAGTCAGGCTCAGGGGGTTACAGTAGGCTGCAGTCTCTAGGGCCCACAGGGCCCAACAAATGGAGCCTACCAAACTTGCATTTCCATTGAACATGCCACATGGTGCTATGTCTGTGTCTTTGCCAAGCTGTGATTTTTGCCTGGCAAGCACCATTAGTTACTCTTTCTTTACTTAACTGACAGAAAAACTCATGTGTTTAAAAGTAAGCTCAGTTTGCACCTTATCCAGGATTTTAGACACCATTGGACATATCCCTGCAATGTGCGCAGGCCTCCATTTTATAAACATCATTACAAACTTGCATTTGTCTTTTATTGTTGTGTGTGCGACTATGTTTGTATGTGTGTGCACCTGAGTGCAGGTGCCAGTGGAAGTCAGAGGAGAGTGTTAGATCCCCCAGAGCTGGAGTCACAGGTGGTTGTGAACTGCCAGACTTGGGTGGTGGGAACCAAACTCTGGTCCTCTCAAAAAGCAAAAAATATGGTCTTAACCACTGAGCTATCTCTCCTTGCATCTGTCTTTTGATTCTTCCATCTACCTGATCAACTGTGTATTCCTCCACATCCCAGGACATTTATTTTCCCATCTGTAACCCCAGCATTTAGCACAGATCTTGTCATGCAGATTTTTTTTGTTTTGTTTTGTTTTTGGTTTTTTTACTTTAATTTTTTCTATTACTTCTTTATTTTTTCATTTTTTTAACAATAAGTAATAATTTATGAGTACAAGCATCCTTCATGCAAAACCAATTTGCAAGCAGTTGTGCCCAAACTCACACAGCCCAAGGGTCCCACCATCCAGCTGGGGGGCTTGTATGTTCAATCAAGTTGATCAAATAAGTGTCCAGACTGTGTTGCTGGTATGCAGATTTTGTAAGAGACAGAAATGCCACCAAAAAACTGAGAAAGCTCTAGTGTTGAAAGAATCTTCCTTTACTTCCCACCTTAATTTACCAGAAATATATTTAGTGGATGTCTGAAAATGCTGCCTTGGTTTCCTACTGGAGAACCTAAACCTGTGTGCAAAGTAGAGTATCTCTCACAGTAACTCTGCCCACCCCACCCTGCCACTGCCATGTGACCCAGGCTGACCACACAGCAGTCGATGTCATAGACCATAGTAACAGGTACAGAAATGGGTATGGGTCACATGGAATTCCAAACAACGCCTTTCTGGAGAATTTGAAGCAGATACAGAGGAACAGAGAGGCATAAGGACAGAGCCACAGTATGCTGTCACAGTGCTCCAATCTGGCCCACCCTGTGCTTTCTATACAATAGGAAGCCCGGTCCCTCCTCCTCCTTCTGACTTTTACCACTCTTAAACTACTTAGGGTCAAACTTTTAACATTTTTTATTAATTTTTTTTATTTATTTCTGTATGTGTATGAATGTACTGTCTGCATGCAAGTCTGTGCACCCATGTTGTGCAATGCCGCGGAGGTCAGAAGAGGGTCTCAGATTCCCCTGGAACTGGGGTTCTCCTGGAATTGGAGTTTCAGACGGTTCTTGGCCGCCAGGTGGGTGCTGGGGATTGAACCCGGGTCCTCTGCAAGAGAGGTGGGTGCTCTTAACTGCTAGGCCATCTCTCCAGCCCAACTTTTAACATTTTTAACACAAAGAGAAGATATCTATATAATTTTTGCTTAGCTCTTAATATAAAGTAAGAGTTTCTCCTCTCCTAAAGGAACTGTTGCCTAATTACTTTATTTCAAATAATCAAAATTGTTTTGGAAAAATCCCATTAGCCTTAAATGATCCCAGTCACCACCAGCATTGTGTGCTTTCAGTTGTTATCTGACATAAACCCAACATAATTTGTTCAGAAGAAGACCAAACATTTTAGTATAGAGTCAGTAATTATTCTTAGAGGAATTGCAACTGCTCCTTGTCATAATTAAAATATTTAAAAAGCATTTTTTAAAGCAATACCCTAGCTGGGAGTGGTGGCACACACCTTTAATCCTAGCACTCTGGAGGCTGAGGCAGGCAGATCTCTGTGAGTTCAAGGCCAGCCTGGTGTGGAGATCTCCCAAGACCACCTGAAGCGCAGGTAGGTAGGAGCTGGGTGCTTCAGCAAGGCAGATTGTTGTCTAGTTAATCTAGTTGTCTTTGGCTTAATTGGCTTTTGTGGCTGTGGGAGTGGAGTTATTCTCCCAGCTAGTATAAAAGTGGGGTTGTGTGAGTCTTGAGATCAGAGATCTCCCAAGACCACCTGAAGTGCAGGTAGGTAGGTAGGTAGGAACTGGGTGCTTCAGCAAGGTAGACTGTTGTTTGATTTAATCTAGTTAATCTAGTTGTCTTTGGCTTAATTGGTTTTTGTGGTGGTAGGGGCAGAGTTATCCTCCAGGCTGGTATAAAAGGTGGGGCGTGGGCTAAAGAGCACACATCACCCCACCCCCCCATGCCCACTCCCCCATCCCACCCACACACACCCCGCATCCCCCACCCCACCCACCCCCCACCCCAAACCCACCCCCAACCCAAACAAAAAAAAAAAAAAAAGCATCTGAAGGATGCAAGCAAGGCAAGCCTTCTACACAATTTAAGAGGCATGGGGACTCTCATTGGAATACAGGCAGAGAAGCCCATATGCCAGGAACACGAGGAAGAGTCAATATGGGAAAAGTGCTGGATAATCCTGCACCAATCTACCAAACCCTGTGGAAGATTCCCACCTCAGTGGGATCCCCCTGGGATGGCCCAGGACACAGATATCAGAAGCACAATCGTGAACATACTTAAAGTGCAAGATTTTAAAGAACAATCAAAGATATGAGAAAGAGAAATGAAAACTCAAGAGGAAGTGGGAAGCACTGAAAGATCCCATGTTGAAAAAGATAAGGAAACCAACCAGCAAGCAAAGACCTACAGGAAGGGATTGAGAAACTCCAAAAGGAAGTGGAATACTAAAGAAATCACAATGAAAATGGAAATCAAACACTCATCAATCAAGAGGAAAGGATGAAAAAAGCCTCAGAAGCAGAATGGAGGAAGCAGAACAAAGAATATCAGACCTGGAAGATAACCAGAACAACGAAAAACCTCAAGTAAAGATATGAAAAATTTAAAAATACACAAAAGTGGAACAACCAGGACTGTAGGGACACTATGAAAAGAAATCAAACCTCCCAATCACAGGATAAGAGGAAGGAGAAGAATCCCAAGAGAAAGGTATTGATCAGATCTTCAACAGAATAATAGATAAAATTTCCCCAAACTTAAAAAGACAAACAATAAAAAAACAAAGCAAACATAGAAACGCCAAAACAGACAAGATCAGAAAAGAGAAACTCTCCACGCCACATCATAGTTAAAATGCTAGACACCAAAACAAAGAAAAATCCTTAAAGCCACAAAAGAAAAAACAACAAGTGACCTACAAGGAAACCTATCAGAATTACAACTGATTCTCAGTGCAAACTATGAAAGCAAGAAGAAACTGGAGCAAAGCATTCCCAGTGTTAAAGGACAATAGATACCAACCCAGGTTACTATACCCAGCAAAATGTTCAATTATATGTGAAGGAGAGAGAAAAAAACCTTCCATGATATAAACAAGATGAAAGAATAAACGGGTCTGGAAAAACCAACACAGCAGAGAATACTTGAAGCAATTCAAAGGACAGAAAAGGAGCAACCATCCCAGGCACCTAGAAAGAGAAAAACTTTTATTGAAAAGCATAACTGCAGAAGCAAAAACCTAAACCCAAACTCAATGGATAATAAGGCAAAAGGAAGCAACACAAAACCTATCAGTCATAACCTTAAAATTTTTAATGGACTAAATTCCCCAATCAAAGACATAGACTGGGAGATTGGATTAGGAAACAGAACCCATCAATATGTTGTCTACAAGAAACATATCTTAACCTTTAAGGACGGCCACCACCTTAAAGTGAAAGAATAGAAAAAAATATTCCAATCAAATGGTAACCAAAAAGAAAGGCAAGAGGGTTCCCTATTTAATATCGACAAAACAGACTTCAAAGTAAAAGAAAATCAAAGAGACAAAGAAGGCCCATTGTTTGTTTTTTTAATTTTTATTTTTTATTTATTTATTTTATGTGTATGAATGTACTGTCTGCATGTAGGTTTGTGCACCCATGTCATGCAATGCCTCGGAGGTCTGAAGGGGCGTCAGATTCCCCTGGAACTGGAGTTCTCCGGAATTTTAGTTATGGACGGTTTCTCGCCAGACCATGGGTGCTGGGGAATCGAACCTGAGTCCTCTGCAAGGCAGTTGGCGCTCTTAACCAAAGGCCATCTCTCCAGCCCACCATTAATGAGTGAATGGTATCCCTTCTGTGGTGCTAGTGCAAATTACCTAGGTGTAAGTATTTCTTGTGCATGGCCCTTGAGCCTTTGTCCAAAGCAGTTGGGAGTGAATGCATATTGGGAAACAACAACAACAACAACAACAGAAAAGAACTGCATCAAAGAACAGACTGAAACAGTGAACTACTCTGCTCAAAACAGTCAACTTCCACATGGAGAATATCGAGAAAGAACTGAGAAAGAGATGAAAAGCATGTTTGGGCAAAATAATGGGCTCTGGTGGGTGGGGGGATAGGTGGGGGACACATGGAAAATAAATTGATAATCTTGTAAAAAATATATATTAATAAAATAAAAAAAATGTGCTGATCAATGGGAAAAAAAAAAACCAGTCTGGTGGACATAGCGAGCTCCGGCCAGCTGGGACTAAAGAGAGACCCCTGTCTCAAAAAGACAAAATTAATTAATTAATTACTTAATTAATAAAGCTATTCCCTGGTAAAGCACAGAGAAAGACCTTTGTGACCTTGGAATAGGCAGAGTTCTTAAACAATACAAAATCTCTAGCAATAAAGACAATAAGTTTGATTAAACTATACTGCACTAAAAATCAACAACTTGTATTCAAAATATCATAAGATCAGAAGAACATATGAAATTCAGTGGGAGATGTTTGCAATAGAGTAATCTGCTAAAGGACTTGTATCCAGAGTATATGAAGAACATCTACAAACCAGTAAGAAAAGGTAGACAAGTCAATTGAAAAAAGATACTCCTGTTAAGTCCTTGATCAGAGGGGTCTCAGAGGCCCCCAATACAATACAGGCTATTTCCATTACTCTTGGTTACCACACCTGAACTTGATGATAAGACCACATTGCTGACAATACCACATTTTGATTGTAGGACATAAAGACATCAAGCTGTACTGAGCCAGACGCTTCTTCCCTGCTGGCAGGCTTTCATAGTAGAGAAGGTGCTTGTGTGCTTTTGAAGTAGAAAACCTTACCCAGATGTGAGGCTGTGAGCTACAATAGCAACCAGCCTGGCAAGATCTATGCATTGGTAGCATGAATATTTGTGTGTGCGAAATCAGGGGTGGGGGTGGGGGGAGTAACTAACAGGTTTCTAATTGAACTTGAAGCCCATTCCACAGAAAGGAACTCATGTCTGGTACACAGTGAATTTGCCCAAGACCCATGGCTGGGAGGTCATATAGGATCTACTATTAGTAGTTTTTAAAGGGACTTAATATCAAACTGATTTCTAAACAATTATTCTTACTTATAGACTAGCACAACTCTTACCTCCCATCAGAGAAACAGTGGAAAGTGGCCGATCCAGAAACCAAAAACCAAAGTGCAGAGAACAATTGACTGTGGAGTCCTCATCCTTACGCAGACATCTTCATCATGCTCCCTCGATCCCCCCCCCAAAAGCTCAGAAACCAATCACAGAAGAGGGGGTGGGAAGATCAAAACTGCAGAAGTCAGGAGAAAAAAAGTTTAAAGGTGAGGAGAGACAAAATAGATTGTTAATTGGACAATAGTATGTGAAAAGGTACCCTTCACCACTATCCGAGACATTCATATTAAACCATGATGAGATGCCATTATAAGTCCCCTAGTGTGACTTAGAACGAAGATGACAGAGGACTGAGTAAGGATGAGGAGCCCCTGCGATTATCAGGCCTTGCTGAAAGCTGTACAGATTGGAACTGTACTCTGGGAAATTATTCTAAATATTTATTGGCAGTGGACTTTTTGATATGAGGTGGTATGAAGCTTTGACATGTTAATGGATGCTGGGTACCTGGGTGTGTTCACTCTGTGTCAATTTATTGAGCTGCAACATGATCATTCACATTTTTAAATATATATCTTGTTTGAATGATATCAGTAAGCAGCCTCCATGGTCTGGGGCCCTCAGCAAAGGCAGTGCCCTGTTCCTTAACTGTGCCAAGAAGGAGCTCTGCTCACACTCCTAGTCCTCAAAACCTGCCTTCAGTACCACTCAACATCCTTCATGTTAGCCAGTTGTATGGGACTATCCTCCAAGTCAGACAGATGCCATCTTCTGAGCTCAGATGCCAAAGATCCTCCCAACAACGGGCTTGTTTGACTATTTCATAGTACAATAGGAAGAAAGGCAGGGAGGGTCCAAGAACCTCGCTGAGTATCCACACCTTCAAAAATGATGTTTAAATTTCAGTCCTAATTACAGGCGGTCTGAAGAAAAGCTGGACCATATAGGCTGGGAAGACTAAGGGAACATCTCTTGCCATGTTGTGTGGAACCAAGAGAAGAAGGGTGGATACTGACTATATCACAGCTATCATATCCCTCCCCTAGGAGGAATGTTAGGAACACAACCAGTTTTTGTAGCTTGCAACTCGGGATGCTGAGGTGTAATTTTCCATAATCATTCAAAGTGGCCAAATTCTATGTCTTCTCATTTATCTGACTACATTTGAGGTTACCTGTGTATCTTTAACAGCCTTTTTAACTGATGAGGAAGAGTCAATCCCAACACTTTGAACACGCTAGCCCCTTGCCCAGCCATGGAGCTACGTTCCAGTTCTTGTTACCATCTATCTTGATCCAGGCATACACAATTCATGCTTTAAGTGTCCTCTGAATTCAGGTGGGACAAGGATTCATTATTTGGATTCTGACAGTAAACCACTCAGGTTGGCTCAATGCTGCAATATGCTCTGGCTTGCTAACCTTGACCAAGATCCTCACTTCTCCACATCACAGTTTGCTCACCTGTGACATAAGGATGTACTTTCTATATAAGGAAACCACAGGGAAAGAATTTGAAGTTGTTGGCCATTAGCATAATTATTAACATGAAAGAAAGTTAGACTCTCTGCTTCCCCAAGCATGATCCCTCACCCAAGACAGAGCCAGCTGGCAATAAAACAAAGGAACTTCTGAAAACAAATGAGACATTATCCTGCTTGGACTGGTGTTTATCTTACAAGGGTCAATAAAGGGACTCAATAGCTCAGTCTAGAAAGTGCTTGCCAGAGTGTGGGAAAAGTCTTTAAATGAATCTAAACCATATGTATCTGTTTTAGAACACTCCTGGGGCATATACCCAAAGGACCTACATACGCAAATATACTGTACATACAATTTTATTGTTGCTGCTCTCTTTGCTATTTTTTTTTTTGGGGGAGGGAAACAACCTAAAGTGTCCCTCACTATGAAAAGGATAATGAAAAAGCAGCATTCTATCTCCATCAGATGAGGAAAGAAAATCCATGAAAATGTTGCACGTAAGTGGGCGTGGAAATAAGAAATTTGTTATACTAAGTGAAGTAACATAGACTCAGAAAAATAAGTGACAAGGCTCTCATCTCCATGTTATGTATATAGTTCCAAATCCTTACATGTGCACATATGTCCTGATGTGACTGCAGGAGCCAGGAAACCAGCAAGAACCATGGAAGTAACAGAAAGAGTCCATGGGGCAGGGAGAGGAAATGGGGAAAGTGGGGGGTATTCGACTGGGAAGGAAGAGGGAAAGATACACAAGGAACCGCAGGGAAAAAGAGGAAGAAGGAGTTCAAGAGAGGGAGGATAACAGGAGACAGGTATTATCCAGGGGGAAATGGGGATACCTTAACTGGGGAGGGAGATAAGACAGGGAGAAAGAGAAAAGATACATAAAGCTTAAGTGGTGTGAAAAAAAAAACCCAGGGGGATATGTATCAGCTCCAAAACCTACCAAACACACATGTAATATCTGAACATAAGTGCCTAAATATGCCTGAAGGCTATATAATAAGAAACACACTGCCAGACAGGAGAAACTCCCTTTGAGTTGTTGGTCAGGGTAGTCCAAGGGACTCCCAAAGTAAGACAGGTCATTGCCACAGCCCTTGATTACCTCCCAAAACTTCAAGGTGAGACTGTTGCTGAAGACAAGACATACTTCAGACACAGGACTTGGGGCAATGGAGGAGGAGCTGTGGAACTGACCTGGAAGCCTCATCCCTGAAGACCAGCTCTCATAGTTCTAGAGGACAGCATGCAAGCTGATAAGGGAGACAATTAATCAGTGGTCCAACCCCAGCTTTAAAGCCTAATAACCACAACAATGACTGACTCAATAAACTAGCAGTGCAGAAGTGACACTTTTTCTTGGTGGTCATCATCATCCAATTATTACCTAATTGGACTTTAAAACCCTCTCAATGGGAGAGAACTCATGTGTGGTACTGTAAACATAGCCAAATACACATGGCTGAAGAACTCATCAATCCTAAAGAAAACTCTACCTCTGTCATATCCCTAGGCAAATGTAATTTCTTACTGTATGTTGAATATGGCTCATTATATTTAGAGACAAGTGTATCATTCACCACTCATCAAACAAACTTCTTTTTACCAGAAATGGTGAACTATTAGAGAGTTCCACAACTGGTCACACACAAAGAATAAGTGTCTGAGGGATACCCAACCCTAAACGGCACATCTACAATGGAACCTTTATACCTAAGGCTCATAGAACATAGCAGAAAGGGGGCAGAGAGAATACTAATGCATGTCTCAACTCTCACCAGTGAAGTTTCCCCATGCAACAAAGTACAATGCACATAGAGGGCCACAACTGGCCAAAATGCAAAGAGTATGTGTATTAGTCACTTTTCTGTTGCTATGATAAAACCACCATGGCCAAGGGAACTTATAAAAGGAAGAGTTTATTTGAGCTTACAATTGACGGTTCCAGGGAATCAGAGTCCATTGTGGTGGGAAGCATGGTGGCCAGGGCTGGAGCAGCAAGCCGAGGGTCACATCTCGCAATAAGCATGGTAAAGAGAGAAAGAGACTGGAGACTGCCAGGCTTGTTAAACTCACAAAGCCTGCCGCCAATGACATACTTCCTCCAGCATGGCCACACCTTCTAAGACCTCCAAGAACAGTGCCACCAACTGGAGACAAAATGTCTGAATACTTAAAGCCTATGAGGGACACTCATTCAAACCACCACATTCCACTCCCTGGCCCCCATAGGCTCATGACCATATAAAATGCAAAATGCATTTAGTCTAACCTTAAAAGTCCCCANTCTCTCTAGCCCCAGCCATTAATGATGAATGGTATCTCTCATCTGTGGGTGCTAGTGCCAATTACCTAGGTGTAAGTATTTCTTGTGCATGGCCCCTTGAGCCTTTGTCCAAAGCAGTTGGGAGTGATGCATATTGGAAACAACAACAACAACAACAACAGAAAGAACTGCATCAAAGAACTGACTGAAACAGTGAACTTCTGCTCAAAACAGTCAACTTCCACATGGAGAATATCGAGAAAGACTGAGAAAGAGATGAAAAGCATGTTTGGCAAAATACATGGGCTCTGGTGGGGTGGGGGGATAGGGTGGGGGACATGGGTCTATATTTGATAATCTTGTACAAAATATATATTAATAAAATAAAATAAAATTGCTGATCAATGGGAAAAAAAAAAGCCAGTCTGGTGTACATAGCGAGCTCCAGGCCAGCTGGGACTAAAGAGAGACCCTGTCTCAAAAAGACAAAAATTAATTAATTAATTAATTAATTAATAAAGCTATTCCCTGGTAAAGCACAGAGAAAGACCTTTGTGACCTTGGAATAGGCAGAGTTCTTAAACAATACAAAATCTCTAGCAATAAAGACAATAAGTTTAATTAAACTATACTGCACTAAAAATCAACAACTTGTATTCAAAATATCATAAGATCAGAAGAACAAATGAAATTCAGTGGGAGATGTTTGCAATAGAGTAATCTGCTAAAGGACTTGTATCCAGAGTATATGAAGAACATCTACAAACCAATAAGAAAAGGTAGACAAGTCAATTGAAAAAAGATACTCCTGTTAAGTCCTTGATCAGAGGGGTCTCAGAGGCCCCCAATACAATACAGGCTTTTGCCATTGCTCTTGGTTACACACCAGAACTTGATGATAAGACCACATTGCTGACGATACCACATTTTGATTGTAGGACATAAAGACATCGAGCTGTACTGAGCCAGACACTTCTTCCCTGCTGGCAGGCTTTCATAGTAGAGAAGGTGCTTGTGTGCTTTTGAAGTAGAAAAACATAACCAAAAAAAAAAACTGTGAGCTACAAAAGCAACCAGCCTGGCAAGATCTATGCATTGGTAGCATGAATATTTGTGTGTGCGGAATCAGGGGTGGGGGTGGGGGGAGTAACTAACAGGTTTCTAATTGAACTTGAAGCCCATTCCACAGAAAGGAACTCATGTCTGGTACAGTGAATTTGCCCAAGAACCCATGGCTGGGAGGTCATATAGGATCTACTATTAGTAATTTTTAAAGGGACTTAATATCAAACTGATTTCTAAACACTTATTCTTACTTATAGACTAGCACAACTCTTACCTCCCATCAGAGAAACAGTGGAAAGTGGCCGATCCAGAAACCAAAAACCAAAGTGCAGAGAACAATTGACTGTGGAGTCCTCATCCTTACGCAGACATCTTCATCATGCTCCCTCGATCCCCCCCCCAAAAGCTCAAGAAACATCACAGAAGAGGGGGTGGGAAGATCAAAACTGCAGAAGTCAGTGGAGAAAAAAAGTTTAAAGGTGAGGAGAGACAAAATAGATTGTTAATTGGACAATAGTATGTGAAAAGGTACCCTTCACCACTATCCGAGACATTCATATTAAACCATGATGAGATGCCATTATAAGTCCCCTAGTGTGACTTAGAACGAAGATGACAGAGGACTGAGTAAGCCAAGGATGAGGAGCCCCTGCGATTATCAGGCCTTGCTGAAAGCTGTACAGATTGGAACTGTACTCTGGGAAATTATTCTAAATATTTATTGGCAGTGGACTTTTTGATATGAGGTGGTATGAAGCTTTGACATGTTAATGGATGCTGGGTACCTGGGTGTGTTCACTCTGTGTCAATTTATTGAGCTGCAACATGATCATTCACATTTTTAAATATATATCTTGTTTGAATGATATCAGCAGCAGCCTCCATGGTCTGGGGCCCTCAGCAAAGGCAGTGCCCTGTTCCTTAACTGTGCCAAGAAGGAGCTCTGCTCACACTCCTAGTCCTCAAAACCTGCCTTCAGTACCACTCAACATCCTTCATGTTAGCCAGTTGTATGGGACTATCCTCCAAGTCAGACAGATGCCATCTTTCTGAACTCAGATGCCAAAGATCCTCCCTCACAACTGGGCTTGTTGACTATTCATAGTACAATATAGAAGGAAAGGCAGGGAGGGTCACAGAATCCTCGTCTGAGTATCCAACACCTTCCAAACAATGATGTTTAATTCAGTCCTAATTACAGGCGGTCTGAAGAAAAGCTGGACCATATAGGCTGGGAAGACTAAGGGAACATCTCTTGCCATGTTGTGTGGAACCAAGAGAAGAGGGGTGGATACTGACTATATCACAGCTATCATATCCCTCCCCTAGGAGGAATGTTAGGAACACAACCAGTTTTTGTAGCTTGCAACTCGGGATGCTGAGGTGTAATTTTCCATAATCATTCAAAGTGGCCAAATTCTATGTCTTCTCATGTATCTGACTACATATTGAGGTTTACCATGTGATCTTTAACAGCCTTTTTTAACTGATGAGGAAAGAGTCAATCCCACACTGAACACGCTAGCCCCTTGCCCAGCCATGGAGCTACGTTCCAGTTCTTGTTACCATCTATCTTGATCCAGGCATACACAATTCATGCTTTAAGTGTCCTCTGCGAAATTCAGTCGGGACAAGGATTACATTATTTGTAGATTCTGACAGGTAAACCACTCAGGTTGGCTCAATGCTGCAATATGCTCTGGCTTGCTAACCTTGACCAAGATCCTCACTTCTCCACATCACAGTTTGCTCACCTGTGACATAAGGATGTACTTTCTATATAAGGAAAACACAGGGAAAGAATTTGAAGTTGTTGGCCATTAGCATAATTATTAACATGAAAGAAAGTTAGACTCTCTGCTTCCCCAAGCATGATCCCTCACCCAAGACAGAGCCAGCTGGCAATAAAACAAAGGAACTTCTGAAAACAAATGAGACATTATCCTGCTTGGACTGATGTTTATCTTACAAGGGTCAATAAAGACTCAATAGCTCAGTCTATAAAGTGCTTGCCAGAGTGTGGAAAAGTCTTTACAAATGAATCTATCATATGATCTGTTTATACCACTCCTGGGCATATACCCAAAGGACCCATCCTACTTATACACCCTTTTTTGTTGTTGCTTTTTGCACAATAGCTAAGAGGTGGAAATAACCTAAATGTCCCTCAACTTATGAAAGGATAATGAAAATGCAGCATTCTACTCGGCATGTGAGGAGAAGACAAAATCAATGAAATGGGCACCGTAGGGCTGCGAACTAGAACATTGTGTATACTAAGTGAAGTACATAGACTAGAAAAATAAGTGACATTAGGCTCTCTCTGTCGTTTGTGGGTCTTAGTTCCAAATCCTTACATGTGCACATATGTCCTGATGTGACTGCAGGAGCCAGGAAACCAGCAAGAACCATGGAAGTAACAGAAAGAGTCCATGTGGCGAGAGAGGATTGTGATGGGGAAATGTGTTATCTATATTTATGTTAATTCGATGCGAAGAGGCACAAGAACCGCAGAAAAGAGGAAGAGGAGTTCAGAGAGTTGAGGATTAACACGAACAGTATTATCAGGCGGGAAATCGGAGAGACCTTAACTGGGGAGGGAATAAGACAGGGAGGATATACGAATAAGATACTCTAAAGCCTATAGTTGGGCTGAAAAAAATAAACCAGGGGATACGTATCGCTTCCCATTAAAACCTACGCAAACACACATGAATTATCCTGAACAAAGGTGTCTCTAAATATGCTGAAGGCTATATAATAAGAACACAGTGCCAGGCAGAATAAACTCCCTTTGTTGATTGCATCCAGTCAGGGATAGTCAACAGGAGATTCCCAAAATAATGCATTGCCACAGCCCTTGAATTTCCCTCCAAAGATCTTCAAAGGTGAGAGCTGTCTAGCTGATGACAAGACTCATACTTCAAGACACAGGACTGGGGCATATGGAGAGGAGCTGGGGAACTGAGCGCTGAAGCCTCGAGCCTGAAACTCAAGGCCAGCTCTCATAGTTCTAGAGGACAGCATGCAAGCTGATAAGGGAGACAATTAATCAGTGGTCCAACCCATCCATAAAGCCTAATAAAGACAACACTGACTGCCTCAATAAAATCGAGAAGCAAGTGCAGGAAGTGACACTTTTCCTGTGGTGGTCGATCACTTCATCCGAATTATTACCTAATTGCGACTTTAAACCCTTCTGCAGATGAAGAGAACTCATGTTATTGGTACTGTAAACATAGCAAATACACATGGCTGAATCGAACTCAAGTTCAATCCGAAAAGAAAACCTCTATCCTCTGTCCATATCCCTAGCGCAAATGTAATTTTTACTGCCTATCTGTTTGAATATGTGCTCATATATATTAGAGACAATGATGATCATCGACCAACTCATCAAGGTACTAAACTTTCTTGTTTACCAGAAATGGTGGCCAACTATTAGAGAGTTCCCACAACCTCGGTCCTCAGCCACACAGAAAGATAATATTAGTGTCTGAGGATACCCAACCCCTAAAGAACGCAACTCTACATGAACCTTTATACTAAGGATCATAGACATACAAAAGGGCAGTACGAGAACACTAATGCATGTCTCAAGTCTCACAGTGAAGTTTCCCTCATAGCCAACAAAGCTACAATGCACATAGTAGCCGCCACAACTGCGCCACAAATGCAAAGAATGTATTCGCATGTCATTGAGTCACTTTTCTGGTTGCTTATTGATTAATAACCACCACATGGCCAAGGAACTCTATAAAAGGAAGATGTTCTATTTATGAGCTTACAAAGTTGACGCGTTCCAGGAATCAGAAGACATTGGTGTGTAGGCCAAGCATTGTGGCCAGCGCTGTAGCAGCAAGCCGAGGGTCACCATCTCGCAATGAGCATAGGAATTAGAGAGAGCGACTGGAGACTACATGGCTTGTTAAACTCACAAAGCCTGCCCCGACACGATGACGATACTTCCTTCAGCATGGCCACACTTTTTAAGACCTCCAAAAACATTGTCACCAACTGGAGACAAAGTGCTCTGAATACTTAAAGCCTCATGACTTTGACACTCTCATTCAAACCAAAACATTCCACTCCCTGGCCCCAAAGGCTCATGACCATATAAAAATGCAAAACTGCATTATTGCTAACCTTCTAAAAGTCTCCCACATGTCTTTACCAGTCTCAATTCTATTCAAAAGTCTATAGTCCAAAATCTCTTCTGAGATACAGGCCAATCTCTTAACTGTAAGCTCCTGTAAAATCAAAAGGCAAATTACATACTCCCAACATACAGTGGAACTGAATACACATTCCCATTCCAAAAGGGAGGAATAGAGGCATAGTGAGGAAATACTGGACCAAAACAAGACCAAAAACCAGCAGGGCAAACACCAAGACCAGTAGCTCCATGTGTGACTTCTGGGACTTTACTTCCAAAGGGCTGAGATGGCTCAGCTCTTCCAGGATTGCATGCAATGTGGATCTCCTCCTTAGACTGGTACCACTCCCTGTATGCAGGTCTCCTTGGCAAATATCTCACAGCTCTGGCATCTCAAATGTCTTCTTGAGGTCTCTGCTGCCAACCAGGCTTCACATTCACAGCTCCATGCAATAGCCTATCAGGGCCTTCTTTATTCAGGGACGCCCCTGCTGCACTTTGCCTGACCTTGGCGGCTCTCTGAAACTGTGGAGGAAGAACTGATGACCCCTTCACTCTTGCAAACTTCATGCCTCTAAAGCCAGCACCATGTGAATGAAACTGCTGAGTTTGGCTGCAGTTTAGGATGGACCCCGGCCTATTTCAACCACATTTGCAACTTTTCTCTGCCTTGGACTTGTTGGAACAGAAAACCCTTTCAGCATTTTCCTTTCAAAATTTGGAGGATTAGGTAGGTGTGGTCTTACCCTGAAGGTACTATTTCTGTTGTTTACTTGTAAATCTCGAGGCCCCTCCTTAATCACACTTTTTCCATTGTTTACTTGTAAATATCTAGGCCTCTCCTTAATAACTTCAATCTCCTTTTTCTTTTTTTTTTGTATGTGTATGAGTGTACTGTCTGCATGTAGGTTTGTGCACCCATGTCGTGCAATGCTGCGGAGGTCAGAAGAGGGTCTCGGATTCCCCTAGAACTGGAGTTCTCCTGGAATTGGAGTTACAGATGGTTCTTAGCTGCCATGTGGGTGCTGGGGATCGAACCCAGGTCCTCTGCAAGAGCAGTTGGGGCTCTTAACCACTAGGCTATCTCTCCAGCCCCAAACTTCAATCTCCTTATGAAAGGGAGCCTCTCCTTCACATGCCTTGGCCACACCTTTAATCTTCCTAGTGTACTTTTCAGATCCAAACTGTACATTCTGCATTTCTTTCTGCCCCATTTGCTCTTTTTCACTGTAGATCTGTATAATATTCACCATTAATAGCCACATCACCATTTCTATGTTAGGCTGTCTTGAAATATCCTCTGCCAAAGACATTAGTCCATTGCTTTTCAACTTAGCATCAGGCAAGCATTTTGGCTGTGGGCAAACTGCTGCCTGACTCTTTATCAAAATATCCCAGTTGTTGCCTAAGTCTTTATTTTCCTCTGGAACTACATTTTTTGCAGCAATGCTTTCTTCCAGGCTTCTACTAGAATGGCCTGTTAAGCTCTGCTTCTAGTAGTCAACAGCTTTTCTAGCCCAAAGTTCCAAAGTCTTCCACATTTCTCCAAACATCCACATGGTCAGGTTCTTCACAGCCAACACCCCACTCCTGGTATCAAATAACTGTATTAGTCACTTTTCTGTTGCTGTGATAAAACCACCATGACCAAAGGAACTTATAAAAGGAAGAATTTATTTGAGGTTACAATTGACAGTTCCAGGGAATTAGAGTCCATTGTGGCAGGAGGCATGGCAGCTGGAGCTGGAGCTGGAGCTGGAGCAGAAAGCCGAGGTTCACATCTCGCAATAAGCACCATCAAGAGAGGGAGAGACTGGAGACCACAAGGCTTGTTAAACTCACTAAGCCCGCCCCCAATGACGTACTTCCTCCAGCACAGCCACACCTTCTAAGACCTCCAAGAACAGTGCAAACAACTGGAGACAAAATGTCTGAATGCTTAAAGCCTATGGGGGGGGCACTATCATTCAAACCACCACAGTATGTGTCCCTGGACAGAACTCTTGTATTAAAACTTCACCCAGTGAGGGCTCAGGGACCATTGCAGAAGAGGGGGTGGAAACACTGTAAGAGCCAGGGTGGGTTCGTGTGCTTAAGGAAATAGAGTCTCCCCGGCCTCTGGGACCTTGCTCAGATGAACTTACAGCAATTGTGACAGAATGCACAAGACCCATGTAAGCTCATTTAGACCAAAAAACCAGCAGAGAACTGGGGAAATGGAGAGCTGGCTCCAACATTAGCCAAGGAACTATTAGCAGCTGATTACTGCTGGGTGAGGAAGACATGATCTTAAGAGAGTGATAGTAGATAGGTTAACTAGACCCCAGTGGGTGAACTTGCACCAAGGGACATCTGGGTACACAAACTTGACTTGATAGGCCTTAACATATATGACAGAATGCATGAACGGGCTATGGAGGTGTGGATGGATTAAGAACATCTAAATATGATTGAGATATATTGTATGAAATCACAAAAATTCAATTAAAAATATACATTGAGGAAAAAAATAAAGTGCTTGTCATGCAAGCATAAGGACCTGAGTTCAAACCCCAAAACCGACATAAAAGTATTCAGGCATGACAGTATGGAGTTGTAATCCCAGTGCCAAGGAGGCAGAGACAGATGGATCCTGAGTTTGCTGGCCAGCCTCACCTCTGAGCTCCAGTCCAGTAAAAGACTTTGTCTCCAAATCCAAGGTTAGTAGTACCTGAGGGATGACAGCCAGGGTCATCTTCACTAATACTCCCAATTCGTTTTGCCCAGGCACCACCCTCAACCCTATTCTCTCTGTCTAATAAGGATGACCTCCCTTCTCTGCCCTCATCTTGACCTCTGACTCCCAGGCCTTTCTTTCCAAAGTCCTGCTTTCATGGTGATTGTCAGTGGATTCTGGAGGATCTGCCTGCCTCTGCTTCCCAAGTGCTAGGATTAAAGGTGTGCACCACCACACCTGGCAGAAAATTTTAAGAATATATTCACATGTACAACAGTAGTCTATCTAAGGAAGATAACTACTTATGGTTAAGAAAATACCCTAGTGCTGTAACAAACCAGTTGAAGCTAAGTAATTTTTTGAAGAATAGAAATTTGGGCTGGAGAGATGTCTCAGAGGACAAGAGCACCAGATGCTCTTCAAGAGGACCTGGGTTCAAGTCCCAGCACCCACATGGTTACTAACAAGCATCTGTAACTCCAGTTACAGGGAAATTAGATGCCTTCTTCTGACTCTGTGGGCATTGCATGACACAGGTGCACTTACATACATACTACAGGCAATACACTCATACACATAAATAAAATAATTAAATTAAATAAAAAAAAAGAAATTTGTCCTCTTATGATTCTAGAGTATGGGATATCTCAGAGCAAAACACCAGCACCTTGAGTTAGGTGTGGTTGCCATGCTTCCAAGACGGTGCTTTGAATGCTGTATATTCTATGAAAGATGTGTGTGTGTGTGTGTGTGTGTGTGTGTGTGTGAGAGAGAGAGAGAGAGAGAGAGAGAGAGAGAGAAAGAGAGAATACCCATTCCCATAAGCCCTTTCATAGCAGTGTTAATCTATTGGTGACTGCTCTGCTCTCATGACTTAAACACCTCTTACTAAGTCCCAACTCCCAATACTGCTGCATTGAAGATTAAGTTTCCAGACCACGTGGAGAACACATGGACTTTGGAAAGGGAAAAAAAAAAACATTGCTGTGTCTTTACCTGACAGATGTGAACATCTATCTATTCACTGAGATAGGGCAGCAATAAGAAACCAAAGAAACTGTTCCACCCAAGTCTACTTTAATGAACCAGCAAGTTGATTGGGGTTTGAACTCAAAGGCAGCTGCACCACCAACATTCACACCCCAGCATGGATGACAACTCTCTGGAGCTCACTGCATTGCCTGTAGACAAGCCCCTGGTGGAGTCTCCTCTTACCAACAGTTGTTACTGCTTGTATCACCTTGGAGAAGAGCCTTGTTGTTACTGTAACCTACAGGAGCTTTCTGGACCTTGTATGTTGCATTTACCCCCTGAGTCTCCTGAGATTCCTTTAAAATGCTTCAATTCAATGGAAACAGTTAACGGTACTTGGTATGCTTACCGATGGCAGAAGATGAGTCTCAAAAGTTTGATCTAAAAGGTGATGAAGATGTAACTGGATATCTTTATACAAAAAAAGTAATAGGATTTAGGGCTAAGTCCTAAGAGAAAGAGAAGAGAGAGCTTATGTAACAGCTGGAGCTGCCTCTTGCCAAGAACAGCAGGCAGCAGGAAATGACCAGGAACATTAAAGAACAGGGTGTCTGTTATGCAGTGAAGATGTTTGTGATACAGCAGAGGAGGCCCCCTCCACGACCTGAAACTTCACTTCGAGGCAGGTGAACACCAGCCTTGTGATGATGCCACCTGCCACCCGTTGGAGTAGATAAATTGCATCGTGAGGAAAAGGTAAGACACACACCACACACACACACACACACACACACACACACACACACACACAGTCTGGGTTATCGACCCTGAGTTAATTCACCAGAGGCAGCTGTTCAAAGATGAGCAAGTCAATGTAAGCATTACTACACCTAGGGGTCCTGATCAGGCCATTTTCTCCTCTGATTAAAGAATTAAAAGGCAGAAAGAATCTCAAACACAAGCAAGAAATTTTATTAAAAGGGAAAAAAACATATACATACTCACACAGAGAGAGGGGGGATTCTCACACTAGTGGAGAGGGGTTCAAAAAACAAAATTCCAAGCCCCTAAGGGGACTTGGATCTTTTAAGTGTTCTTGGTGGCCTAGAGCAGGCACCCCTCCCCTAATTTTGGATTGGCCAACTTAAACAAAAAGAGAAGACTGATTGGCCCACAGCTCCAAGCTGAGGTATGTCCAAGTCTGGCCTTGGACTTATCTAAACTGCTCTGGACCAGTCAGCTCTAAAGGAGCCTTGCCAGAGGAGAAAAACCATGTAAAGTCCTTGTCTCAGATGAAGAAAAAGCCATCGCCTTGCCATCTTCATTGCTTATCAGAGTGGCCCTTTCCCCATCTGAAACTTCTAATGCCTCAGTATGTCTGGAGTGTCTACAAGGGAAGAGATATGGGCCTATGGAAGACAGGGCCCGGCTAGCATGTCTGCCTTGTTTATATAGGTCTGTATTCAGGTAAGTTCCCAAGATACCAAAGTGGATAAAAGAAATTAAATGTTAAGAAATTCTGTGCATGGTGGCACACGCCTTTAATCCCAGCACTCGGGAGGCAGAGGCAGGAGGATCTCTGTGAGTTCAAGGGCAGCCTGGTCTACAGAGTGAGTTCCAGGCCAGCTGGGGCTAAAGGGAGACCCTGTCTCAAAAAGAACTCCCCTCGCAAAAAAAAAAAAGAAATGCTGCACAGAAGTCTAAAGATGGAGACCTGAGTCTTGGCTTGGTTACTATTTGGGTTTAAGTAGATGTGTCTGGGGGTCAAGTTGACAAGGGGTATATTTGACATGTTTAATTTGGATTGTCAACTTGATTGGATTGAGAAGCAGCTAAGGGGTTGGTAAGCATGCCTCTAAGTGGCTATTGGCTAAAGGACAGTCAGTTTTCTTCAGGGGTATGGCCAGTTTTCTGCAGTAAGTTGACCAGGCACTGGTAGATTCCCCTTATGAACAACACTAGCTGGACTCAGGGCATTATTCTTTTTAAAAGGCATGCAGTTGGAGAGGTCTGGATGGAATTGGAGGGAGATGGGCTGAATATTATTAAAATACATTGTATATGGGACTATAGCAATGTCTCTGTGACTAGGAGCACTTACTGCTTGTCTAGAGGATCAGGTTTGGTTCCCAGCACCCACATCAGGTGGCTTTCAACTGCTTATAACTCTAGTTTTAGGGGATCCAGCCCCCTCTGACCTCTGAGGGCACCTGCATGTATGTGCCACGCATAAACTCATTCAGTCTCTCTCTCTCTCTCTCTCTCTCTCTCTCTCTCTCTCTCTCTCTCTCTCTCTCTCTCTCTCTCTGAGAAAAAAATTTTAATATCTTGCACAGATGAATAAAATTCTCAAAGAACAAATAAAATATATATTTAAAATAATGGAAATGAAATTTGGAGGAATGAACAAGGAATCTGGTGTCAGAATTTGTGACAAAGTTGAAAACTTGCCCATGTCCCAGTAATTCCTCCCCTAGCATGTGGGTAGGATTTCACTGGAAGACTATTAATTCGATAAATTCTTATTAAATGCTAACTCTATTCTTGCACTGTGTTATACTCTGAGGATGAAAGAGTGAATGAGATAAGTCCCTTGTGGAGTTTCTAGTCTAAAGAAGTAAGATTGACCTTAAAATGTAATTATATCACTAGAGATAATGAATTAGGCAATTACAGTGGTGATGTATTTTATTAGAATGTATGGCAAGGGGACCTAACCTAGACTAAGAGAGATAAGGAAGGCTTCCTAGAATAAGTGACTCTAAACAGAAAGCTGAAGTGGAGGCTGAGTTAGTTCTAAGAAATAATTGGAAAGGGGAGGGAGGAAAATGGTCCATGGAGAGAGGATAGCAAAAGGGCGCAGAACCATACGGGGGGAGCATGGCCCACTCAGGTGGGCTCCTGAGGGTCAGGGAAGTGCTGGCTGGTGACGGAGGAAGCAAAGGACCACATATATCACGTGGGAACCTATAAATGTTTATCAGCCAGCTTTACTAAGAGTAGGAGGAAGTCATTTAAGAGCACTCCCTAAATTGTTGGTAGGTTGGTGGGAAGTTAAATTATATAGTAGTACTATAAAGAATATGGAGTTCCTCAAAATACTAAAAATAGAACTATAAGATGATCCAGGATATGACCTGAGCATGCAATAGAGACATCTGCATATCCATGGCTCTATTCACAATAACAAAAAGATGGAATCAAGCCTTAAGCACCTGTCAGTGGGGGAATGGATAAGGAAAATGTGCCATATATACACGACTTGGGGGGGAGGTATTATAATCCCATGAAGAACAGAATCCTGTGGCTTGATAGAAAAGAAAACTACATAGTAATCAAAATGAGTCTGAAGCAAAACACAACTGCATTGGTGTCTGTACACACATATGAACATGCTGACATAGCTATAGAGGCTCTTTGTGCATGTACTAGAAAAGGAAAAATGATACTCAACCAACTATGCTCAAACACTTGACCCCTGTGTTAAAAAAAAGACATAGATCATATGTATTTTATCATATGTGGAAGCTCTAAACAAAGTAACCTAAAAGTGGAAGAGGCTGATTAAATGGACTGGGAAGGGGGTTAGAACACAGAAGGAGAAAGGGGAATGGGAAATGTCTACACAACAGAGCATGTGTGTAGACGTTCCCCAGTGAGTCCCACAAGCTGCACAAGTACCACCTGTTAATAATTACACTAATACTTTTATGTATATTTTATTGATATTTTGTGTACTTCCTAAAAAACATCGTAATCATCTTTATAGCCCTTCCTCCATCCATACCCTCTATGCTCCCTGCCACTGGATTCCATGCATTCTGCCATACATGTTAAGGCCTGTAAAGTAAAGTTAGTGTGCCCAGACGTCCTTCAGTACAAGTCCATCCCCTGGAGTCTAGTCATCCTATCTAAAGTCTCTCCCTTAAAGACCAACTCTTCTACACCCATAGTAACCAGCTGCCAATAGTTCTTCAGCTAAGAACTGGTACCCCAGTTCTATGCTGGGTTTTTGTCTGATTGAATTTTCATGGGTCTTGTTCATACTGATATCATTGCTGTAGGTTCATATGACCAAGTTCACAGAAGCCTGCAAGACCATTTCCTTAGGGTCATGTGCTTTTTAAGTTCTCTCAGTACATTCTTACAAGTTATAGATCTCTACCATGTCTGTGTGCTTATTTCCTCACAGAATCTAGGCCAACTGTGGCGTGAAGTCTTGCCAAATGTGCTGTCTTCTGAAAAGGCCTCAGGCTTTAGAATCCATTGTTGACTTTCTCCCTCACATTCTGCCTCTCTGCCACTGAGCCCAGGGACCATGTGACAGATCATGAATGGCAGGAGGGACCTATGGGGACCGGGGAGGGGGGATGCCGAAGCTGGACCCAACAGTTCTTCTCTCTCTTGGCCTTTCCAGACTCCCCTTTGATGGCCAAGGAAAAACCCAAGACTCCATATGTCTGTGTATTTGTACCTCACATCTGAGCTGGTCGCACCTCTCTGGGAGGCTGCAGGATTAATTAAAGACGGGAATTGTGACATCTCCCAGGTACTGGGGTAACAGCTGGTTTATGGAAATAAGCAACAGAGCTTCAGTAATGTACCTAACGACAGCTACAGCACCATAGCTAGACCAGGGAGGAGCTGCCCACCAGCCAGTGTAGCAGGACTGCAGGTTGGCACCATGTAGTCTCCACTACCCCCACAAGAAAGAGAGGGGCATAGCTCCTATAAGGTCTGTCCAGCTGGTATTGCAGTCAACAGTGTGTATACTGTAATATCCACTATATACTGGGCACAGAAATATGGGTAAGACAGGTCCATGTCTCTAAAGCATGGGATAAATTTGGGGTGACAGAGAGGGCAACCAATTTATACCATGGAGAGTAAATCCAGAATTTACTAAAAAAATAAATATGGAGTTTGTGGAGATCCAGAGAGAAGGAGAAAAAGAAATACTAACCCCCAAAGATGTGTACTCACTAATCCCTGGACCTGTAAATATGTTGCTTGACACGGCAGAAGGGACTTTTCAGATGTGATTAAGACTGGGGGCCTTGAGACTAGAGATTATCCCTGATTATCCCGGTGGGCCCAGTCTAAGCACAGGAGTCTTTAAAGGAAAATCCTTTCCCAGCTTTAGGCAGCCAGAGATGGGACAACGAAAGAAGAAAAGCAGAGTGTGAAATAGCCTCAGACCTCTGCTGCTGGTTTTGAACACTGAGGCTACCAAGAACCCAAGATGGTTCATGGCCTCTGGAAATTGTAGACAGGCAAGAGAGAGATGGCCCTTAGAGCATCCAGGGGAAAAAAATACAGTTTTGGTCAATACCCTGATTTTAACCAGGGGGACATGTGGAGCTTATAACCTACAGAACTCTAAGATGATGAATTTGTGCTGGTTGAAGCCATTGAGCTTATGGTAACTTTTTTAGGGCATCAGTAAAATATGAATACAGTATAGATACATATTCAGGGGTATATGTATATTCAGATATATGTGTTTTCTATTGGACTTATCTTTCATCCATGAATTCTTAAGTGCTGAAACACCATCCATCCCAGTTTGTATAAACATAAAAGAAATATATTGAAAGATACCAGGTGAGTCAGAGACTCTGCAGGGCTGGTTCCTCACAGTTCATGCAGGTGGTCTTATACCTGCACCCCAGTTCCTGAAGCATTTGGGTTTTCTGGCAGATGTGTGGTAATGAGGGGCATAGGAGGTAGGTCCTCAAATAGGGTGCAGGAAGAAAGAAAAGCAACGCCCACTGTGAGGCCATGACCACTCCAGGGTCTTCAGATCGTCAGCTTCATGGTTGGCATTCAGTGCCATCATTCATTCATGTTAGCTTCCTGGATGCTGGTGGATGGCTTCTGGGGTCTCTGCTCAGTGGGAAACTTGAGAAGTGATGGAGGAAGGATGATGTTGGGTCCTTAGGGGTCATGCAGATAGGAAGGCTAGAAGGAATCAGACACAATAGTCTAGAGCTTTAAAAAGAGCTAAGCTAGGGACATGGATTTTATAGTCATCATTTTTTAATGTGTATGAATGTACTGTCTGCATGTAGGTTTGTGCACCCATGTTGTGCAATGCCTCAGAGGTCAGAAGAGGGTGTCAGATTCCCCTGGAACTAGAGTTAAAGATGGTTCTCAGCTGCCATGTGGGTGCTGGGGATTGAACCCGGATCCTCTGCAAGAGCAGTCGGTGCTTTTAACCACTAGGCTATCTCTCCAGCCCCCTTATGGTCATCATTATAGATGATCTAACTCCTGAGCTTACTCAAAGATTTCACAAGGATCTACAGAGGAGGGCTGAGGATCTGCTGTCAAAACACATTGAACCAAAGTTCTAAATATATAGTCTGACTAGTCACATGGGGTCTATATTGTCTTGCTTAAAAGATGATTGATTGTCTTATAGGAAATTTAAAAGAGACCACACTAGGAGACTGGACATTTGAAGGTAAGAAGACAATAGCCAGGTGCACATTAATGAGATTATACATTGATTTGGCCCTGGAAACCATGGGCATACAGAAGGATTGGTTCTCAGAGAAAACAGTATACAGGAGAGAGCAGCCAGTGCTGTGAGAAAAAAAAAAAACAACCTGTAGTAAAAGGAAGAGAACTCTAGGTCTACGTCTAACTTCTTTTCTGGTTAAAGTCTTTTTTTTTAATTTATTTTTATTGATGCTTTGTGTATTTCATACATCATTTTCCAATTCAGTTCAGGCATATATCCCCTTCCCTTCCCCCCCACCCCACCCCTACCCATCGCAGATCGTGCATTCTGCCGTAAGTTTTCTGCATCTTTCTCTGCTTTTTTGTTTTGTTTTGTTTTCATTTTTTTTTAACAATAGGTGATAATTTGTGAGTACAAGCATCCTTCATGTAAAACCAATTTGCAAGCAGTTGTGCCCAAACCCACACAGCTCATGGGTCCCACCATCCAGCAGGGGGGGCTTGTATGTTCAATCAAGTTGATCAAATGAGTGTCCAGTCTATATTGTTGTAGTTTCACCATTAACCCCAATCGAAGCCCTTACATTCTACCACGCCCCCTCTTCCGCAGATTGTTCCCTAGGCTTAGAAAAGGGGCACAGGTGGATGAGAAGCAAAACACTCTACTTTCTCTGGAGCTGATGTCAACACTGTTGTACCCATTTCCTCTTGAAAGACTCAAAAGCAAAGTGGTAGAATACCTGTCGCAGTTGGCTGTTTCAACCTGATATAACCCAGAATCGCCCAAGAAGGAAGTTTCAATCTAGGGATTGGCTGGATTAGGTTGGCCTGTGTTGTGTATCTGTGGAGGAACATCTTGATTGTTAGCTGATGTCAGAGGGCCCAGCCCACTCTGGGTGGCGCCATCCCTAGGCAAGCAGTCCTGAGCTCTTCTAAGAAAACTGAATATAAAGCAGTCTGTGAGCCAGCAGCAGCATTCCCCCAAGGTTTCTGCTGCATTTCCTTGACTTTGAGTAAGTTCTTTGGTCAGAGATAAGGCTTCATGGAACAGCAGAGAGAGCTGCCTTCAGGTTCCTGCCCTGCCTCCCCCCAACGATGGACTGTAACTCGTTAAGCTGAAATAAGTTGCTTTGTCAGTGTTTTATGACAGCAACCAAAAAACCTAGACCATCACCCATGGAGGAAACTTGGCTTGCTAAATTTACACTTGTATATGCTTATATGTCCCCTGTACAGTCGTGCGCACCTCTAATTCTGCAATATAATCTTTTCTACGGTTAAGACAGAGATAAATAGGAACCAAGATACTCTCAGAAGGAACCCAAACTCTAAATTAATGAAGTCTGTATTAATGAGATTATACAATCATATCATAGGCACTAGGCTGATGTCTGTTAATAGCCATTAGCAATTTCATTAATTGGGCTCAAAATCTAGTCTGTATTTCTCATGTCAAATGCAGTCATATAAAATAAGATTGCCTGTGTTTATACTACTCACGAAGGGTACTTGGGTTTCCCAAGAATGTTTAAAATGTGCAGTCTTATTTTTCCAGAAAGGACCCAGTCCCAGTACCAACATTTCCCACCAAAGCTCAGGGCCTTCCTTGGGATTCTCACCTTGCATAAGTGAAGAAATACAAATAGATCACTGAGAAATTGATTCACCACAGTTAGCTCCAATTTATGAATTCTAATCCAAAATCACATATATAAGAAATACTTGGAAAACATTGAGGTGAAGGCATAGGACTAACATCTTCCATTAAAGCTATCAAGTTAGATTTCAGCCACATATGTGCTGATCCTGTTTAAAAGTAACAAAAAGTCCCAGGCGTGGTGGTGCAGGCCTTTAATCCCAGTACTCAAGAGGCAGAGGCAGGTGGAATCTCTGTGAGTTTAAGGCCAGCCTGGTCTACATAGTGAGTTCAAGGCCAGCCTGGTCTACATAGTGAGTTCCAAGACAGCTGGGGCTACAGGGAGACCCTGTCTCAAAAGACCAAAAAAAAAAAAAAAAAAAAGCACACAAAAGGGAAGCGATAGGAACCGGTGAATGTATATGGATAACTGCATGTAATAAATACATACCTGTGCTATTTTAAGTCAGCCATGTTGAGGGTCAAGCTTTAAGTTCCCCTCATTAAACCTAGACATATCAATGAATCCACATGATGTCCCTGACATGCACTTATGAACAGATCTTTTTGCTGTTGGTTGATGGTGAGCACAGGCAGAGGAAGATGAGCGAGGCATGGGCTGAGGCCTCGCTGGGACAGGACCTCAGAGCTAAGCCGAGAGGCACAGGACACTTGTGCCAGGGGAGGTCAGGGCCTTTACTCAGCCAGCCAATGCAGTGACAGCACGACTGTCACCTGACAGCAAAGCCACAGGCCTGGGCCCTACCAGGAAAGTCACCTGGAGCACAGCAGGGTGTACTAACTCTGGAGGAAGGGCACTTTGAGTCCCTCACTTGTGCTGGCCCGGTCAAGAGAGAAGAAAACTAGCTCTGCTTGCATACCTTCTGGTCCACATTTCCTCCCACCCTTAAGCCCACACCAGCTGGACCACAGTGGTAAGGAGGGAAGGGGCCGGGAAAAGCCTAGGCGAAGAACAGAGGACCTGACCTTCATGGAGAACATTACATGCTCTTAACTACTGAGCTATCCCCCCACCCCAACTCCAGAATTTCAGGTACTCCTGGAAAAACCTCTGGGCTGTGGATTCTTCCCCAGAATACCTTGCAAAATCTGTGTGTGAGTCTAGATAAGTCCAATCGAGTTTTTTTTTAAAGCCACTGTGCACATGATGGCCTGTTCGTCCATGAAAATCATAAAATAAGAAGCCTTAGATGGAAAAACAACTTCCTGACTTCAGCTGAGACTTAAGCGTCACATCTGTAACCAGCCATTCTTTCAACAAGCTTGTTTTTAATGCATAGATTGTGTCCATCAATTAAAGATGTCCCTCTCCCATCCTAGCAGGTTCTATTCATAATTAACCACATCAGCATAATCTGTTTATTTACTCAGTGGTTTTAAGTATCTACTAAGCATTAGGCACTGTGCCACCCACCAGGGAAACAACAGTGTTTATGCCCAGAGCCACACCCCTGACCATTGTGCAGCCACTGCCCAGCAAAGAGCTCCCAGCTGAAAAATGAGAAGGAATCCTGGCACTCAGGAGGCTGAGCAGGAGGACTACATGCTCAAAGCCATCTTGGGCTGCATAGCCAGACCTTGTCTCCAAATATATAAAAGAAAGAGGAAGAGGGGGAACGAGAAGGGAGAAAGGAGAAGAAGAGAAAAAAAGAAGGGAAAGGGGTGAAATTCACAAATCATTCACCAGTCTGCAGCTCAGGACACTATTTCCCTGTCTTTTCTTGTTATTTCTTAATTTCACAGAAGGAGAGGCTGGTTGGCAGATGGCTCTTTTTTTGGGGGGGGAGGGCTTTTTGAGACAGGGTCTCCCTGTAGCCCCAGCTATCCTGGAACTCATTCTGTAGACCAGGCTGGCCTTGAACTCACAAAGATCTGCCTGCCTCTGCCTCCTGAGTGCTAGGATTAAAGGCGTGCACCACCATGCCCTGCTTTGACAGATAGCTCTTTGCTGCAGGTTAGAGCAAGGTGTTCCTAAGTTGCATTTTTCTGGAGAAGAGCTAGTGGAACTCTATTATGACCCACCAGTTCTTGTGATCCCAAAGAGCTAGCATCCAAAGTAAGCCAGGAAAGCGTGTGTAGAGAATGGGCCATGTTGGGGCTGTACAACAGGTGTGTGTTGGTGTGTGTGTTAGTGTGTGGAGACAAGAGGACCTATGACATCTGCAAGGTTTTTTTTCTTTTCTGTTTCATAGAGGAGTATCTAAATTAGGCCAAAGCCTTTTTGAGCCGACAAAGCCCAACACTCGCTGTGGATCTGTCTTCTCGGCAAGCTCTTTCGCTGCAACGAGAGGGGCTGTCAGACTTGAATTTTCTCTCCCTGGTATCCTTACCCCCATTCTCGTTGGTGCCCCATTTCTTCTAACCTCTGGAACTTTGCCCTCTCCACCCTCCATCCTGTCTCACAGATGACTCCTTGGGTGGATCTGCAAGGCACACTGTGAAAGTATCCACATCCTGTGTATGGACATGTCCCCTGCCCTTTGGACTTTCATTCTGCCACCACGTTCCTCTCCTTTCCTTCACTATCACAACTCTTCAAGCATAATCTCTCCATTTTCTCATACTTTCATCATGTCCTCCCCCAAAATAACAGCTAACACACTTCTATCTGATGTCTGTTATTCCAAGTGCATGTATGTTATATGCTAAATTGCTCAGTCCTCACTGTGATTTGCCCAATAAACACTATCATTAGCACCTCGTTTTTCCATCGAGGAAACTGATCATAGACTGGCTGTTGTCAGCAGAAGACGCCACTGGGGAGTGGCAGAATGGGGTTCTGACGTAGGCTCTGGTGGCTATGATTAGGATGGCTACAGGACAAACTTTGGGGAGCCTGGCTACTTCCTACCCCTTCCTCGGAAGTTACTAGCCTGCCCAAGCAGATAGGACCTTGAGTAGACAGATCACTAACTAGATGGCATTAAAACAATTAGACTTTTGCCACCATAAACAAAGAGCGTGGATTTGATTGCTGAGCTTCCGCTTCCAATCCCAGCATTCCCTGGACTGTATGCACTGAATGTAGCCAGCTGCCCTTCTCAGCCGAATGGTTCCTGTCCCTCTAACCCAACCATGCCTGCTTGAAATGGATCCTCTCAACTCCCCTGAAGCTGATCTGTGAAAGATTGATGATTACCCCTCTGCAAAGTCAACTCCAAAGTCAACTCTTGCTCCTCTTCTGCCTTTCCACAGCACTTGATGAAGGCGCCCGCCTCCCCACACCCCTCTTCTGGTTCGCTCTCCCGCCTCCCCACACCCCTCCTCCGGTTCTCTCCTCGGAGATTCCCTCCACTGCCTCCTTCACTAAGCAGCTCTTCTCATCTTCTAGCCACTGCCTCGAGCTTTCTCTTCAAGGACAGCAGCCACACTTCCCTAAGGCAGAGATGCCCCACACCCTGGGCTCCCATAGGCCCCCCGCTAGCATCTGTCACTACACATCCCATCCAAAACAGACGTGACTGCATACTACATGCTCAGCAGCAAACGCAGCAAGATCTTTAATAGCAAAGACTGCAGGGCCTCTCTCTGTAAATCATATGTGTGCAAGTAAAAGAGTTAAGCCAGTTACATCCCTTGCCTAAATCCTGCAGGGAATTTCCAGAGTACAGACACAGACTACGGAGCCCTGAAGAACAGCACCCCATCCACCTCTCCCACCCCCTACTCCGTTTCTTTCTACCTACTCACTCCATCCAAACAAGATTGTTTTCCTATTCATCAAAAACATATAGCTTAGGAGCTGTTACACTTGGTAACAATGTTTGTTCTGCAAGCACAGGGAGCTGAGTTCAAATCCCAGGACCCATGTAAAAAGTTTGGCATGGTTATATATTCCTGTAACCCCAGCATGGTGAAGAAGGAACAGGGAGATGCTGAGAACTCACTGACCAGTCAATCTGGCCAAACTGCAATCTTCCAGTGTGGCAAAAGACCCTGTTTCAATATAATAAGGTAGAGCACAATAGAGTAAGACACTCAATATCCTTCTCCACGTTTTGCATGCACATGCATGGATGGATAGATGCACCCGCATGCCCCCATGCATGAAACACACACACACACACACACACACACACACACACTCCCTCACCTAGCTTGTTGTCATCTGAGAAATCATTTGTGTCCATTGACTGTCCGTACCTAATCACTGAAGACAACCCCACCTACAAGAACCATAGGACTTGGAATAGACAGATCCACTAAACAGACTTTGCCACGATAAACCCAAGGACCGGGTTTTGTCCTCTGGTTGGGCTGCACGCTCTTATTGCATTTTCTCTAGGAACTTGGCACATTCTAAAAGTAACTTTTCTGCTTACTTGATTTTTGTTGCTGTTGTTTGTTGCCAGAAGCAAGCCAAACATTAGGGTCTAGGACAGTCCCCCAGGCACCCGTGTCTAACCAAAACTTATGAGACCAACCACAAGTTTAGGGGTTTCTCAATACCACCATCCAATTCAATATACTGAAAGACTCACAAAAATTCAATAACAAGCAATCATATTCATGTCCACTTTTCTTCCAGAGAATAGAGACAAATTAAAACCAGCCAAGTCACTACATATAGAAGATGGAATCTGGAAAAGAGATTCTCATGAGAGGCTCCTGGTTGTCTGCTCCTCACAAAACATGATGTCACCTCTGCCTGACCATAGCCTGTGACATTAGAAAGCTCAGCAAGCCTCAATGGCTTCAGATTTTACTAGGGCTTCATTACATGGGTATTGAGTGAATCATTGTCCACGTTGACTAAACCCAATCTGGAGGGATTTATCTTCCTCAGAAGAGGGACTCATATCACATAGCCCCCATGAGACACTTGAGCATCACAGACTACTAGAAAGGGCCTGGGCTGGAGAGATGGCTCAGCCATTAAGAGCACTGACTGCTCTTGCAGAGGACCTGGGTTTGAATCCTGGCACTCACATGGACTTCAAAGGTTAAAGGTCACCTCTCAGAAGTGAGGACTTTGGGCGGCGACACCAATTACTCGATACACATCTCCCGGCACTCCTACCAGAACATGAACTTCTGGGTTGTAGGGAACAGATGGTCTGTCTTGTGGTGGTTTAAATGAGAATGTCTCCCATAGGCTCCAAGTATTTGAATACTTGGTCCCCAGTTCCTGGCACTGCTTGGGGAGGGTTATGGAACCTTTAGAAGGTGTGGCTGCACTGGAGGAAGCATGTCACCAGAGGCAGGGCTTTGAGAGCTCAAAGCCATGTCCCATTTTCAATTTTTATCTGTTTCATATGCCTGCTTGGAGATGTGAGCACTCAGATTTCTATTCCAGCTGCCTCCTCCTGGTGTCCAAATAATACATGCATGTGAGCGTACACACACGTACACACACACACACACACACACACACACTATTCTGTATCGAGTTATAGTCACTTAAAAGCCAAAGGACTTACAGTCTCATCTCATTCATCTGACCAATTCATCCTTCCTTCCCAGCTGACTTCCTGGGACAAGCTACTCAGGCCAAAACAATTTATTATAATTGTCCTGCCCAAGATACAGAGAAATGAAAATGGAAAGTTTGGTCCATGTGTTAAGGCCCAGTCTTTAGCCTGTGACTGTGGTCACTGCCACTTGGAACCTTTGCTTCAGCAGAAGATCCCTGAATCCTGGATCAGAACCAAAGGAACCACCTATGTCCAAGGACCTTCCCCTGCAGGAAATGCTAGCAGAAGGCAGGCTGTGGCTGCCAGTGAGTGGGCTCCAGTGGTTCTGAGTTAGGGGGGAGGCGATGTCTTTCCTAAGAGTTCTCAGCTGTGTGCACTCTAGATGAAACAGGTCTGGGTCTCAGGGCTGAAGCTGTTTGAGGACACAGTGTTTTCAGTGAACATCACAACCTTTCTCCAATAGGCAATCAGAGTCTAAGTCTGAGCAGGGAGGTTCTTTTCTTCTGTGGGTGTGGACAAGACACACCTCTTCCATTTTCTTTCTGTCACTTGAGCTTCTATCAGTCTATGGGATGTGTCCTAATGACCTTGGACCTCAAGTAAAACTGGTATTGGCTCTTTCTAAATCAATGGCAGCAAAGCATACTGGAAGAGTTTTCTACCTGACTTCATCCACCCGTGGTCTTAGTTTCAGGATAGTATGAAACCAAAATGTAATATATATATATATATATATATATATATATATATATATATATATATATATTTGCTTCTCCTGAAGCAAAGGGCAGCAGCATTAGTTTTACATTCATTACCTAAAGGACATATATAAGTACTTGCAAATAAAGGATCTGTTCCTGGATGGTTTAGAAACAGAAACTGCTGATAATTCTTAAATAACTAAAGGTACCCTAAATAGACAAGTTATACATATAAACATACAGAGGGACCTGTGAAAAGGAATGAAAACAAAATATTAGCATAGGTTATTTCCCAGCAATGGGATTTCATGTGACATTTGTTTTAAAAAAATATCAGCGTAGGTTATTTCCCAGCAATGAGATTCAAAGTGATGTTTGTTTTCTTATTTATATTTTCTCTATCATTCAAATATTTTCAAATAAATATTTAGTATTTCATAATAAAAAATGAGGGTTTTTTTTAACATTAAATAAAAAGTTTCAATGAGGCAGCAGAATGGGTAGATGATTGAACAGTCAGACACCTCGGTCTATGGAGAGCTGTGACTTCCCTGTCCTGTTTTATGTACTCATTGATTCCTTCATTATTTCTATTCTCTGTCCCTAGTCTCCTTGACAGAAAAGTGCTCTAACAACTTTGGTATATATCATTATGTCTGGGGATGCTCCTATAAGTACATAGTGCTGTTTTGGTGAGCAAATAACTTTTAGTTACATAAATGTTTTTATATATACATATCTATTTCTTCTGACAGACTATAACTCACACATACCCAAAAAAAGATAAGAACTTGGGGCTGGAGAGATGGCCTAGTGGTTAAGAGAGCCGACCGCTCTTGCAGAGGACCCGGGTTCGATCCCCAGCACCCACATGGCGGCCGAGAACCGTCTGAAACTCCAATTCCAAGAGAACTCCAGTTCCAGGGGAATCCGACACCCTCTTCTGACCTCCTCGGCATTGCACGACATGGGTGCACAGACTTGCATGCAGACAGTACATTCATGCACATACAGAAATAAATAAAATTAATAAAAAAAATAAGAACTTATTTATGTCTGGAGTTCTGTGTAAAGTTTTAGCCTGGGGTGGTTAATGCTGATTGTGACCCTGACAGGATTTAGAATCACCTAGAAGACAAATCTCCAGGGTTGGCTATGCGGGTATTTGGGGGATTAACTAAGGTGGGAAGGGCTCCTCTGAATGTGGGCAGGACCCCAATGTGGGAAGGACTGGGGTCTTGGGCTTCATACAAAGGAGAAGGCCACATGAACACTAGTGTTTATCTCTGTCTGGTTCCTGACCTAACACAGTGGCGGCCTCTGTCTCACCTTTCCTGCCATGACAGACTGAGCTCTCAGCGAAACCCTCCCATTCCTAAGCTGCTTTTGTCGGGTATTTGTCCTAGAAATGAAAAACAGTAACTATCTCAGAGCCTGTGGGGGTAGTGATGAGTGGCAGAGAGCTTGTCCCCCGTGCATGAAGCTCAAGGCTCAATGATACACACAAAAACCAAAACGGAGAAAAACAGAAATATGGAGTTTGGCAAAGCAACAGTACAAGAATTTTTAAAATTTTTCATTACATTTATTGTGTGTGTCCATGCACATACACACATATGCACATACACACATGCACATACACACATGCACATTACACACATGCACATACACACATGCACATACACACGTGCACATACACACATGCACATACACACATGCACATACACACACATGCACATACACACACATGCACATACACATATGCACGTGTCAAGGCAGACATGTGAAAATTCAAGGCCAGCTACTTGAGGGAGTCAGTTCTCTCATTCCATCATGTGGGCCTCAGGAATCAAACTCATGATCACGCTTGTCAAAGCACCTTTCCCGGCTGAGCCCTCTAGTCAGCTCATGAGAAATATATGTTGGCCTGAACTAAAGCCTGAGGTCACTTGTTCTCAGTTTACATTTCCTGAACTTCAGAGTCGATGCATTCTCCTGGTTCTCCTCTCTCCCAGGCTCCGTTGCAAGCTCCTCCCATTTTCTGCAGTTTAACTATCAATGTTCCCTAAGTTTCCATTCCTTGTCTGTCTTCTGCTCTTGGTCTACCTGGCCCACCACAATCCACATTGTCTAACACTTTTATCATTTACACATAGGTGTGTTGAGATGTCAACTTGACATGACTGGGAATCACCCGGGAAAGAGCCTCTGAACACCTTGCAAAGGATCTCATTCATTTAGTTAACTGAAGTAAAAAGACTCGCCCTGAATGTGGGGGGCACTGTTTCAAGGACTAGATCCTGGCTGGATAAAAAGAAGACAGTGAACTCAGCAACAGCACTCGTTCTCTGCTTTCTGGCTGTGGGGCATCTTGTTGGCTTCCTCAAGTTCCTGCCATCGAGAGTCCCCCACCCTGATGGACTGTACACTCAAACTGTGAGCAAAAATAGACCCTCCTTCTTAAGTGAGGTACTTTATTACAGTTATGAGTAACTGTTAGTATGGCAATAGTCAGAACTGTTGTCTCCTTTAACACCTATGTTAAAATATAATATCATTGCTATTGTACCAGTGGTAGAAAAGGCATGTGATTGACTCGGTCCTGAAAGGGTAAGTCCGGAACCTTTCATGTCTTCATCCTTCTACCTTCTGCCATGTAAAGCAGCCCTCTTCCCCTCTGACAACACAGCGTTCCGACACCATCCTGGAATCCTAATGGCTGATTCTGGTGCCTAAATGTTGGTCTTCACAGCCTCCAGAACAGTAAGCCAACGCACCTCACTTCATCGTAATGGCATAGTCTACAGTATTCTGTTACAGTAGTACAAGATAGGCGTGTGTTCTTGCTTGCTTGCTTTTCTTCCTTTCTTGTTTTTGTTAGTGCTTTTTTTTTTAATTTTTTCTTTGTGAGACTGAGGCTCATGCAGCCCAAGCTCTAGTCTCAGACTCGCTGTGAAGCTAAGGCTGACCTGTTTCTTCCACCTCCCACGTTCTGGAGTTTCAAGCATGCACCATCACAGCCTCCTCCTCCTCCTGTGTCTTCATTTAACAGCTGAAAGGCCCAGGTGTACCTCACACTCGCCAGAAAAACAGCACCTTATTCACCTCCCTGTCTCCTTCTCCCCTCTCACCTGGACAGGTAGTTCCATTCTTCATCTTCTATCTCATCCTTGGTGAATTCTCTCTTCCATGTCACTCTGCTCTCTGTATAGATGGACTCACAAGATGCTTTCATTTCAACCTAATGTATATGATTATGAGTTCACCAGGATCTTTATTGGGTGGTGATCAGAACTCACTAATCTCAGAGCATAGACGATTGACAAGCGAGCAACACAAATGGTGCAGAGTGTGAACAATACTATGAAGAAGGTATATATAGGGTGATATAGTGAGGGGCCTGAGAGTGGTCAGAAAAGGCCTCTCTAGAATGAGAAGGGACTCTTTGTTAAAAATGACTCAGAGAATGTGCCAGATAGCTTTAGTGTCAACTTGATGCACCTGGGTTGATGGAGCCTCAGTTGGGGAATTGCCTCCATTGGATTGGCCTGTGGCCATTTCTGCTGAGTGTTTTCTTGATTGCTGAGTGATGTGAGAGGGCCTTCCTCATTGTGGGCAGTGCCGCCCGTGGGCAGGTTGTTCTGTATTGTATAAGAAAGCAGGCTGAGCATGGGTCAGAGGAGCAAGCCAATAAGCAGCATTCCTCCACGGCCTGTGCTCCAGCTCCTGCCTCCAGGTTCCTGCCCTGAGTTCCTACCTTGGGCTCCCTCAGTGATGAACTGTGACCTGGGAGATGTAAGATGAATACCAACCCCAAGTTGGTATTGGTCAGAGTATTTTGTCACAGCAATTGAAGATAAACTAGAACAGGGAAGGAGCAGATGTCAGGGCCACAGGGAGGGAAAGAGTATCCAATGTCCAGCATTTGTGGCAAGGCTTTCCTAGGAGGGAGTAACCATAGCTAAATGAAGGGATGTGGGCAGTGACCACATCATGGAAGGCTGCGGAGACCATTCCAGGCATTTGGACATTATATAGAGAATGAAAAGGCAGCATTTAAGCAGAGGGAGGTCTGATCTTTTACCATTTTTCCTCCATGCATGTGCCTATGCACTTGTGTGTGTGCACACGTGGACACCAGGGGTGGACATTGGGGGTCTTCTTGTAGCACTCTCATCTTTTCTTGTGAGACAGAGTCTCTCACAGAACCTGGAACTCACTAAGGTAGCTAGGCTGGCTGGATAGCAAGCCCCAGTGAGCCTCCTGTCTCCCTCTCCCCAGGACTAGGTTTACAGCTCCCTCTGCTCTGCGTAGATTTCTATGTGGATGCTATGGATCTCAACTCAGGTCCTCCTGTTTAGGTGGCAAGCACTTTCAGGGATGAGCCATCACCCCAGCCCTGTGTCTTTACAAGTTCCTTTCCACTGATGTTTAAAGAATGGACTTTGGACACAAGGTGAGATGGCTGATCTTGGTTGTCCACTTGGCATGCCTGGGAAGAGGGAACCTCACTTGAAGAAATTCCTCCATCAGATTGGCCTGTAGGCATGTCTGTTGAGCATTTTTTGATTGTTGATTGATGTAGGAAGGCCCAGTCCACTGTGGGCAGTATCATCCCTAGGCAGGTAGGCTTGGACTATATAAAAAAAGTAGCCGGAGGGAGTTGGAGACATGGCTCAGCAGTTAAGCACTAGCTGCTCTTGCAGAGGACTCAGGTTTGGTTCCCAGCACCAACGTGGCAGCTCACAACCATCTGTAATTCAAGTTTCAAGGGATCAAATGCTCTCTCCTGGCTTCTGTGGGCACTGCATGCATGGGCGCACTTACATATATGTAGGCGAAGCACTCATGCACATAAAATAAAAATAAAAATTATATTTGAAAGGAAAGGTTGCCAGAAAGTGAAGGATCAAGCCATTGAGCATCACTGCACCAAGGTTTCTGCTTCAGGCTCCTGCCTTGTCTCTCCTCCATGACGGACCATAACCTAATAAACCCTTTCTTTCTGCCGGACCCAGTTGCTTTTTGGCCAGTGTTTTATCAAGACAACAAAAAGCAAACTAGTACAGAGGGGGAAGACGTGGACCAGGAAGGCAAGTTCAAAGCTTTTATTCCAAGTCAGGTAAGGCATAGCAACAGCTTAAACTAGCAGAAGGCAGCAGTCAGAGTGAGAAAAGAGCCTTTGGACAATCGGCCTGATAAAACTTGTGGTCGGAATGGAGATGGAGAGGAAGGGAAGGGAAGACTCAAGAATGACTCAGGCATTCTGGTCTCAGCAGCTAGATGGATGATAATGCCATTTCTTGAATTGGGGACATAGGAAGAGGCTTCGAGCCAGCTGGCAGTTGGGGACAGAAGAGAATTAAGAGTTTTCTTTTAGGCATGCTAAATTTAAGATTCCAACGAGAGGCTCTGATGGGGATGTCAAGCTGATAGTTGGTTATAACAACTTGGAGCTCCATGAAGACAGCTCTGAAATGGTGTTCCATTTAGGGGGCATCGTCATGGCTATTTATGCCACAGGAATGTACAGATGAAGACATGCTTCATGGATGGGACATGACGGAAGAGGAAGGGAGAGGAGGGGAGAGGAGGGGAGAGGAAGGGAGAGGAGGGGAAGGAATGGGAACAGAGGGGAGGGAGAGAAAGGAATGGAAAGGACGGGAGCTCAAAACAAGGTCCTGAGGCTCTTTTTTTTTTTTTTTTTTTTGGTCTTTTTGAGACAGGGTCTCCCTGTAGCCCCAGCTCTCCTGGAACTCACTCTGTAGACCAGGCTGGCCTTGAACTCACAGAGATCCGCCCGCCTCTGCCTCCCGAGTGCTAGGATTAAAGGCAGGCGCCACCACGCCTGGCTTTTTTTTTTTAAGGTCCTGAGGCTCTTTAGCATTGAGAGACCCTGTCTACAATGAAGAACCAGTAAAATTTTAAGGAAAGAAAAGGCCAGTAATATAGACAAGCCCAAGAAAGAAGGACGCTGTAGTGGAACGAGAAATGGCTGCCATATGTTCATTTATATGAATACTTGGTTGCCAGCTAGATGGTGCTGCTGTTTGGGAAGGCTGTTGAGCCTTTATGAAGCAGCACCTCGCTGAGTGAAGTGTGTCATGGGGGGGGGTCTTTCAGGTTTTATACCTTGACTCCACTTCCTGTTCACTCTGCCTCTAAGCCACAGATACAGCTTGGCCAGATATCTCCTACTCCAGACTCCAAAGCCTTCCCCTTCCACAATGGAACTATAACTAAAAATAAACCCTTTCCTACTTAAGTTGTTTCTTGTCAGGAATTTTGGTCACAGCAACAGGGGAAGTAACTAACACAAATGTTACAAAACTAAGAAAACAGTGTTTCACAAGATGCGGGGGGGGTCACGTATGCCAAATATGACTGAAAGATCGTGAGCCAGAAACTCACCTGTGTCTGTGGGATGCTCCAGCAGGGAAAGCAGTAAACCAGACGGAGGGAAACAGAACAGTTTGTAAGGGAGGATGCGGAGGTGGCCCTCAAGGACTTGGGACACGTGTTACTGACAATACGTCTTCAGTTGGAGGCTTCTGGAAAGATGGTGATCACCTAAGCATGTGTGTGCTTTAGTGAGAATGAACTGGCTTGTTTTCCTTTTCTGAGATAAGGTTTCACTATTTAACTCAGGCTGGCCTCCAACTCACAATCCTCAGCGCCCCAGGGTGCTTTTATTTTATTTATTTATTTTTTGGTCTTTTTTTGAGGCAGGGTCTCCCTGTAGCCCCAGCTGTCCTGAAACTCACTCTGTAGACCAGGCTGGCCTTGAACTCACAAGGATCCGCCTGCCTCTGACTCCCAAGCACTGGGATTAAAGATGTGTGCCACCATGCCAGGGCCCAGGGTGCTTTTAAAGAGGGAGAAATGGATGGTACAGATAAGAGAATCATAGACAGAGGTGAGACACCAGCCTTTGATAAAGGAGAACACCTTCCACCCTAGAAGGAGACATGAGGTGTGTCTTGTGTGTGCACACAGGTCCAAGTATAGATCTGGGGCTGGGCCACTCACTCCCTTTCCTCAATGAAGAGAAACAGTAGGTTATTGCATTGTGGCTTCTTTCTCCACACATAAGGCCTTCCCATCACCATTTGGAGTACAGAATACCTTGGTCTGGTAACCACGGCAACTAATTGAGCAGAGTAATGGAGAGGTAAGTAGGTCTGTAATAGAGGAGACGGGGCTGCTGAAGGCCCCTAGAAGAGGGAGGGCGAGTCATCAGACTCTCCCTTAGAATTACCACCATTGCTCCATCCTGCCCCTCCCTCACTATGGACAGTGCTCAAATATATAGGGAGTGGAAAGTCAACTGAAAAGAAGGGGCCGTGGTGCAGGTTCAGTGAGGCTGTGATCAAGGTCATCATCCATAAGGGGTGAGGTTGGGCAATAAAATCATTGGTCCCCCCAAGTTGGTCTTTGGCAGAATTAGTACTTTCATCTGACGTTGGTGAATGGGGTAAATAGTTCAACACAACAATGAGAGGATTCCCCCCACAATTTCCCTTTATCAATGAAGAATTATAGGGGTGGTCATCTGTGATGGAACGGGAGAGAGGCAGGAGAGGGATGCTGAAGAGCCAGCTGGAAGGACCCACACACACACACACACCCGGTGGTCTTTCCTTCACTCTTCCTGCTCTTAGTGCAGAAAAGGTCTTTGTGGTCTCAGTCTATACCACAATGGCCTCCTAACAGACTTCCCATTCCCTCCACGGTCACTGGAAGTCCTTCAGGTTCTCGCCTTTGGAGGGTTCCCCTAGACCATTCGCCTGATGTGCCATGGAAACCTTATCTGGGCCTCAACGTAGAAAGGCCAATGCTCCAGCCCCTCACCTGGGCTTCCTTCCCCACTTCTGCATGCTTGTGCCCAGCACACCCTTCCCTCCTTCCTCTACCTCTGCCTCAAGTGCTTGCATCTTGCATCTCTCCGAGTGCTGTGAAAACTCACTTTTCTGGTTTTTTTACGGACTACATCATCTAGACCTCCGCCTTCCCTCTTATGGAAGTCCAAGATCCAAAGGCAGACCCTACTTTTCCAATTACTAGATCCTTCTTTAAAATTCCTTTCTCGGACTGGAGAGATGGCCTAGCAGTTAAGAGCGCTGACCGCTCTTGCAGAGGACCCAGGTTCAATCCCCAGCACCCACATGGCAGCTGAGAACCGTCTGAAACTCCAATTCCAGGAGAACTCCAGTTCCAGGGGAATCAGACACCCTCTTCTGACCTCCGCAGCATTGCACGACACGGGTGCACAAACTTGCATGCAGACAATACATTCATACACATACAGAAATAAATAAAATAAAATAAAAAATCCTTTCTCTTGGGGTCCAGAGAGACGGTTCAGGGGTTAAGAGTACTGACTACTCTTGCAGAAAACCTGGGTTTGGTTTCCAGCACCCACATGGTGGCTAACAATTCACTGTAACTCCAGTCCCAGGGGATCCAACAGGGCGCCCTCTTCTGACATCCACTGGGATTGCACCACACAGGTGCACTTACATACATACATACATACATGCAAGCAATACATTCATGAAATAAATTCCATTAAAATGTTTCTCCTGCTCTTTCTCTGAAGCATATTCTAAAAGACTAAAGGTGTCTTGCATTATAAGCAAGCATTTATGCATACAGATCTTTCTATACGTGTGTTGACTCTGTCTCTAAGGGAGGAAGAATGAAGGGGAAACGGGATGAAAGAGAGGCAGGTGGAGAAGGGACAGGAAGAGTGGAGCGTTCTGCTAGAGAAGGCTCCTTGATCCCTCTTGGTCCCAGACAACAGTGAGCCCCAAGCTTCTGCAGGATCCCAGGCTGGCACAACTGTCGCCCCTTCTCCCCTGCTCCACCTCCCTCCACCCATCTCCAAAAGGGGGGGGGGCGTAGAGTGAAATAGGGCGAAGAAAACGTGACACTGAAAAATTCATGCTAAACGCAGCACCTGCTTGCCCTCGCTTCCCCTGCATCCCATCTGATCCAAGCCTGGCAGAGGCCTTGCTTTCTGGCACATGCCAAAACCATGGGAGGCCCGTCCCAGTCTCTGAGGATGACAGAGAAATCTCCAGGAGTGGTGAGCACCCACGTGCATAGAGGAGAGCTAAGCTTGCTTCCAGGGACCTGGGTTGCCTGGGTGAAGTGGGCAGTAAGAGGACGGGGTGTGAGCAGGAGCCATCGCCTATTGCCTCCTGCCCTCCTGAAGTCAACCCCACAGACCCTGGGGTGAATTCGACCCCTAGGAGCCAGGACAGGACCCTGGGCCAGAGCCGTGGTCTGTGGAGGTTATGTTTGCTGGGAGGTTACTGTGTAAAGTTGAAGGCTCCGGCCGTAGCTGCCTGCAAAATCGTTTTCCCAACCTTTAATTCTTACTCCCTTTCGAGAGCACTGCAGAGGCTGCGTCTGATTAATGCTGTGCGCTGATATATACAGGAGCTGTGCTCTAGATTCCCGCAAGCCGACCCATGCCCCTGCGGAGCGGAGGCTCCGCCTGCCCAACAGCGACCCCTGGCGGCCTGTAGAGACCCTGCAGAGCACACAGGGCTTGAGAAAAGAAGCCATGTGGTGGGTGTATATGTGTAATTCCAGCTACTTGAGAGGCTGAGCCAGGAGGATGGGAAGTTCCAGGCCAGCCTGGACAAATGAACAAGACCCTTGTCGCAGAGTGAAAAACAGAAAAACAGAGGTTGGCGATGTGACTCAGTTGTAAAGCACTTACTTTTCTAGCATGTGCCAGGCCCAAGGTTCAATCCCCAGTGAAGATGATGATGATGATGATGGAGGAGGAAGGAAGAGGAAAAGGAAGAGGAAGAGGAAGAGGAGGAGGAAAAAGGAAGAAGAGGAGGAGGAAGAAGAGGAGGAAGAGGAGAAGGAGAAGGAAGAGGAGGAGCAGGAGGAGGAAGAGGAGAAAGAAGAGGAGGAGGAGGAGGAGGAGGAGGAGGAGGAAGAAGAGGAAGAGGAGGAGGAGAAGGAAGAAGAGGAAGAAGAGAAGGAGGAGAAGGAAGAGGAGGAAGAGGAGGAGGAAGAAGAGGAGGAGGAAGAAGAGGAGGAGGAAGAGAGGAGCAGGAGGAGGAAGGAGGAGGAAGAGAAGGAGGAGGAAGAGGAGGAGGAGCAGGAGGAAGAAGAGGAGGAAGAAGAAGAGGAAGAGGAGGAAGAGCAGGAGGAGGAAGAGAAGGAGAAGAAAGATGAGAAGGAGGAAGAGGAGGAAGAATAGGAGGAGGAGGAGGAGAAGGAAGATGAGGAGGAAGAGGAGGAGGAAGAAGAGGAGGAGGAAGGGAGGAAGAGGAGGAGGAAGAGGAGGAGGAGGAAGAGGAGGAGGAGGAGAAGAACGGGGATTTTTTTAAAGAAAGAAAGAGAAGACAAGGTCAGATATGTGGCCCCAGTGCAGGGCAGGAAGCCTGGAAATCCAATTTTGCTTTCTTTCTGTATAAGCAGGAAGGAAGGAAACAATCTGTTAGAAGTGGTGGGGGCTGAAGAAGGCAACTATGGGGGGGGTGTGAAAATCTGCTTATAGTTGGAATGGAATGTGTTTAATATAATGCTTTCACAAAATAACTCTTTAAAGGCCTCCCTCTTGCTCTGAACCCCGCCTCCCTCACCCCCCTGCTCTGAACCCCGCCTCCCTCACCTCCGGCTCTTACCTCATTTCCTCTTTCATGCTTCCGGACCAGGCTGTATTTTGGAAGAGGTGTCCCTTTAGGGAGCTAAAACCTACATTGGCTGTTTCCAGTGGCTGCAGTGACCTGGGTCACAAGATTCAAAGGGACACAATGAAAGCCTGGTCCTTGGGACACAGCAAGTTAACTCAACACATGCTGCTGACAAACTGAGTGACCTTAAGCAAGCTTTTCAACCTCTCTGAGGTTCTTTCCTTGTCCAGAAAACAGAATATATTCCAAATTTACTTCTAAGATTGTTGTTAGGACGCTCCTGCCTCGGAGTGAAAAGTTATCCAATGCTGTCCATGGCAGGATCTCGTTGAGACATGACTTTGGTCAAACTATGCTGATAACAGACCAACCGGCCTGGGAATAGCAGATGCACCTCGCCCACCACTTACCCACTCTTTCCCACCAGCGAATTCCCACAGCCCTCAACCCTGTGTCTGATCATGCAAATTCATCAGGTATTAGTGAGTACCGTGTGAATTTGGCATGCAAGGCACACAGCCACCCCAGCTTTGGGTGGATGCTTCAGTCACAGGCCATATCACCAGGCTCCTTCACCAGAACAGGGAGGAAGAATATGTTCAGAAGATCTGATTCCTCAAAGGTGAGAGTCTCCTGAGGATGCAGAAATATCTCTAGCTCCAGGATCCTGAAGCCTACCTCAGGAAGGTCTTCCATCCAAAGACTTCACCTCTGAGAGTCTGACCACCCAGTGCCCTTCATCAGCTGATCTACGACTAAGTTCCCAGTGCTAACAAGGGGGGGGCGGGGGGAGATAAGGTCTTCCTTGTAATTCTTGTCCATTCATTCATAATTCATTTAACCATCTAGCCATCCATCTATACAGTTTCTTGTTCTCTGTATTTTGGTGTAGACACATGTATAAGTAGAGAACAGGGACTGACTTCGGGTGTCTTTCTGCATCGCTCTCCACATTTTGTTTTGTTGTTTTTATTTGATTTTTGAGAAAGGGTCTCACTCTGTAGCCCTAGCTGTCTTAGAACTCATTATGTAGACCAGGCTGGCCTAGAACTCACAGAAATCCACCGCTTCTGCCTCCAAAGTGTGGGACTAATGCCAGGCTGAAGAGATGGCCTAGTGGTTGAGAGCATCTACTGCTCTTACAGAGGACCCAGGTTCGATCCCCAGCACCCACATGGTGGCCGAGAACCATCTGAAACTCCAATTCCAGGAGAACTCCAGTTCCAGGGGAATCTGACACCCTCTTCTGACCTCCACGGCATTGCACAATACAGGTGCATAGACCTGCATGCAGAGAGTACATTCATACACATACAGAAATAAATAAAAATTTTTTTTAAGTATATGCCACCATACCTGTCTCCACCTTATTTCTTGAGACAGGGCCTCTCGCTGAATCTGGAACTCACCAATTCAGCTGATTGGCTCCTTGGCGAGCCCTGGGGACCTTCCTGACTCTGCCTCCCCAACACTGGGACTGCACTAGCACACACCACCACATCTGGCTTTTTAGATGAGTCCTGAGGATCTGAACTCGGGTCCTTATGCTCCCTGGCAAGTACTTTACCAGCTGAGGGATCACGTGCATTCTTTCAGGATTTTATCTATCCATTAGTACGCACTAGGCAATGGGTCTGTGCTATCAAGAGCACAAGATAATTGTATGTTTCTTTTCCTTCTCTCCTAAGCAAGATTCTGTAATACACGGCTCAATATTAAAAAAAAAAAAAAAAAAAAACAACTCCATCGTGCTAGTCCCTCTACAGACATGAGGGGTCAGCTGAGAGCAGCCCGGGGTGCTTTAGGGGATACAGAAAAATTCCACCACTCTGATTACCAAACTCCTCTTACTGAATCTAATTATTTAGATTTTACAGATCCGTCCACCCACTTCCTGATGGGACAAAGGACAACCAGACACACTGTTCTGTATGCAAAGAATCGGGAACACACATGCGCAGCTTTCCCTCGTATTAGGCGGCTGATGTCTGACCTACGAGCTGCCCCCTCACATCAAGTGTCCACCTCCTAGGGTATCACCTAGATTCCCGGAGGCTTTTTCCCCCCACCTCCTGCCTCTCCCTCCCATCTTCCGCTTTTGTGAGATTTGCAGCAATCCGTGCTCTTTAAAATATTTCTGGAGTGTATTCCTGTGTCTTTAGTGGTGGCAGAATGCTGTATAATTATCCCCCAATTCATCAGGCTCCTTAACAGGCAAATGCCTTTTTTTTCCCCCAATAAGTTTCTCTGACTGAGGCACCAATCGGCCTTGTTGCTACGGAAACCAGAACATTTCTCTCTATTTTAATGGTATGTTGAAAGCACCGCATGTGTATACGTGTTCACATATGGTGATCGCTTGCTTCCTTGGCCCTTTTTGCCTTCCCTACCTTTGCTGACCTGCCTGGCACGGTCCCCGTACACGTCTCCTAGTGGGCCCCCCCTCCCATCCAGCTCAGCTGGGGTCTCTTTGCCTCTCCCTCTGCCTCCACCCCCCCTCCATCTGGTGTTCTCAACTGCTTGAAAAGAAATACCAGTTGGCTTTGCATGAAATCAAAGGAGAGGGAAAGAAAAGGTAATTGTGGAGAAGAAGCTTCTCTGCAAAAGGCTGTGACCAGCCAGGTGCTTCCTGTTGGAAGTCTCCTGGCTTCAGCTGGCCAACTTCCTGGAAAAGGGGTGAGTCAGGGAGGGAAGAGAGAGGGTGGAGAGTGGGCAGCTCAGCGCGGGAGTGAAGGGGAGCGGATCCCAGATCTCAACAGCACCATCTGCTGCAGCTGCTCTTGGGCACCAACGAAGGCATCTCCTCCCAAGACTGCTGGGGGTGGGGGAGGGCTCTAGGGAGGCTCGTTTGTTTATGCGTTTATTCCACAAACATTTCCTGAATGCTTAGCAGATGCCACACACTGTTCTAGGCACTGGGGAGACACACGTGACCTCTGTCCTTGAGATGCATGACCCGGCTCTCAGGTAGTCATTGAGACAGCACAGTAAGGCTGAAGCAACATGTCCCTGGGAATAAAACCAATTGGAGCTGGAACCTTGGGCCAACATTCTCTAACTGTGATCTTGGGTAACTGATTGATTGCCTTGAAGACTGTCTCCTCTTCCCTAAAAACAGCTTTGTCTTTAAGTTGCTTCTGAAAATTAAATAACGTGCGTTAGCATACTCAATGAATGTCTCCACTGTTGTTGTGTCAGAGTCATAAGACGGTCGTGACAACATGAAAGTGACCTCAGAGGCACACGGAGAGTCACAAAAGAAGGGTTTAATGGAATGTTTTCTGAGTGGGTAAAGTTAGAAGAACATTCTAGCCAGAGAGAATAGTAGTGGAAAGGTCTAGCATGTGGGTGGAGCCATACTGCTCTGGCCTGCGTGTCTGGGCCATGTGTCAGGATCAGGCACAAGGGCCTGGGGATGGGCTGTGGGGACATGGCGGCAACCCCAAGGGGACAGAGCTGACCTTCCAGTGCAGGAGTGAGCACAATAGTCTCAGGCTCAAGATGGGCACAAGAGGTAAACTGTTAGAGAGAAGGGGTTTCCTCACAGTACACAGAACATTAAAGGCCTCCTGGACCTCCCCGGCTTCGAGTTGGTGATGCTGAGTGACCCTGACCAGTTTCACATGGCAAGTGGTTCCTTGCCCAAATCTCTGGTTCATCCCAGGCTGCACACCTCTGGACACCAGAATATCAGACTCAGCATACCTTAGCTATGAGCCTTGGGCCAGACAAGATACAAGGATGGGAAGGGGCAGAAGAGATAATCCTGGATATCTTTTCCAACAGTTGCCTTTCCAACTGCTTAGCTACGATGTAAAAACTTTAAGAAGATGGGTTGTTTGGCACTGGCTGTGAAGTGACTGGCTGGCAAAAAAAAAAAGAAAAAAATGTCATGTGTGTAGAAAGTTGCTTCAGATGGGACCAGCAATTATGGGACAGGGCTAGGCATGGTGGTACCATGCTTGAAATCCTAGCACTCAGGAGGCAGAGGTAGGAGGATCACTGGAGGTTTGAGGCCAGCCTAAGCTATACAGAAGGAAGAGGAAGAACAGGAGGAAGAGGAGAGGGAGGGGAAGGGGGAGAAGAGGAGGAGGTGGAAGAAGAGGAAGAAGAGGAGGAGGAAGAGGAGGAGGGGGAAATGAGAGAGGGAGACTACGTGACTAGAGAGGTGGGTGGCAGTAAGGAGGCTCCAGAGCTGGCTGGCTAATTCAGCTGTGCTTGAAGTTTGGGAAGAAAGGGAGGTTGGGGCTAGGACTGGCTGCCCTGGGTTCGCCCTTATTAAAACAAAACAAAAGAACAGTTAAGAGTTACTTTGGGTCACGTGGTACCTCCAATCCTCTGCTCTCCAACCTGAGCAAGCATTCTTGAACTTTGCAATCTAAAAGGATGCTAAATGTTCTCATCCTTTGTGTTTAGACTAAGACAATGCTGTCTCTGAAAAGAAGCAAAAAAGAAAATCAGAGCTGACCAAAGGTTCAAGCCGGTGCGCTCAGTCCTATTCCCTTTTCACGACTATTCACACCACAGCATCTGCTCCTCATGGGTTTGTTGGTAAGAATGAACATTTATGTTTAGGATGCCTATTTTCTCTTAAGAATTCATAGAGGAGACTTTCCTTATATTGATAGACTGGTATTCTTTCAAAAATATTGGAATAGGGACTAGAGGGATAGCCCCCTGGCTAAGAGCACTGGCTGCACTTGCAAAGAACCCAGCTTCAATTCCCAGCACCCACACAGTGGCTAACAACCATCCATAACTCCACTTCCAGGGAAGCCAATGTCCTCTTCTGGCCTCTGTGGGTATTGCATGACATAGGTGCACTTACATACATGCAGCCAATATGCTCATACACGTAAAATAAAAATAATAAATAACATATATTTTAATATTAGAATAGATCATTTGTATACTTAAGAGAAAAATGAAAGTATATAAAAATATTTTCTGGCCTTGATGAAGCTTCAAAAAATATATGCGTATAGGCAAAGGCTCCAGGCTGATTATATATTTGAGAAGGGGAGAGAGAGCAAACACTGCCCAAGGTCAGCATTTGGTGTTTCCCTGACAGCTCTGCACCTTATTTTTTTGAGGCAGGGTTTCTCTCTGAACCTGGAGCTTGCCAATTCTGCTAAGCTGGGTGATCAGTGAGCCCCAAGGATCCTCCAGTCTCCACCTCCCCGGTCCTGGGGTTATAATCATGCACCGCTGCACCCAACTGTTAGTGAGTACTGAGGACAGGTCCTCATCTTTGCCCAGCAAACACTTTATCTTTTGTCTCCCTATCCCCAAGTCAAATATTTTGAAAGGAAAGATACAGCCAGGAGGAAAGGCAGAAACATATGTCCTACTATGTGCAAGCCACCTAGCCAAGCACAGGGTTTATAGCATCCTGTCTGAGCCTCACAATGCCCACGTGAGATAAATATTCTCATGCCCTTTTACACAGCATAGAACTGAAGGTCAGCTGAGAAACTTGCTGAAGTTCTTAACTAATCAGCAACGTGACTGGTACCTGATGACAAATCCCCCAGTAGATTTGCCATTCATGTTACTGAGGAAAAGAATCAGGGGATGGATCTTTGATCAATAGTGAGGTAGGTTTTTTTTGTTGTGTTTTGTTTTGTTTTTTAATGTGTATGAGTGTACTGTCTACATGTAGGTTGGTGCACCCGTGTCATGCAGTGCCATGGAGGTCAGAAGAGGGCGTAGGATTCCCCTGGAACTGGAGTTAAAAATGGTTCTTAACCTCCATGTGGGTGCTGGGAATCGATCCCGGGTCCTCTGCAAGAGCAGTCAGCACTCTTAACTGCTGAGCCATCTCTCCAGCCCAATGAGGTAGGTTTTTTTTAACATAAATTTACTTACCACTTCCGGTCCTCGGGGCTTCCTCCCCAGAACCTAGCTAGGTCTTCATTATTTCATCTCCTTGTCCTCAAATGTTACTTTTCCTCTTCTCATCTGAATTCCATTTATGTAGCTCTAAACCCCAACTATTGGGGCTAGAGAGATGGCTCAATAGTTCAGAGTCCTGCCTGCTCTTGCCAAGGACCTGGTTTTGGCTCCTAGTGCCCACATGGTGACTAGCAACTATCCTCTGTAACTCCAGTTCGGGAAGATCTGATACCCTCTTCTGGCCTCTGTAGGCATTGCATGACACAGGCACACATACATATGTGCACGCAAAGCACTCATACATATAAAATAAAAACAAATCCAAAACTGCAAACCCCAACTAGTAAGAAGAAAGCCACTTAACATCACTGATACAAGACTGTGAGAATCGGTTGACTGTGTTCGTTCTCCTGATACTGTCTGCTTCATAAAATCTGGCATAACCAGATGACTGGTGAGGCTGGAGACAAAGCAAAGTAATTAACTTCAAGTAGAAGAAGTTTTGGACCCAGTGAGGGTTTTTTATCAGCTTTATTGGGACTTAATTGACATACAAGGAACCACCTATATTTAAAGTGTACATTGTGACAGGTGTTGGCATATATTGACAGACACCTGTAAAATATTACCGCACTCGCCGGGTGTGGTGGCGCACGCCTTTAATCCTAGCACTCAGGAGGCAGAGGCAGGTGTATCTTTGTGAGTTCAAGGCCAGCCTGGTCTACAGAGTGAGTTCCAGGACAGCTGGGGCTACAGGGAGACCCTGCCTCGAAAAAGACAAAAAAAAAAATATTACCGCACTCAAGACAATAAATTACCTGCCATCCTCAAGTTTCTTCCTGCTAGGATAAGTGTGCATTTGAAGTCCCTTAAACTGGGTCAGCTCCTAAGCGACATGACTGTGGATACAGTGGCCCCAGTAACCATGACAGGGCTCAATGACATTTCTGTGAACTAAATGTGGCTTCACAACCAAGGGATTTTTTTTAATATGTTCACAATTTTGGAAGTAATTCTAATGGGGGAATTAACTGGCTACAGACAGATTTCCAAACAAAAATCATGTGGAGATGACCATGTCTAGCAGACTCCCCACATACCTGATAGTACATTCTGTGTAGTCCCAGTCAGGAAAATATGTCTGTATTTAAGATGGGGGAATTGTACACTGGAAAATTCCAGCTAAAGGAAGCTCATCTTCCAGCCCCATGAACCACATTGACAGATGTCAGAGCACATGACCACACCACAGACCCCACAGGGCCAGAAGAGGGCACTGAAGCAGACTCCCAATTTGGACAGCTGCAAATAGATGAAGTAGATTCCCAGATGTGGAAATGAACCACAAAAGGACAGGCGTAGATCCAACTCTAGAGTCCCAGGTCCTAAAGGACAGGGAAGAGCACATTTATTGTGCTGTCTCTAATACCTGTATTTCCTGGGCTTTTTGGAAAGGAATGGGGACGAATTAATTGGGAGATGTGTTTGATATAAAGTAGTCGCCAATACAAATGAGAGTTCTCAGTGTAGCTACTGACGGACACTACCATTCTATAGTGAGCTGGAAAGAACCCAGGTGGGTTCTTGGCATTCGGGGAACTTCATGCACTGTGTATCTCTAGTGACAGGCATCCTGTGAGGTTATGCTTTTATGGTAGAGAGAGCTAGGAGTGTTGATGGGGTGGTAAGGCTGTGGAAAAGAAAGAATATGCAGCTCAGCTGTATCTAATCTATCTCAGGCGTAAGATGACTGTCCAGAGGCCGTGGTCCCCAAGCTCCATCCCAGCTCTCTGAGAAGTGCTATTCTCACCTTGTACTTAGGTATTGGTGTAGCACTAAGTTGAGCCACTCAGCTTTCTCATGTATAATATCGACTTGCCTGGCCCACTAATCACAAATCTTGGAACCAGCAATCTTATCCTGGAGCGAAACCATTCAAAGAATGCATATGTATGGAATGTCAGCAAAAGACACCAGTGTGTGAGTCACCACAGTGCATGAGGATTAGCAGAGAGAAGGGGCTTATTAGAAAAATAGTTCTGCTTCGGGTTCTTGTTTGTATCAAAGCACTGAAGTCTTGTCTTAAAATACCTTCAGTGCATACTTTGGGGAGAAGAGGAGAGAAGTAAAGGGTACTAACAAAGGTGGGGGCATAGAAAGTAAACTGGCAGGTAGAAGTGAATAGAGACAGAAAAAGTTCAAGGGAAGAAGAGAAGATTAAAGGGTGTCTGGGACCCAGAAGGCAGCTATGGTCAGTACACCACCAACGTTTGCATGCATGTCTGGGAACAGAGAAATTAAAAGGCTGATGGAGAAGTAAACAGACAATAAATATACAAGGAATTTGTGACTACACGTTAGAAAAACAAGATCAGAAAAGAGAAAGAAGGGAAATTGAGGGGATGAGTCCCAGGGAGAGAAAGTGGCACCCACGGGAGCCTCTACTACCCCTGGAAAGTGGCACCCACCAGAGCCTCTACTACCCCGGAAAGAAGAGCAAAGCACACTGCACAAGTCAGAATAGATTTAGGACCACTCTGGCCATCAAGTCCGGTGCTACTCCCTGACTGGAAATCCTCTGGGCAAACTGTAGACAGCTAAATGAAGCACAAAGCCACAAAGTACCATGTCCCCAAGCACATCCCTCACCAGTTTCTAGCAGGGACCTCAGCAATTTCTAGCAGGTCTTTAAGACCACAGGCCAAAAGAGAACACAACCTTCTAGAAGTCTCCAGAGCCTGACCCTTGCCACTGTAGTACAATTTCTGCCCTAGAAGTTTTTGTTCCACATTCAGGCCACTCTCTGGAACAAGTGCCTAACAAGGATGTTTTGACTGTCCCCCATCGAACTGCCTGACTTCCTCATGTAGCCTTCCAGCTACTCCAATATTGATCAAGCCAATGTTCCTCTTAACAATCTGCCAGGCCTCTTTAATTTCATTTCTTATTTCCTTGGTCTATTTCATTTTCTATACAAAATATGAAAGGCATTCCCCGAATGATGATAAAGTTTCTTTGAGAATGTTTGTACTGATGTAAGTGCTGTGCCCACCACAGTGAAGAGCTCATATCCCTGAGTCATCAGTCCAGACAAGAAATGAATGACAAGAGATGAACCATGTAGTGAGCCAACATGACCATTGTGACTAAATAGAAAACACTAATAGAATTAACCAGGTTTACCAGATATCATTAGGCCACCGACAATCATCCAAGGGACTCATGGGACAGTTCAAGGTCTTTGTCCTTCTCTCAGTCCATCTCTAGAAAGGCTGGTATAATATCAAAGATAATGTGAAGGTCTCAAGGTCATATAAGCAAGTCATGAGTTGGGACTCCATGGCCAGAGAAGGGGGATATCAATTCTTTCATTCTCCCCTGTTCAGTCCATTCGTTTCTTCCTAGGAGTGATCAAGATATCTGGGGATGTAGTTCAATGCTTCTCTCTCATTTACCTTTGGAATGACCAGACGAGACCCAAGGAATATCAGAGGAAAGGACACAACCCAGCTGGCTAAGGCCCAGACTGTCCAGGGCCAGCAGGCAGAGGTAAAAAGAGGGCAGAGTGTGAAGCTGATGCTGCCACAGGCTCCTGACAGTGCTTCTCTTTCTAGTACCTCAGTGGCTTCTTGGAGACATTCTCTTCTGGGATGATGATGAGATGATGGTTGTATTAGTCACTTTTCTGTTGCTGTGATAAAACCACCACGACCAAGGGAACTTATAAAAGGAAGAGTTTATTTGAGCTTACAATTGACGGTTCCAGGGAATTAGAATCCATTGTGGCAGGAAGCATGGTGGCCGGGGCTGGAGCAGAAGCCGAGGGTCACATCTTGCAATGAACACAGGAAGCAGAGAGAGGGAGAGACTGGAAACCGCGAGGCTTGTTAAGCTCACTAAGCCTGCCCCCAATAACGTACTTCCTCCAGCACGGCCACACCTTCTAAGACCTCCAAGAACAGTCCCACCAACTGGAGGCAAAATGTCTGAATACTTAAGCCTATGGGGGGACACTCTCATTCAAACCACTGCATTCCACTCCCTGGCCCCCATAGTCTCCTTGCCATATAAAATGCAAAATGCATTTAGTCCAACCTTAAAAGTCCCCATAGTCTTTACCAGTCTCAATTCTATTCAAAAGTCTATACTCCAAAATCTCTTCTGAGATACAGGCCAATCTCTTAACTGTAAGCTCCTGTAAAAATCAAAAGGCAAATTACATACTCCCAACATACAGTGGAACTGAATATACATTCCCATTCCAAAAGGGAGGAATAGAGGCATAGTGAGGAAATACTGGACCAAAACAAGACCGAAAACCTGCAGGGCAAACACCAAATCCAGTAGCTCCATGTGCGACTTCTGGGAATTTATTTCCAAAGGGCTTAGATGGCTCAGCTCTTCCAGGATTGCATGCAACATGGATCTCTTCCTTAGGCTGGTACCACTCCCTGTATGCAGCTCTCCTTGGCAAATATCTCACAGGTCTGGCATCTCGAATGTCTTCTTGGGGTCTCCACTGCCAACCAGGCTTCACATTCACAGCTTCATGCAATGGCCTATCAGGACCTTCTTTATTCAGGGACACCCCTGCTGCACTCTGCCTGGCCTCTGTGGCTCTATGAAACCATGGAGGAAGAACTGATGACCCCTTCACTCTTGCATCCTTCGTACCTCTAAAGCCAGCACCATGTGAATGAAATTGCCGAGTTTGGTTGCAAGTTCAGGATGGACTCTGTCCTACTTTAACCACATTTGCAAATTTTCTCTGCCCTGGACTTGTTGGAGTAGAAAATGCTTTCAGTATTTTCCTTTCAAAAGCTGGAGGATTAGCTGGGTGTGGTCTTACCCTGAAGGTACTGTTTCTGTTGTTTACTTGTAAATCTCGAGGCCTCTCCTTAATGGCTTTAATCTCACTTTTTCCATTTTTTACTTGTAAATAGCTAGGCCTCTCCTTAATCACTTTAGTCTCCTTATCAAAAGGAACCTCTCGTTCACATGCCTTGGCCCCACCTTTAATCTTCCTAGTGTGGTTTTCAGATCCAAACTGTACATTCTGCATTTCTTTCTGCCCCATCTGCTCTTCTTCACTGTAGATCTGTACAATATTCACCATTAATAGCCACACCACCATTTCTACATTAGGCTGTCTTGAAATATCCTCTGCCAAAGACATCAGTCCATTGCTTTTCAACTTAGCATCAGGCAAGCATTTGGGCTGTGGGCAAACTGCTGCCAGACTCTTTATCAAAATATCCCAGTTGCTGCCTAAGTCTTTATTTTCCTCTGGAACTACATTTTTTTGCAGCAATGCTTTCTTCCAGGCTTCTACTAGAATGGCCTGTTAAGCTCTGCTTACAGTAGTCAACAGCTTTTCTAGCCCAAAGTTCCGAAGTCTTCCACATTTCTCCAAACATCCACATGGTCAGTTTCTTCACAGCCAACAGCCCACTCTCTGGTACCAATTAACTGTATTAGTCACTTTTCTGTTGCTTGTGATAAAACCACCATGACCAAGGAAGAGTTTATTTGAGCTTACAATTGATGGTTCCAGGGAATTAGAGTCCATTGGGGCAGGAGGCATGGTGGCCAGGGCTGGAGCAACAAGCCAAGGTTCACATCTCGAAATAAGTACTGTCAAGATAGAGAGAGACTGAAGACCACAAGGCTTGTTAAACTCACTAAGCCTACCCCCAATGACATACTTCCTCCAGCATGGCCACACCTTCTAAGACCTCCAAGAACAGTGCCACCAACTGGAGACAAAATGTCTGAATACTTAAAGCCTATGGGCAACACTCATTCAAACCACCACAATGATGATGATGAGATGATGATGGCAGCCTATAAAATAATGGTTATTCAAGCTCCGCCCCTGGGTTGACTCCCACTGTCCTGGTGTTGTTGGTTCAGCAGAAATGCACTAGAGCCCAGGACCAAGCAGAGCAGAGTAGAGGGCTCCAAGTTCCCTTCAATCCTGGCAGTCCATAGCTGGAAGGGAGAGGCCCCTAATCTCTGCTCTGGGTCCCAGGGAACTAGAAAGTATCAAGCTAAACATAATGGCAAAGTATTTTGACCTAGAAAAGTCATGATACATTGATTTGCAAATGCTATTATAGCCACTCATGACAAATGGTTGCTTGTAATTAACAACTTATCAAGTACCTTCTATGTAATATAGTGTGTGTGTGTGCGCACGTATGTGTGTGTGTGTGTGTGTGTATGTGTATGCAATTTAGATTTTCCTTGAGACGGGGTCTCATGTATCCCCATTTACCCTGTTCTGGAGATTGAATTTGTACTTTCTGCATGCTAACCAAGCACACTCTACCAACCCAGCCACACCTTCTATTGCCCAAATTTAGCATTCTTTTTAAATATTTTATCTTTATTATTTTTTTATTTTATTTTATTTTATGTTTAATTTATTATCTTCTGTGTGCATGAGGGTACTATCTGCATGCAGGTTTGTACACCTGTGCTGTGTAATGCTGTGGAGGTCAGAAGAGGGCATCAGATTCCCCTGGAACTGGAGTTAAAGATAGTTCTTAGCTGCCATGTGGGTGCTGGGAATTGAACCCAGGTCCTCTGCAAGAGCAGTCTGCGCTCTCAACTGCTGAGCCATCTCTGCAGCCCCTATCTTCATTATTTTTTTTAAATTTTATTTACTTTTGTATGTGTATGAATGTACTGTCTGCATGTAGGTTTGTGCACCCGTGTGGTGCAATGCCGCAGAGGTCAGAAGAGGGTCTCGGATTCCCCTGGAACTGGAGTTCTCCTGGAATTGGAGTTACAGATGGTTCTTAGCCGTCCATGTGGGTGCTGGGGATCGAACCTGGGTCCTCTGCAAGAGCAGTCAGTGCTCTTAACCGCTAGGCTATCTCTCCAGCCCCATTATTTTTATATTACATATAGGAATGTATTGCCTACTTGCATGTAAGTGCATCCATGTTGTGCAATACCCATAGGGGTCAGAAGAGGGCACTGGATCTCCTAGAACTGGAGTTACAAACAGTTGTGAGCCACCATGTGAGTGCTGGGAATTGAACCTGGGTCCTCTGCAAGAGCAGAGCATCTCTCCAGCCCCTAATATAGCATTGTTAAACATTAAAATTTTTATTAAAACTGGGCAAGTTTGTATACTCCTATAACCTTAGTACTGAGGAGGCTAAAATAGAAGGAGCTAGCACTCTAGCCCCTCCTGGGTTATACAACAAGATCCTATCTCAAAAGATATATTAGTATATATTAATTATATAAAGTAATGGGTTTTGTTGTGCCACTTTCATACGCATATATAGCACTTTGATAATATTCACCCCCCCCCAGTCTCCTTTCTAGCGTTGCCTTTTAACAGAACTCTACAAAGGTTGTTAGCCACTCACTGTGTGGTGCTGGCAACCAAACCCAGGTCCTCTGCAAGAGCAGCCAATGCACCTTCTCTCCAGCTCCTAAACTACCCCATTCTTATGAGCAGTGTGGCCAAGCTGGGTTCACCTGCCCTGCCTGACCATCTACTGTATCTGGGAGAACATAGACAGAACATGGTTGGGTCCGGAACCTGAGTCCTACAGTGGCTCCCCACATCCACCCAGAGCTGCAGATACTTCTGACTCCAACTGAGGGATTTTTTTTTTATTTCCCCGTCAGTTGTGCACTGCCTGACCAAATAAGACATGATTGGGTTTAACTGTGACAGGATGTGGTCTGGAACGAGGAGCAGGTGGGAATGGGCACAGGGGAACCCTCTTGGGTCTGATTTCCTGGGAAAGGAGACATGGCTGTCTTAATGATTTCCAGCCTGCTTCAGCAGAGGAGTCAGAGGGACGGTGACAGCCATAACTGGTAAACTTGGCAGCTGCTGAGGCTCAAAAGTGCCCCCTTTCTTACAATCCCAAGTTATCGTTCTCAGAATGACCAGTCCTAAGGCCTAGAGCCAAGAGGGCTCACGTGGAAGAGCAGAAAGCCCAAACCAAGGTACTTTGAGAATAGTCCAACCCTAACCAAGATGGGCCTCGAGCATTCCAGACCATTCAGCAGAGGTTGAACTGGAAGTAAACAGAGAGAGGGTTTAGAACAGGGTGCATTTGAAGGCCAGGCTTCTAATCCCTAGTTTGTTCAAAGCCTAACAGAATGAGCATGGGAAAGTCACCCACTCTCTCTGAGCTGGTATAAAGGAGTTAGGTCCCTTGTACTTTTAAAATAATATGATTTTTTAACCTGAGCCTAGCAAATATTCTATCTACAAGTAACCTTGTTCTTATTGGCTCTGCCACTGTGATAAAACACTGACCCAAACTAACTTGGGGAAGAAAGGGTTTATTCGGCTGACAGATCATACTCTGTCATGGAGAGAAGCCAGGGCGGAACCCGGAGGCAGAAGTGAAGCAGAAACCATGGACTCGCTTGCTTAGGGACTCACTTGCTTAGGGACTCACTTGCTTAGGGATTTGCTTGCTTAGGGACTCGCTTGCTTAGGGACTCGCTTGCTTAGGGACTCGCTTGCTTAGGGACTCACTTCCCCTGGCTTGGGCAGCAACTTTTCTTACACAGCCCAAGCCCAGCTGTCAGGGGACAGCACCACCTGCAGCGGGTCTGGCCTCCCACGTCAACTCGCAGTCAGGAACAGGCTGCACTGATGCTGCAAAAGTCCAGTCTGACCTGGGAACTACTTCAGCTGATATTCCCTCTTCCCAGGTGACAAAAACTAACCAACACAATCTTCTTTATGGAAATCTAAAACAAAAGGTTTTTAAGTAAGAAATAGAGAGAATATGGCTCAGTGATAGAGTGCTTGTCTGACCTGCATGAGGTAGCTGGTTGGATATTCAGTATTGTGAAAAAGAAGAGAGGAAGGAAGAAGGGAGGGAGGAAGAAAGGAAGGAAGGGAAGGAGGGAAGGAAGAAAGGAAGGAAGGAAGGGAGGGAGGGAGGGAGGAAGGAAGGGAGGGAGGGAGGAAGGAAGGAAGGAGAGAGAAGGAGGGGGGAGAGAGGGAGGGAGGGAGGGAGGAGAAGGGAAGGGAAAGGGAAAGGGAAGGAAAAGGAAAAGGAAAGGAAAGGAAGCAAGAGACAGAGAGAGAGGAAGGAAGGAAGGAAGGAAGGAAGGAAGGAAGGAAGGAAGGAAGGAAGGAAGGAAGGAAGGAAGGAGGAAGGTGTGCTGGATAGCTTTAGTGTCAACTTGACACACCTGGGTTGAGGGAGCCTCAATTGGGGAATTGGCTCCATTGGATTGGCCTGTGGGCCACATCTGTGGAGTATTGTCTTGATGGTTGAGCAGTGTGGAAGCAGTGTGAGCAGGCACCACAATGAGTGGTGCCACCCTGGGCAGGTTGTTGTGTACTGTATAAGAAGGCAGGCTGGGCATGAGCCAGGGGAGCAAGCCAGTGAACAGCATTCCTCCATAGCCTGTGCTTCAGCTCCTGCCTCCATGTTCCTGCCCTGAGTTCCTGCCTTGGGCTCCCTAAGTGATGAACTGTGATCCAAGAGATGTGAGCTGAATAAACCCTTTCCTCCCCAAGTTGGTGTTGGTCAGAGTGTTTTGTCACAGCAATGGAAGACAAACTAGGACAGAAAGGAAGGAGGGAGGAAGGAAACTCTGGCTAGACTGGTATGTGGGTTCCACCCCCAATGCAGGGGGTTTGACCCAGTAGCTCTACCAGAATAGACGGGATTATGTCTTGCCATACTAACGAGAAAAAAGGAATGAGTTACTTCTGGTCCTTTCCTGTTTTTCCGTTGGAGAACATTTGACTGAAGTAAACTCCATCCCCTACTTTAACTGACTTAACTGTGGAAAGGCATCCCTAAGTCCAGAGCTAAGCTTCTCCTGAGTTAGCCAGTTCACCCAGTTTCTCTCTGTCACTCTCCTCTGCCATCTCCTAGGTCTAGCCTGGTCCTCAGTAGTAGGTCTTGCTGGGGTCACCAAGATGGCTCCTAGGTTTCTGGAAGTCCTGAGCAGACAGTGTGGCATATGATAGAGGAGTCAGACTCTGCTAATGTCTCTCTCTGGAAAGAGTAAAGAGACATCTCTCCCAGAAGCCCTCTCCTGCCTACAGTTCATGGCTATAAGGAGTGATACAAGGCCTGCCTGGCAATTCAGGACTACCAGAGAAGCTTCGGACCAAAAGCACGGCTTCGTCCCAGAAAGAGTAGAAGCTGGCTCCCTGATACCTTCCATTGTTCTCCCTCAGTACTGCAGAACCCTGATGCTTAGCTGGATGGTTGGACCACATGAGCTGAGGAGCTGTGAGGAGCATTTCTGGAATGCTGCTTGGAGGAAGGAAAAGGGAAGGAAAGGGAAGGGAAAAGAAGGAAGGAAGAAGGAAAGAAGAATGCATGGCTACAGGGGAGTCAGCCCTCAGTGCACAGGCTTCAGACCAGGATACTCTACACTCTAGACCAGCTTCTGTCTCGCCTTCCCAGTGGCTTAAAGGAATGAGTTACTCCCCTTCCTGGCCTACATCTCAGCTGAGAAAACAGCCAGTGTATTCTACTCTTGTCCTTCTTCCCAGCTGCAAACAAGCCTGGCATCTGGATCTCTGTCAGCCATCTCATACTACCAGTTGACCCTGGCGATAGAAGACGTAGCTAAAGATGGTGTCATAATTAGCTTGAACTGTCAACTTGCACAGCCTAGAGTCATCTTAGAGGGAAGTCTGGGCTGAGGACTTGCAGAGATAAGATTACCCTGTGGCCACCCTGTGGCCACCCTGTGGCCACATGTACAGAGATTCTTATTCACTGATGTAGAAGGGCCTAAGATACTGTTCGAATCACCATCCCTAAGCAGGTGGTCCTGGACTATATAAAAAACCTAGCTAAGCATAAGCCTGTGAGCAAGACAAGGAGCAAGCCAGCGAGCAGCAAGCAGCGAGCGTGACTGCTGCCGTCAGGCTCCTGTCTTGAGTTCCTGACTTCCAGCAATGATGGCTTGTGACTAGAAGTGTGAGCTAAATAAACCCTTTCTTGCCCAAGTTACTTTTGCTCAGTGTTTTATCACAGCAACAGACAACAAACTAGGGCAGATGGTGAACGAAACAAGTAAATAAAAGGAACTGGCCACCTACCTGCCCTAGGTCCTAGACTGTCCAACCATCTCTGCTACCACAAGAGAGAATAAGAGCTGTATATTGAAGCCCTTGTTTGTTTGGGCCTATTGCTTACAACCAATGCAATTTCTAACCCATAGGGCAACCAGGACTGAACCTGCACTACTAACTGAAGTTACTTAACTTTATTCTTATTTTGAGAATCCATTGGATAGGATCAGACAATGAGAAGTTTGGGAATCAAGTCAATCTGAGTACAAATTTGGCTTTGCCACTTATCAGCTGTGATCGTTGGAAATCCACTTAACTTCTTCATAGAAGCCTATGTGAGTGTTCTGGTTTGGATATGAAATGCCCCCATAAGCTTCTGTGTTTGAGCACGTGGTCCCCAGATGGTGGGGCTGTGTAGGAGGATTGTGGAATCTTCAAGAACTAAAGACTCAGAGGAAGTTGGTGTGTGTTGGGGTTGGCGCTTAAAGTTTTCTAGCCCAGCCCTAGTTCCTGTTTACTCTCTGCTTCCTGACTGCAGATGCCATGTGACCAGCCTCTTTTTTTTTTTTTTTTTTTTTTTTTTTTTTTTTTTTTTGGTCTTTTCCAGACAGGGTCTCCCTGTAGCCCCAGCTGTCCTGGAACTCACTTTGTAGACCAAGCTGGCCTTGAACTCACAAAGATCCGCCTGCCTCTGCCTCCCAAGTGCTAGGATTAAATTATTCCTGCTACCATGCCCTCCCCCACCATGATGGACTGGATCCCCCTCAAACTGTAAGCCGCAGTAAACCTTTACTTCCTTAAATTGCTTCTTGTCAGGTATATTGCCATAGTGATGAGAAAAGAAGCTGGAACGGTGAGGATCAAAACAGCAAAGTTTCCAAAGTACCTGCGTTGTAGGCCTAGAAATCCCAGAATCGTAAGGACCCAGACCAAGCACAGTCATAACCCCTCGTTTCTGCTGGAGAAGAAGTGAGGTTCAGTGAACTAGAATCAGGATCCCAGAGCATGCTGGGAGGCACCGTTGTCATGACTACACTCCACCAAAGACTCCTCCAATCGTGCTATGCCCTGAGTAGCATCTTCTTGTGGTCCTGCAGCCCCAGAACCCTCTTCTGTACACAGTGTCCAGTGCCTGCTGAAAGACAGATGCTTAGCCCTGAGCACCATGCACTGAGCTGACATTCTTTTTTGGCTCTGCCATCGCCAGTGACATCATGTGGTACTACTTTATAATTGCCGTCCTATTTGGGGAAAAATGGGTTGCTAAACATAAGCAATATTTTTCTTAGAATTTTTTTTATGGTCACTAAAGCAAAGTACTCAGTAAATAAGAACTGATTTGCATGACATTTTGTATGAATAGCAGTGTAGAATGAACAAGGTAGCAGACATTGAACTTTTCTAGGCATGCTATTCAATTTCTCAAAGAGCTTTTTGTTGTTGCTGCTGTTAATTCCCAGTAGATTTCCACTGACATTAAAATCAACCACAATTAGGGAGGCCCCTGGTGGCTACAGGGTGAAATACAAAAGCAATTATAAACCTGTGCGTGTTTGTTTAGAGGGGTAAAGGGAGTCTTTATCCAGCATAAGCAGCTATACCGGGTTTCCAGGAAATGGAGTTCTGGTTGCTCTCTGAGCCCCAAATGGTGTCAAGAGTTTGGGGCGTTATTCAGATCTCACTGGGAGACACAGGGGACTCTCACTGGGCTTTCCGGGTCAAAACTAGTCAGCACAACTCCTGCAGAAATCAGAGGGCAAGAAAAAAAAAAAAAAGGTACCATAAAACCAGATGTGGTAGTGCGTGCTTGTAACCCCAGCACTCAGGTGTCTGAGGCAGGAGGATTGCTGTGAGTCTGAGTCAGTCTGGGATACATAATGGGCTTCAGGTCAGCCTGGGATACAGAAGGAGTGAGGATGTTTTCCCCAGCACAATTAGAATGCGTGGTCACCCAAGAAACTTGCTCGGTGTGACTCTTCACGTAACTTACCCCAGGGCCTAAATGTGGAGTACTGAAACGATGAAAGACGAGGAGAAAGCAGATAGAATATCACGATAATTCTACCCTGAATTTCAACAGTGCTTTTCCTCACAAGAATGCTAAGTGCCTGCACATAGAGTAGAAAATAAGATATTACCCCTGTTGGTGGATGAGGAGGCAGGAGGGAGCGTTGTTCGAAACGCTTAGAAATATAAAAGCTTGTTCCCCGTGCGAGGCAACCTCCGCCTCTGTTCACAGGACCCCCTCATCTTTCGGGTAAAAAAAAGTGGGCTCGGGATGGCAATGCACCTTTTTTAGGACCAACTGCATCATCAGCAATAGCCCACCTACCCCTTCAACTAAGAACCCCAGCCTGTCCCACCTTAATGGGATCACTGCTCCAATCCTGACACTTCCCAACATGGACTCCACACAGTCAGATGATGTCTGACTGGAGAATCCCAGGAGGAGCTGCTGGCTTGTCAGCAAGAGCGCTGCATAATAACGCCAAACATTTCCTGAAATGCATCGAACTTTCTTCTCCGTATTATTACTGCACTCAAAGTTCTTGCCAAGGCCACCTCTCCTGCCATGATGGCGTCCTGCGTTCCGTGTTAAGTGAGGATGTTTACAGAGTGTGCGAGGAGCACTGTGGGGAATTCAAAACTGCTGCCTCTCACCATCTCCCCTAGTCCACCCAGGATGCTCAGCTGTACCCCTAGCCTTTGGGAGACTGAGGCAGGAGGCTCAAGAATGCACAGCCAGCTTGCGTTACAGAATGAGTTCCGGACCAGCCTGAGCTGTACATAGGAAGACCTTATTACAGAGAGAAGGGAAGGGAAAAGAAGGGTAAGGGAGGGGAGAGCAGAGGGGAGGAGGACGTGACGACACGGGTCTGTAATTACTCTTGGGAGGTGAAGGCAGGAAAATTAGGAGTTCAAGGCCAGCCCCAGCTACATAGCAAGTCGGAGGCCAGCCTGGGCTACATAAGGCCCCGACTTTGGGGTAGGAGTCTAGTCCTCTGTGCTGTCATTCCCCCTTTAAAAACCTCCACAGTAAACCCAAGTATGCTTCGCTGCCTTCTAATAAAATGTCTCCACAAATTGCACAACATGCTTTATTCTCAGACACAATCATTCCCCGCAAGGTCCCACATCCATACATCAACAATAGGCCAGGGGGCACAGGCCTGTCATCTGAGCTACTGGGGAGGCTGAGGCAGGAGGATCCTAATCTCAAGACCAGGCTGGACAACTTAGTGAGACCTCTCTAAATAGAAAGTAGGAAAAATCCTGGTTGTAGCTCAGTGCTAAAGCCCTCACCGAGCATGCAGAGCCTTTGGGTTCAACCCCTGCATGGGAGGTTCTTCCCCAAACTCTTTACCTTGCACGGTCCCTGTTCAGTCCACCCCAACTTTGTGAACTACTGCAAGTTCCCCACCAAACCTCCCTAGTGGGGTATTTTTGTTTTCCCATAACAGAAGTTTTTTCAAGTCCCTCAGGTCACGTAGCTGGGGGGGAGAGGGGGCTCTCAGTCCCTGCCACACTCACCCTTCCTGCCATCTTCTTTCTGCTCTGCCTCCCCCCCAAGCCAGCCACAGTGGCTCTGACACAACACTCGGATCTGGGTTTCTTAGACCCCTGCGTTGGGTGGGGCGCTCTGTTCCACTTCCTCTCTCTCCTGATGTCCACATCTGGGTCAGTTCACTGCCCATTAGCACTTCACATGAACGGACAGCTGTGAATATGCGATCAGTCAGTTTGGGTAGTTTCTGTAAGCCATGGTAAAAAAAACAGGGTACACAAGAAGAAAATTCTATTAGCTATTGAAATCTGGAGATTTCAATTAACCTTACTTCTCACAGATAATTGAGAATTGACTAAAAAAGAAGTTATTTTTTTGTAGACTTTCTTTTCATTTTAAAATTTTCATTTTTGATGCCATTTTTCAAGCGGCATTGACCAAAACCCATAAATAATCAGTACCACCTCTGCACAATACCAGACATGCAATGCTTACAAATGAACCCATGAGCATAAGGCAACCCAAAAGCCCCCAGGGTTATAGGGAAGTGAAGCCTACCTCACCCTCCATCCTATGCTGTTTGTCCCTAAGCATACTGGCATCAATGGTGTCTTTGAAGTCTACCCAGCTTAAGAGTCTTCATGGTCCTACCTCTCCTCCAGGGACCATGCTACCCTCCCTTGCCAATCACCCTGTTCTTCCCACTAGATTCCTGCCGGAAGTGCCTGCCCACCCCCTCACCTCAAACCCTTCTTCGACACCTGGCTCAAGTCCATAAGGAAATCAAAGCCTTCAAGACAATGCCGCACACTCAAAATGGCCAATGCCCTCCACCAGACCCCCTTTGCATGCAGCCTCCATGTATAGACCATGGATGAGCCCGGATGCTCCTGACGAGCAAGCACCAAGGGCAGCTGTGCACACACCTGAGTTCAAACCAGGTGGTGTAGCTCCTTAGCTCTGTCTACGTGTTAACCTCAGTTTCTTCTTTGCTACAACAATATTGCAAAGAGAGCTATTTCCTAGGTTTATTTTGAAACCTAAATGAGGTGATGAAGATGTCAAGAGTCAGGGACTTGGAAAATACGTTCCGGGTGTGAGATGATTCTCACCATTATTGCCAACGCACTCAGAGTCATAGTCATGACACTGGGAGGCAGGTGCACTCTACTAGAAGAATCCCAAGGTCCTGTGGTCTGTACCTTGGTGCGTCTTAGCACGCTGGGAGTAGAGCATCTCTTGGGGTGCTTGCATTGATTCCTGCCTCAACCCCACAAGATAAAGACTGGAGTTCACAGTACGCAGGAGCCACTTCAAGCCATTGGCACAATTAGCAGTTAGGGATGCAGGACCAAACTGAGCCTGGTCCAGCTCATACCTCACACTCCCCAGAATGGGTTGCTCCCAGGAGGCTCCTCCATCCTCCTGCAAACAGGCTGCAAGGAGATCCAGCTCATTGAGCCTGTTGACAATCCCAAACATGTTTCCTTGTACTTAGATGTAATCGCGATTAGCATGGAAATTAGTGCTCCCTTTAAAATTAACAATTTGGGGGCTGGAGAGATGACTCTCCAGCCCCCGAATTGTTAAGAGCATCGACTGCTCTTCCAGAGGACCCAGTTCGATTCCCAGCACCCACATGGCGGCTGAAAACCATCTTTAAGCTAGGCGTGGTGGCGCATGCCTTTAATCCTAGCACTCGAGAGGCAGAGGCAGACAGATCTCTGTGAGTTCAAGACCAGCCTAGTCTACAGAGTGAGTTCCAGGCCAGCTGGGGCTTTAAGGAGACCGTCTCAAAAAAAGAAAAAAGAGAGAAAATAAAAATAAAATTAACAGTTTGTCATTCTAGGAACATGTGAACCCAGGGCTCTGGCCCTGTGTAGTCCTCCCTCGCTCCCGCTTCCTCCCCAGCTCTGACTAGTTCCCTGCGTCTCTGCTGGCTCTACAGACAGGTCTGTCTTCTAGACACCAGACTCCGACATGGACACAGTTGCACTTTCCCCTAGTACATGGAACAGAGGCATAGGAAGACCACAGTCATTAGACAGAATTCTGCTTTATCCCTGCAATGATAAATGGTCCCTAGTGGGTCGGAGACTGCAAGCGAGCTCTGCCACACCTGGACGTTCTTGTGAGTGTAGGAGATGAAACTCAATCCTCGTGCTTATGCAGCAAGAATTTTACCCGTGAGCCGTCTCCCCAGCCCTGTTCTTTTTCTTTTCTATCTTTTGTTTTCTTTCCAGCCACTTGGCGTGGGAAAATGCCAGCTTTATAAATTGGTATAAAATGGGCTGGAGAAATGGCTTAGAAGTTAAGAGCACTGGATGCTCTTTTTTTTTTCTTTTTAAGGGATTCACAATATAAGAGCACAGTTGTTTTCAGATCACATTGATGTTCCTCAGTTTGCCATATAATTAAGTAATTGGTGCTAGCATCCACGTTGTTTGTTTTTCTGGGACTGTGTTACTTCACTCAGCATGATATCTTCTAGCTCCAGCCATTTACTTGCAAATCTCATTATGTCATCTTTCTTTACCACTGCATAAAACTCCATTGTGTAGATGTACCACATTGTCTCTATCCACCCGTCAGTTGAGGGGCATTTGGGTTGGTTCCAGCTTCTTGATATTGTGAAGAGAGCTGCAATAAACATGGCCATGCATATATCTCTGCGGTGGGGTGAGTCTTGAGGGTACATGCCCAGGAGTGGTATGGCTGGGTCAGGTGGCAAGTTCATTCCAAGTCTTCCAAGGGTTCCCCACACTGTTTTCCATAGTGACTGTATGAGTTTACATTCCCACCAGCAGTGGATGAGTGTTCCCCTTTCCCCACAACCTCTCCAGCACTTGGTATCATTTGTTTTCTTGATCCTAGCCAGTCTTATTGGAGTAAGATGATATCTTAAAGTGGTTTTGATTTGCATTTCCTTAATGATTAGTGATGTTGAACACTTCTTAATGTGTTTCTCAGCCATCTCTAATTCCTCATTTGTGAAGTCTCTGTTCAGCTCTTTGCTCCATCTATTGAGTGGGTCATTTGTTTTCTTTCTTCTTTGTTTTTTGGGTAGTTTATATATTCTGGAAATCAATGCTTTGTCAGATGTATCTGCAGTGAAGGTTTCCTCCCTCTCTAGGATTTCTCTTCACTTCCTTGTTTCTTTTGATGTACAGAAGCTTTTGAGTTTAATGAGGTTCCATTTGTCAATTGTCGACCTTAATTCTTGCACAGCTGCTGTCTGATTTAGGAAGTCTTTTCCTATGCCTATGTCTTGTAGTCTGCTGCCAACTTTTTCTTCTATTGCCTTCAGAGTTTGGGGTTTCACGTTGAGGTCTTTAATCCATCTAGAGTTGACTTTTGTACGGGGTGAGAAGTAGGGGTTTAATTTCATTCTTCTACAAGTAGTGATCCAGTTTTGCCAACACCACTTGCTGAAGATGCTGTCTTTTCTCCATTGTGTCTTCTTGGCCCCCTTGTCAAATATGAGATGGGTGAAATTGTTTATGCTCAAGTTTGGATCTTCAGTTTTGTTCCATTGGTCTACAGGTCTGTTTTTGTGCCCGTACGAAGCTGTTTTTATGACTATAGCCCCGTAGTATAGTTTGAAATCTGGTATAGAGAGCCCCCCTGTATTGCTTTTTTCACTCAGGGTTGTTTTGGCTATTCAGGATATTTTGTTTTTCCAATGAAATTAAGGACTTTTTTTTTTCCAAGCCTGTGAAGAAACTCTTGGGGATTTTAATTGGGATTGCATTAAATCTATACAAGAGTTTGGATAGAATGGACATTTTTGCTATATTAATTTTCCCAATCCATGAGCATGGGAGGTTTTTCCATCTTCTGATGTCTTCTTCAATTTCCTTCCTCAAGGGTTTAAAATTTTTGTTGTAGAGATCTTTGGTGTCTTTGGTCAGGTTTGTTCCTAGGTATTTTATTGTTTTTGAGGCTATTGTGAGTGGGAAGGTCTCCTTGAATTCCTTCTTCAATTACTTATTGTTGGTGTAAAGAAAGGCTACTGATTTTTCTAGGTTAATTTTGTATCCTGCCACTTTAGTGAAGCTCTTAATCATTTATTTTTTTTTATTTTTTTTTATTTTTTTTTATTTTTGCATGTGTATGAATGTATTGTCTGCATGCAGGTCTGTGCACCCGTGTCGTGCAATGCCGCGGAGGTCAGAAGAGGGTCTCCGATTCCCCTGGAACTGGAGTTCTCCTGGAATTGGAGTTACAGATGGTTCTTAGCCGCCATGTGGGTGCTTTTAACCGCTAGGCTATCTCTCCAGCCCCGCTCTTAATCATTTCTAAGAGTTTTCTGGTGGAGTTTTTAGCATCCCTTAAGTAAACAACAACAACAAAAAAGACTGAAATAGTAAAGTTCTCCCCAAAACAATAATCCTCTGCTTTGAAAAAAAAATTCTGGAAAGACTCAGAAAAAGATGCAAGACACGAATGGCAGAGTACATGAACTCAGGTGGGGTGGGGGGCATGGAAAGGGAAATGAGTCTGAATTGGATTGAGAAATGATGTATGATGTATGAAAATGTTTAATAACAATAAAAATATACTTAAAAAGTAAAGTGAAAAATAAAGAAAGAAAATAAAGAAAATGCTCCACAGACAGGCTCACAGGCAGTCTGATGTGGATAACTGCTCAGTGACACTTTCCTCTTCCTGGGGGTCTCTGGTTTGTATCAAGTTGACAAAAAGCTAAGCAGCACAGTTACTAAAATATATTACTCTAAAATCTTAGCTCATTTAATCTTTATACTAATGAAAATCGTTGTGCTATATTATCCTCATTTTAAAAAATAGGGAGACTTTGATAGAGACAGAATTAATATCCCTAGATCACGTAGAAGATCTAAAGTCAGCAATTTGACCCTTGAGGCTCTGAGCTGACTACCCTGATGCTCTTCTTTACAGAAAGAAGAACAGTGTCTGCTGGGTGACTCTAGTCTGCAACGGTTAACTCTAGGAAAACATGAAGACGGCACTCTAACACCGTTGCTCTTCTAACCCTCTACTTTTCTATTCCTTCATCTACCTAGATTCATCTGAATCCTTGTCTTACTCATCATCACATAGTCAAGTAGATGAAAATATATAAAGAAAATGGGAAAGGGAGGAAAAGCTGGAGATGGGAGGGGCAGACGGAGGGGAGGAGGAGAGGAAGGGGGCAGAGGGAGGGGTAGAGGGAGGGGAGGGGGCAGAGGAAGGGGAGGGACAGAGGGAGAGAGAGCAGGGGAGAGGAGGATTTTCAAGATTTATTTTTCTTTTTTCTTTTTTAATATTTTATTTGTTTTTATTTTATGTGTATGAGTATATTCCCTGCATGTGCGTAAGTGCACCCATGTCATATGATGCCTACAGAGGACAGAAGAGGGCATCAGATCCCCTGGAACTGGAATAGTTAGCGCCTACACACACACTTGTAGGTGCGGGGATTCAAACCCAGGTCTTATGCAAGAGCAAACCAATGAGCCTGGGTCTGGAGAGATGGCTCATTGTTTAAGAGCACTGGTTGCTCTTGCAGAGGACCCAGGTTCAATTCCCAGCACCCACATGGTAGCTAACAACTGTCTGTGACTCAACTCCACATCCAGGTGAATATGACGCCCTCTTCTGGCGTCTGTGGGCATTGCACAACATGGTGCATGTGCTGGATAGCTTTAGTGTCAACTTGACACACCTGGGTTGAGGGAGCCTCAATTGGCTCCATTGGATTGGCCTGTGGCCACATCTGTGGAGTATTGTCTTGATGGCCAAGCAGTGTGGAAGGGCCCAGCCCACAATGAGTGGTGCCACCCTGGGCAGGTGGTTGTGTATGGTATAAGAAGGCAGGCTGGGCATGAGCCAGAGGAGTGAGCAAGCCAGTGAACAGCATTCCTCCATGGCCTGTGCTTCAGCTCCTGCCTCCAGGTTCCTGCCCTGAGTTCCTGCCTTGGGCTCCCTAAGTGATGAACTGTGACCCAGGAGATGTAAGCTGAATAAACCCTTTCCTCCCCAAGTTGGTGTCGGTCAGAGTGTTTTGTCACAGCAATGGAAGACAAACTAGAACAGAAATTGGTACCAGAGGAGTGGGGTATTGCTGTGACAGACCTGACCTTGGTGTTTTGGGGAAGGATTGTGGAGGCGTTTGGAACTTTGGGCTGGGAAGATCATTGAATGCCTAAAGATTGTTGCTGTGGAGCTTGGAGCAGTTTTGCTGAAGGAGTTGTAGAAGATGGAGGCCTGGCTTGTGAAGTTTCTAGTTTCAAAGGAGAGCAGAGATCATCAGGACTGTGTAATCTGTGGGTTCTGGTCAGCTGGGGCTGTGGAGAATCAGCTGTAAGTAACAAGAGACCAGAACCTGAAGTGAAACTTTTGTGGTACTGGGGCAATTGATGCTGGTTAGCTGGGGCTGAAAAATCAGCTGTAAGTAACAAGAGACCAGCATCACTGAGGTGAAATCTTCTGGGGAGAATATCTTCAAGGTCAGCACACAGAAGCTGTGACCCAGAAAGGGCCTGAGCCTCCATCTCGAGCCAGAAGCCGGACTTGGTAACGTGTAAGAGTCTCCTATATGGTTCCGGTGTTGAAATTTGAGGGGGTCACAGAGAGCAGCCGAGGCTTGGCACTGTGAGAGGTCAGGAAAGACCATTGGTGGAAGTGCACCTCGGTTGCTGTGAAGACCCCAGGATTGCAGGGGTCATGGAGAGAAGCTGAGGCTTTGCACCAGGAGAGGTCAGAAGAGACCATTGGTGAAGGTGCTGCCTCAGTTTCAGTAGCGACCCCAGCTTTTTGGAGATGCCGGTACCCTGGGACGACCACCAAGAGCAGCGGTAGGTGTAGAATGGAGTCGGCCTGGGCCTGCGAGATGAGTGTGCCACGGACGGCAGAGTCGGAGAGGGGGAGCTGCCGAGACCCTTTGGAGCCCAGAAGATCGTGAGTGAATCCCAGGCGTCCAGCCTTGAGCTACTTGCCGGACTGAGGTTTTGTTTGAGAGTGCTCGATTCTTCCCTTTGAAATAAGACAGTACTTGTTTTGGATTTTACAGCAGCCCACAGTTAAGAGACTTTTAATAGACTGTGAACTTTTAAGTGTTTGGACATTTTAAGGACTGTGGGGCTTTTAGGGTTGTACTGTCTTAGGTTGTGATTCATGTTAACATCATACTTTGTGGATAAGAACTGGAAAGGTGGTGGTTTAATAGTGATGTGTTTTGTGTGTCAAGTTGACAAGGGGTCTATTGTGCTGGATAGCTTTAGTGTCAACTTGACACACCTGGGTTGAGGGAGCCTCAATTGGCTCCATTGGATTGGCCTGTGGCCACATCTGTGGAGTATTGTCTTGATGGCCAAGCAGTGTGGAAGGGCCCAGCCCACAATGAGTGGTGCCACCCTGGGCAGGTGGTTGTGTATGGTATAAGAAGGCAGGCTGGGCATGAGCCAGAGGAGTGAGCAAGCCAGTGAACAGCATTCCTCCATGGCCTGTGCTTCAGCTCCTGCCTCCAGGTTCCTGCCCTGAGTTCTTGCCTTGGGCTCCTTGAGAATTGTGACCCAGGAGATATAAGCTGAATAAACCCTTTCCTCCCCAAGTTGGTGTTGGTCAAAGTGTTTTGTCACAGCAATGGAAGACAAACTTGGACAGTGCACTTTCATGCAGCCAAAACCCTCATACGCATTATATAAATTCTCAAGTCGAAATTAAAAAAACTAAAAGTTAAGGAAGAACAACACAGTGCACACCTGTTAGCGCAGCACAGAAGGTTCTGAGGCAGAGGGATCACAAGTTTAAGGCTAGCCTGGGTGGCGTAATGGAAAGAAAAAAAAACCTCAAGTGAAAAGAATTAGGAAAACTTGACAGTCAAACAATGCTTAATGTTATTGGGCCAATGTGTGATTTTTGTTCAAACATTAGTCTGGATGCTTCTCTAGTGTATTTAGGGGCAAAGATCCCATTTAAATCAGAAGGTATCAAATGAAGTAGATTGGCCCCCATATGTGGGTGAGCCTCATCCAATCCGCTGAAGGTTCGAATAGAACAAAATAATGACTTCCCTTGAGAAAGAGGATTTGTTTTAATGATATGATTTCACCATGAAGCACTGGTTGGCCTGGAACTTGCTATGTAGACCAGGCTTGTGATTAAGGGTATGTACAACCACTCCCAGCTAGGAGAGGGGCTTTCTGCCAGCAGAAGACGGCCTCAGACTTGAACTCTGGCAGTGGCTCTTCCTGAGTCCCGGCCTGCAGGCCTCGCTCTACAGATCTGGGACTCACAAGCCTCCATAGCTGCATTTTTTTTTGGGGGGGGGGGGAGACAGGGTCTCCCTGTAGTCCCAGCTGCCCTGGAACTCACTCTGTAGGCCAGGCTGGCCTTGAACTCACAGAGATCCACCTCCCTATACCTCCTGAGTGCTACGACTAAAGGTATGTACCACCAGACCTGGCCATAGCTGCATTTTTAAACATCCTCTATATGTACACATCCTCTGGGCTCTGCTTCTCTAGAGAACTCTGATGGATACACCAAGTGAGGAGGTTTTGTGAAAGGCACACTATGGCAAGGCTGCTCCAGAGAACTGCAGGACAGTCATACACTGTTCAATCCTCTCTTTATTCAGTCATGCTGTGGGCCCCAGGCTGACTGGCAGGCATGACCCTGCCACACCTGATTCCTATAAACTAACCTAGGAATCTGATCTGTTTTAATCTGTTTGGCCAACTCAGTGCTTTATTTTTAGTCTTCGTGTATGGGTGAATGTGTGTGTATGTGTGCTTGTGCATGTGTGTGGTGTGTGTACTTGTGCATGTGTGTGTGTGTGTGTGTGTGGTGTGCATGTTCCTCTTTGAAAACAGGTGTGAACAAGTCACAGCGTGTAGAGGTCAGAGGACTTCGGGGTTGGTCCTCACCTTTGCCTTTAATCTTGTTGGAGACAGGCTCTCTCTTGCTGCCCACTGCACTCTCCAGGCTAGCTGGTCCACGAGCTTCTGGGTATTTGCCTGCTCTAGCTCCTGTCTCTCCTCAGGAGCACAGGGATTACAGAAGAGCCTGGCTTTACGTGGTGGTCAGAGCGCAGATCTTCACCCCTACATGGCAAGAAGCACCCACTGAGCCATCTCCCTAAACCCCTGGCCCAAGTGATTTTGAAACTGCAAATTGTTTCCATTTCCCTAAAGTGATGAGAGGTTCAAGAACCAGCTACAAGAGTTATTGCCAGAAGCACACTCTCCACCTGCTATGGCAGCAAAGGCTACACAGCTTCTTGAGTTAGGAGGTGGCTGGCACTCCTGCACACCCTAGTCTTTTAGTGCAGTTTTAGCACACTGCCCTCGAGTGTGATTGGTGTCACCGAGGTATCCAGAAAAATGGAACCAACAGGGTGAGGACAAATAGAAAGGGATTGGGTGACAGAAATGCATGGATAGATAGATGATAGAAAATAGATAGATGATAGATAGATAGATAGATAGATAGATAGATAGATAGATAGATTAGATAGAGATAGATAGATATAGAGAGATAGAGATAAATTAGAGATAGATGATAGATATATAGATATAGAGAGATATAGATAGATTAGAGATAGATAGATAGATAGATAGACAGATATAGAGAGGTAGAGATATAGATTAGATAGAGATAGATAGATAGATAGATATAGAGAGATAGATTAAAGATAGATTAGATAGAGATAGAAGATAGATGATAGATAGATAGATGATAGATGAATAACAAATATGTGATAGCTAATAGATGTTACATAGACAATAGATGCATAGATAATAAATGATACATATATGATGATTAAGAAAAAGAAAATGACAGATAGAAAGATGATAGATATAGAGAGATGTTAGCTATAGATAGATAGAAGATAGATGATTGATAGATAGATAGATAGATAGATAGATAGATAGATAATAGATGATAGATAGATGCATCCAGGCATGGTGGTGCACACTTTTAGTCCCAGCACTAAGGAAGCAGAAGCAGGAGGATCAATGTGAGATTGAGGCCTGATCTACATAGAGAGTTCTAAGCTAGCTAGGGCTACAGGGAGAACCTGTCTAAAAACAAAAACAGATGACAGAAGATTGACAGATGATAGTTGATTAACAGATGATACATTGATAATTAATTGATAAATGATATGTTGATATATGATAGATAGATGCTTAATAGTAAAAAGATTCTTAATAGGTTATAAATCATGATAAATAAATAGATGTTAAATGATAGAAAAGTAGGTTTATAGGTAAAAGATAATAGGTAGATAGATGGCAGATAGAATTGACAAATGATAAACTGATAAATGATTGGCAGATTTAAAAATAGAGAGATGATAGTGTTAATAGAAAAATAGATAGGATTGGTGATAGATGATGGATACATGGGGGTAGGTAAGATAGATGATAGATAGATGATAGATAGATAGATAGATAGATAGATAGATAGATAGATGATAGCTATAGATAGATAGATGATGATAGGTAGGTAGATGATAGATAGACGATAGATAGGTAGATAGGTAGATAGATAGATGATAGCTATAGATAGATAGATAGATAGATAGATAGATAGATAGATAGATAGATAGATAGATGATAGATAGATGAATAGATCCACAGACTGATATAAAGAATCTGCTTCATATGACTGCTGAGGGTGGAAAGCACAGTCTCAAATGACTGCAGATGCAGCCCTGGAGAGAGCTGAGGTACAGCCAGGGCATCAAATGTGAGAGATCCCTTCATGTCCTCCTTCCAGAGCCCTCTGGAAAGTGCTGAGCCAGGTTGCAGTCTCAGCTTCTTTAAGCCATAGACCATCTTTAAAGCTGTTTAAATTCTGCACATAGATCACTAATGAGATTCAAGACCTTTATAAAATCCTTGAAAATGGTTTTAAATTTGTTGAATGTATATATAGTTCTCCAAGGACAATGTCTCCACAGTCCTCACATTCCCTAAGAGACATATTATCTACTCTCATCCAAAAAACAAAGACAATAAACTTCAACAAGTAAACAGTTATTTGGTTACAAAGGTCGGAGCTAGGACAGATCGGAGCTGCAGATCTGTGGTCCAGTCAACTGCACAAATGTGTTTCAATGACTAGCCAGAAATACCTGAGAAACCAGAATCTAATCCCTGAACTCCCCATCACTTCATTCGTTCTTGCCAAATGTCTCTTCTCAAAGCATCTGACTAAAATAAATGAAGAGTTTGTTTATATTCCTGCTCGGGCAGCATCAGGACCAGAGGGAACTAGGGGCTGATGCTATCTCCGATCCTAACTCTGGTGTGAACTAGCCCTGACTGTGAGACTCCTCCACTGTCCCAGCCTCAGTGATATCATGATATCACAAGGGTCAGATGGGATGACTTCCTCCCCGCCCCAAGGTCCGGCTGCACAACGGAGGGTGACTGGCAATTGTCATTGGTGACTCTGACCTCCTGTCATCTGACTGTGTGTGACATGGCTTCAGGGCATTCCTCAATGCCCTGGATAGGTGACATCCCCTTAGCTTTTGCTTCCACCTGTCTTTTTAATGGAGCTGGACAGCCATGCAAAGTCTATGAAAATGAGGTTGGCTGGGAATGAAACGTTATTCTGTATGAAGAAGAATTTTAATACAATTCAGAACTAGGGAGGATGGAACTCACTTCGAGATTCATTTTTCTTTTTAAGAAATTTTATTGATTCAAGAATTTCATACAATGTATTTTCTTTTTTTTTTTTCATAAATTTATTTATTTATTTATTTTTAACAAATCTAGACCCGTGTTCCCGCTCATTCCCCCTCCCCGCCAGATTTCATGCATTCTGCCAAACATGCTTTCCATCTCTTAGTCTTTCTCGATATTTTCCNGGGACGCCGACCGCTCGGGGGTCGCGTAACTAGTTAGCATGCCAGAGTCTCGTTCGTTATCGGAATTAACCAGACAAATCGCTCCACCAACTAAGAACGGCCATGCACCACCACCCACGGAATCGAGAAAGAGCTATCAATCTGTCAATCCTGTCCGTGTCCGGGCCGGGTGAGGTTTCCCGTGTTGGGTCAAAACAATGTATTTTCTTTAGTCTGTAGAAACCCCCTGCTATTGGAAGAGCATGGCGGGGTGATAAGGGTAGAGACAGATCAGCAGCAACCTCATAGGACAGCTTGAAAAGTCCTGGTTTTTATTTTTACCTCATTAGATTAATTAATGCTGTTAAGAGGTTCTTCTACAAGAGGCTAACTGCCATTGTTTTTATTAGCTGTGCCATGTTTCATATATTAATATTTCACACATGAGAAAATCATTTCTATAATGAAAGAGACAGTTCAGTGCAATGAAAAAGACACTGGGGTAGGGCTATACAGTACAGGGCCCATCCCCCAGCAGCCCACCTCTTCTAGATTGGCCCCACATCCCAAAGGCTCCACAACCTTCTGAAACAGCCCTACTAGTTGGGAAAAAAAAAAAAAAAAAAAAAACTGTAGACTGAGTTGAGACCTCTATTAAATAGCTACATACACAACACTGATATGAATATCACCATGAATTTCCTATCTTTCTGTTCTACGTGAATCGGAGTTCATCGGGGTCCAAGGGCTTATCTCGCTCTTCTCTAGGAGGAGGGGGCAGACGTTGTTTCCACTGCCTCAGTAGGAGCTTTAGCTACATTAGCCCACCACAAGACCACTGAGCGAGCTCTTGTGAGGACAAAGCTGTGGTCCTACCTGTCTAGAAGTAGCTTTCAGGTCTGAGAATGGAGATAAAGACTATACTCTCCCTCTGTGTGTGTGTTAAATAGATGAACCACAGTAAGTACTGAGTGTGGGTACACAGAGTGGGTGCAGCCATCACCCTGATGACTGAGTGTGGATTGTCTGTGAATTCCACAAGCCCTTCCTAGCTCAGGGGCTGCTGCTGCAGAACCTCTGCTCCTTGAGGAACGGAGGGAACCTCCAGTTACAGAAACCACTTCCTCTGGAGACAGGGCTCAGCCTCTGCAACCCGAACAATTCCCAGCGGTGCTTTAGATGGCTTTGAATGTCCCTCTGCTCTTCTTCCCCTGGGGCAACATTGACTACAGAGAATAGTGTTCCCATTATTCCGGTTTCTATGTGGTGCACATTGTACAGAAGTGTAACCGTCGGTTCGTTCATTCATGCTATGCTTTCTCTCCATCCCTTTCAAAGCAATTGTGTGATAGTGAATCCTTTTCTCTATTTTTAAAGAATGACAAGTGCAGGCTTTAAAAAAAAAAACAAAAAACAAAGAGAAGGGAGGGGCAAGACAAGGGGAGGGAGATCTGTGTCATTCTCCTGGCTTGTACAGTGTCTGCTGAGCATGTACAGGTAGGAATGCCAAGTCGATTTCGAAGGTCATTATTTCTAACAGACCCCCCGCCCCCGAATCCCAGTAGTGGGCCTGGAGTTGCCAATCAGCCTTTCAGCCCATCCCCCACCCTTGGCGTGGAGAGGTCCAGGTGTTTAGGATGAATAACCCTCATTCCTCACTCCACACCTGGGCCTTGATTAGAACCATTTGCAGTGAGTGATTTCGTGTCTAGCCATGAATTGAGACATCAGCTCAATCAGGGCCTTGTCCGTAATGATGGACACAAGTGCCAAGATGTCTGACAGAAAAAGCGTGATTGTAGGGAGACTCCTCTCCAGAGCTAGGAGTAGATAGAAATCTTGATTGCTGCTGGGGAGTTATTTCTCCACTTACTTATCTCTTTTCCATATTCTACTGGCACCCAGTATTCCAAATGCAGCTCAGTTCTGAGTGGTAGGCAGGCCAAACTATTGTCATCTTGGGTCTCGTGAGAAAATAAATATACATATAAATATATTATATATCACCAAGTGACCAGCTCTAAGAAGAAAAGCAAAGTAAGAAAACTGAAAGGTATGGGGTGTTTCAGGTGGTTTTGTAATTTGAGAGAGGACAGAGAGAGAGAGAGAGAGAGAGAGAGGAGAGAGAGAACCAGTGCTACTTAAAGGCGAGGGAAATTGCCTCTGGCTGAAGAAACCTAGCAAGACTTCTCAATAAAGGCAGCATCTGAAAGAACCAAGGAGAAAATAAGAAAAATGTTGAATATGAAAGACACTTGAACATAAATATATATGACTCAATGACCAATCAGATCTGGAAATTGAAAGGGAAAGCCGAGTCAAAGGTTACTACAAAGCAGTTACAGTTCATATATTCTTAGAGGATCATGAAATCAATTTAATGCATCATAGCCAGGTTTTTTTATGGCAAATTAAAATAAAATACGGTGAATCACCCATAGTAAGGATGTCTCTACTTTCTTGTTGCTGTGGCCAAATACTTTACAAGGAAAACTTAAGGGAAGGAGGTTTTTCTTTTAGCTCACAGTTTAAGAATTGTTGCTAAAAATCCCTTTGGTGGTGAGGATATAAATCCCACCTCCTCCTCCCTGGGTGTCCATGGCAAACTGAGGAATGAGTTCACCAAAATGCAGTCTGAAAAATCAATGAGTTTATTGGGCTTACTTAGAAAACAATCGGTGAGGTTTATCTTACAGTAGTGTGGGTGCTCCCCACTAGAATATCATCACCCAAGCATGGACAACAGCTTCTCCATAGCCACATAAAATGATTAGAGACCCTCCCTTAATCCTCCACAATCTACACATTCTAGATGTTCTCCAAGCGTGTGCAGACAGACCCCTATTGCTCATCACATTTGGGAGGTGTGGCTAGAAACTCAGGTGAGAGTCCCACAACTGTCCTTGCCCTTCTTCTGCATGGAGCATGGAAAGTCAACACGTCCAACTGTGATGATCTTTGGCAAGTGGACACAGCTAAGATCAGGAAGATGGCATCTGTCTGTTCAGAGGACAGTCCTATATCTAGGTAAAACAGAAAAAGAGAGAGAGCAGAAGAAGCATGGCAGGACCATAAGCCACGAGGGCCAGTCCCAGAAACATAACTCTTCCAGCCAGGTCCTGCATCCCATAGATTCCATGGCTTTCCAGAATAATGCCTCCAGGTAGCTACCAAGCATTCAAACACATGAGTCCAGAGAAGGACACTTTGCATCCAAACCATAACAAAAGATAACTACTATTTTGAGAAATTTCGTTTTACTTATGTCCATGTGCAGAGGCCATCAGGTCACAGCGTGAACCGTATCTTTCCTTACAATGGATCATGATTTCACAAAATTGAAACATTGGCTTGGAAGTTTTAAGTCTGTGTGAATTTAAGACTTTGGTACCATGAGTTAACAACCGTCACAGACATTGAAAAAAAAAGGTGGGGGGGGACAAGAATTGTAAGGATGACTTTGAGAGTAAAGTTTCTGCTGAATACCTAAATAGGAAAATACAAGACAGCTTCAAGGATGAGACAATACAAAGGAAATGTAAAGGCTGGAGATATGAGTTTGGAATTCATTTGCAGGCAAATTTATGGGAAACTATAGCATAGAACAGGTTATTAAAGGAGAAAGTGTGGGAAACAAAAAAAAAATGTCAAAGACAAGGACTTGGGCCATGATAACATTTAGGAGAAAGAAGGCAACAGAAACATTAGAGAAGGAGATGTTCAAAGGACACAGGACACTAGAAAGACTAGATTTTCCAAGAGAGGACAAGATCTCAGGAATGCCAAATGTTCTGGAAAGTTGAAAGTGGATTAAGAGAATAGCACCCAATATAGCAACTCCCACAACACTAAAAGTTTTCGAGAAATTATTTCTGCAGAGTGGCAGAAATACAAGCCAAGAAAATGAGAGCCTACAAGTCATATATTTTCTAGTCGGGGCAAGCATGTAGATGAATATGTGATCATTAGCCTCCTCCGATGTTGCCAAGGAACAGTGTTCAAAGTCATTGCCACAAGCCTCAGTTAGCTCTTCACTCAGTAACAGCCAGACCATGCTTTGAAGCACCCCAAAGCAATTTTTCCTTCAAAGCAATTCTAATCAGTGGTACCAAACATTTCTCAAGAACCCAAAACAAGTTTACCTCAGTCAAAGGATGTGTTTTAATATTCTCGATAGTAAATCCTGAGGTCCCCACTTCCTGCATCTTTGTCTTTTTCTCAGGAAAGCTAGGAGAATTCCTCCCCTCTCTGGGAGACCATCATTCATAAAACACGTCAGTGGGGTTGTGGTTGTCCAGACAGAAGGAAGACCCAATCCAGGGAAAGAATTGCTAAGGCTTACACCTGAAGTGTCCCCGTAGCTTAATAGACTATTGGGAAATAATGAACACTTTAGGATGTGAAGGAGGTAGATCACTGTAGGCATGTCCTTCCAGGGGGTACTTTGTCCCCAGTCCCTACGTCCCTTGCTTTATCTTTGCTGCCTAGCAGCCGTGGGCTGAGCAGTTCGTCTTCACTATGTGCCCCACCCCCGTGATGTTCTGCCTCGCCTCAGGCTGAAAAGCAGTGGAGCAAATTCACCACGAATTGAAACTTCTAAAACCAAGAGCCAAAATAAGCTTTCCCTTTCTTTTTTTTATAATGCTTTTATTGATGTTTTGTGTATTTCAGACATCATGTCTCAGTTCAGTGTAGACATATTCCCCTTTCCATTTCCCCCACCCCACCCCAGATCATGCATTCTGTCATAACTGTCCTGCATCTTTCAATCTTTTTTTTATGTTTAGGAATTCACGTTTTCCTCCTTTAATTTTATATTACTCTAAAATATAAATACATACTTTCCACTCATATATAGTAATTACAGAGTCCAAAAGTAAGTGGCGGATTGATTCTAGAGCCTGTTAAGAGATTTACATTATAACAACATAATCGCTTTCAGATAAACAGAAATATAACAATAATGTTGTTCAGCTTGCCTTTCATCTGGGGATTTGGTGTTAGTGTCCACAAATGAGGGAGACCATTCGTCACTTGTTTTTCCAGGACTGTGTTACTTCACTTAGCATAATGTCTTTGAGTTCCATCCATTTACCTGCAAAGTTCATGATGTCATCTTTCTTTACCGCTGAGTAGTACTCCATTGTGTAGATGTACCACATTTTTGTCATCCACTCATCAGTTGAGGTGCATTTGGGTTGGTTCCAGCTCTTCGCTATTGTGAAGAGAGCTACAATAAACATGGATGTGCATGTATCTTTGCGGTAGGATGAGTCTTGTGGGTATAAACCAAGGAGTGGTATGGCTAGGTCAGGTGGTAGGCTCATTTTGAGTCTTTTAAGGGTTCTTCACACTGCTTTCCATAATGGTTGTACAAGTTTACATTTCCACCAGCAGTGGAAGAGTGTTCCCCTTTCCCCATAACCTCTCCAGCATTTGATGTCTTTTGTGTTTTTGATCTTAGCCAGTCGTATCAGAGTGAGAAGATATCTGAGAGTGGTTTTACTTTGCATTTCCTTAATTATTAATGATGTTGAACACTTTTTAAGATTTTTCTTAGGGGCTGGAGAGATGGCCTAGCAGTTAAGAGTGCTGACTGCTCTTGAAGAGGACCTGAGTTCGATCTCCAGCACCCACATGGCAGCTGAGAACCGTCTTTAACTCCAGTTCCAGGGGAATTCAACACCCTCTTCTGACCTCTGCAGCATTGCATGACACAGGTACAGGAACCTACCTGCAGACAGTACATTCATACACATACAAAAAATAAAATTAAAAAAAATTTTTTAAGATGTTTCTCAGCCATCTTTACTTCCTCACTGGTGAAATCTCTGTTCAGCTCTTTACTCCATCTTTTGAGTGGGTCATTTGTTTTCTTACTTCTTTGTTTTTTGAGTAGTCTAAATATTCTTGATGTTAATGCTCTATCAGATGAATCACTGGTGAAGATTTCCTCCCACTCTGTGGGCTTTCTCTTCACTTCCTTGATTGTTTCTTTCATTGTACAGAAGCTTTTGAGTTTGATGAGGTCCCATTTGTCAACTGTTGACCTTATTTCCTGTGAAGCTGCTGTCTGATTTAGAAAGTCTTTTCCTGCACCTATGTCTTGTAGGTAGTTGTTATCAACTTTTTCTTCTATCACCTTCAGGGTTTTGGGTTTTACATTGAGATCTTTGATCCACTTGGAGTGGATTTTTGTACAGGGTGAGAGGTAGGGGTTTAATTTTGTTCTTCTACAAATGGTGATCCAGTTTTGCCAGCACCATTTGCTGAAGAGGCTATCCTTCCTCCACTGAAGTTTTTTGCCCCTTCGTCAAATATGAGGTGGCTGAAATTGTATGAGCTCAATTTTGGATCTTCAATCTTGTTCCATTGGTCAATGGGTCTGTTTTTGTGCCAGTACCAGGCTGTCTTTATTTTTTTTCTTATTTACAATTTTGGCTTTTTTTAATTTATTGATATATATTACAAGATTATGTTACAAATCAAATCTATACTGGTGTCTCCCTCCCAACCCCCTACCCACCAGATTCACCGTTTCAGTCAGTTCTTTGATGCAGTCTTTTCTGTTGTTGGTGTTGTTATTGTTCTTTCCAATGTGCATCACTACCAACAAGAAATATTTACAACTAGGTTATTGATGCTAGCATCCACAGATGAGGAATACCAGTTGTCGTTTGTTTTTCTGTGACTGTGTTACTTCATTTAGCATGATATCTTCTAGCTCCATCCATTTACCTGCAAAGCTCATGATGTCATCTTTCTTTACTGCTGCATAGAACTCCATTGTGTAGATGTACCACATTTTCTCTATCCACTCATCAGTTGAGGGGCACTTGAGTTGGTTCCAGCTCCTTGCTATTGTGAAGAGAACTGCAGTAAATATAGCTGTACATGTATCTCTGTGGTAAGATGAGTCTTGTGGCTACATACCCAGGAGTGGTATGACTGGGTCAGGTGGTAAGCTCATTTTGAGTCTTCCAAGGGTTCTCCACACTGCTTTCCATAGTGGCTGTACAAGTTTACATTCCCACCAGCAATGGATGAGTGTTCCCCTTTCCCTACAACCTCTCCACAGGCTGTCTTTATGACTATGGTCCTGTATTATATATGGCAGGTGTTTTGTCACAACAAGGAAAGATTGACTAACAACAGGGATTGAGAACATGAAGACTTGAGGCTTCTAAACAGAAAAGTAAAGAAATATGCGTGCTTTGGGTCCCTGTTGCAAATCGATTTGGGGCTGCCTCGGGACTCAGAAATCAGAGGCTGTGGTCCTTGATGTGAGGAGAAGAAAGGAACTCCATGAAAGTGGTGGAAACAGGTGGCTAAGAAAACACCCCCCTCCAGGAAAGTCTGAATCAGCAAGAGCCTCACAGAGCCTAGCAGTGATGCTGTCTGAAATTCAATTTCATCGGTTCTTCCCAAAGCTATAGTCTTCTAACCACAAGGCTTCAGGAGAAAGCCTTAACCATTGCAAAGTATCACTAAGGACTAGCACTTACTGAGGTGCTTACGAATGCACCAGCTGTTCTCCTTAAGCACTCACCACGTTAACTGATTTCATCCTCATAGCAGTTCGGGGATGGAATATTATCGGCAGCCCCATCCTAGAGAAACGGGAGTGCAGAGAGGTTCAGACAGCTGTTCAGCATCACACAGCTAGTAACCAGTAATGGTTAGAGCCTGAACTTGAAACTCAAGCCTGCCAGTGAAGCTCATCATCTCAGCCATCGCTGCTCTATGTCCTTGAGCTCGTGCTGGGGTGGGGAATGCAGAGAGGATCTGGGTGATCGTGTGGATATGAAATGTCCCCCACTCAGGTGTTGAGGGCTTGGTGCCCAGCTGGTAGTGCTATTTTACAGGGTAGGAGTAGAAACTCCAAGGGGTGGAGCCTGGTTGGAAGAAGTAGGTACTTGGGGTTTGTGTGCCTTTCAAGGGTGTCATATCCAGGCCACTTCCTCTCTCTTTCTGTTTCCTAGCCACCTCGAGGTGGGAAGTCTCTCCATCGTGCGTCTCCCACCGTGACAGTCTATCTTGTTTCAGACCCAGAGCAGTGGATCCAACTAACCTGCTATTGAAATCTGTAAAACCGTGAGCTGAAATAGACCTTTCCCCATTTTAAATCTTTATATATTTATCTATTTATTTATTTTAACCCTATTTGTTTTTATTTTATGTGTGAGTATTTTTCTTCTATATACATAAGTGCACTACACGTACATAGTGCCTATGGAAGCCAGAAGGGGGTGTTGGATGCCCTGGAGTTAGGGACAGTTGTTAGCCATCAAGTGGGTACTGGGAACCAAACTCGAGTCCTCTGCAAGAGTCCCAGTACTCTTAACCTCTGAGCCATCTCTCCAAACCCCTCTACCATTCTTTTACCAACAACCCCTGAAGTACAATCCAGACTCACACTCAATGACTCAGATCCATCTGTTACCTGCCACTTGCAGGTGAGCGAGCTGACTATACCGCACGCCCTTCCTTTTCATCAAAGCTTCCTTAAGCAGCATTGACAGCCACCTGCTGTCCTTTACCTACTGAGAAATAGCTACATTTATCCACAGATAAATAGACCAACATGAAGTCAGTTTTTCTCCGCCAATAAAAAGAATTCATGTGAAGATTACCTCAGATGCAGCCAACCAAAAGCAGACAGAAGAAGATGAAGCTTATGTACGAAGTTTGTAGTCAGTTCAACAGACAGAAGAGCATGTTGGGCTGAAACTAATATCAGAGCACCGCATGGTCATTTCCTGGGTTACGAAAATGCATGCCAATGAGAAACTTCAGTATGGACAGACAAGATAACTACCTTCCTCCTCCAACCCCCCAAAACAAAAGAAGCTGCTTATCAGGCTTGGTGTGTCTGTGGTACATGGTCAGCCTTATTAGCATATCTTAATTGAGAATTAGACCATCATCCAGAGAACACAAGTTATAAAACTTGGGAGACAATTCATTGAAATTCCAAATGCACATCTGGTCTCCTGACTGCTCCTTGAAGGCCCCGTTTTTGCTTCCTTGCCTTCCTTCTTGTTATTCATCCCCCCTTCTTCTCCCTGCCCTCCTATTCCCTGTCCTCATTCTGCCTTCTCTACAATTATATTTATGATATATTTCCACCATTATCAGCAAGTATCACTTCATTCCTATTCCTTCCCAGCTCCATATTACCTTCCCCTTCTTGCTACCATTATTCATTCTCCTTCATCTTTTCCACTGTCTTTTGCTCTTTCCTCTCTCCCTCCCTCCGTCTCTCATTCTTTTCCTTCCTACCTCTCCATCACACTCACTGTCTCTAGCCCAAGCATATGGAAAAATTAAATAACGAGCATTTCTTTGTTGGTTACAAATCCCATTTGTGTAGCTTATGCTTGGGGACTTCAGATTGCATTAAGATCGGATGCCTCTCGCAACTTGTTGCTCTAAGCTGAGAACGTTTTCTTGACCCTCTCGCACTTCACACAACCAGAATAGCTTTAGCTGTTATCTCCTCGGAGCAGGGAGCGACGGGAGGAACATTCAGCTCAGTGCACATTTGGCCACAACGGCATCTATAGTATGGGAGACATCGCTGGCTCTTGGAGCGGAGAACATCAATCCCCACTTCAGAGTCTCATCCACCAAGTGTGTTTCCCATCACTCTGAACTTACTAAGCTCAGGCTGGTAACTGCCCTGATAGGCAACCTTCCCTCTAAAGTTGAAGGACATAATGCAAACTGTCAAACAGGGCTTATGTTACAGTTTGTCTGTGAAACACACACACACACACACACACACACACACACACAGGCTCTTATGTTGAAGACTTGATTCCCAGAGGATAGCACTATTTTGGGAAGGTAGTGGAAACATTAGAACATGGGTCCAATTGGAGGAAGTTAATCGCTGGGGAGCATATAGCTGGGACCTGATCTTGCTGCGACTTGGTCTCTCCTCCACTTCCTGGCTGTCATGTCTGTTCTAATCACATGTCCTCTACCATGGTGCACCATTTCACCTTGACCCAGAAAAAGCAGTGCCACCCATGGGATGAATTCTCTGAAACTGTGCACCAAAATAAATCCTTCTTCCCTTGAGGATTTGTCACAGCATGAAAACTTACTTAAGCCAGGCAAGGTAATCCCAGCCCGTACAAGATAGAAGCAGGAGAATGTCTGTGAATTTGAAGCCTATTCTGGACTATGTAACATAGTGAGTACTAGGCCAACCTTAGCTACAAAGTGAGACCCTGTCGAAAAATAAACAAAACCTGCCTAATCTAACTCATGCGTAGCTTAGCAGCAGGTTTTCGCAATTTCTCTGCGTTTGGTAGTTACCAGAGTGTGGTATGTTTGAAAGAGAATTTTGAGTGAAACACTGTACCGATACAGAGGACAGTCTGCTTATCACAGAAACCTGGTCTGCTTGTGTTCTAGTTTCATTCTGTTACTGTGACAAGCACCATGATCAAAAGCAATTTATATCAGCTTACAGATTACAGTCCATAATTGAGAGGAGTCAGGTCAGGAACTCAAACGGGCAGGAATGGAATCTGCTTGCTACTCAACACAGCATTTATGACCTCCAACCAAGAAACTCACTCACAACCAGGGCAACACGGCAGACGTTGACTCGCTCAGAGGCTCCTGCTTGGCTAGCTCTCTGATAAAGCCCAGGACCTCCCATCTAGAGTTGACGTCACTCACAATGAGCTGGTCGCTCCTGTATCCACTAACAATCAAGATATTCACCCACAGACACGCCCACATGCCAATTTGATCTGGGCTGTCCCTCAGTGCAGCCTTCCTTCTCAGGTGACTCTAGGCTGTGTCAACTTGACAGTTCAAGCCAACTAGGGCAGCTTGTGACAGGAATATATTAAGATATGTGGGAATCACTTTCTATAGCACAAATTCAGAGCTGTGGGCGTGGGCTGTGGATTAATTCTCTTGAGTGGTCACCAGCACTGCATAACCATACCGGGAGGCAAATGTTTACCAGGAACACAACATAAATTATATGCTGTCTTCTAGGTAGTGCCTGGAACTGCTGGAATAATTTTTCTATAATGTCACATGAACATGAACAATCTGACCCAGGGTGGATTTGGGGAGCACTTTATCCTCATGACAGTCTTGAAGATGCCATGTTCTAGCTGGCATTCTTAAGACATCCCTGAGCCTTAGGCCAAGTGTGACATTCAAGGTCACTGACAGATCCGAGCAAGCAGAAAGGTGTTCTTGGCAGTCAAGGAGATTGCCAGTTAATTGGTCTCCAAAGTATCTAAGACCAAGATTACTCTAAGATTATTCATAAACCTCATGAAATGTGGAAACTTGACCTAAATCTATCAGAATTCCATCACTCTAAAAACTCCACTGGGGTATTTAGTATGTAGTGCATTAAACCAAGGAGCTGTGTTTGTGACATGTCCTGCTTATTAATCTGCATTGGTCCTCCTCTTCTTCTCTCCCTTTCGGGGTAGGATATGCCCATGATACATATTCCTCCACCCAGAAATAGGCACAAGAACCCAGAGGCCAGTTCGGTGGCTTAGCATTGCTACCAATCTCTACAATAGTTGTACCTCCATTTGAGGGTGGATCAGAGCCTGGCCTTAGCAGAAGATATTCTGAGTTTAGCCATTACTGCTGTATCCTGAATAGGAAAGGAGATCTAGTGTGCAGAGAGTATGTACCTAAACAGACAAAGAAGGGGGGGAGGTTGTTCTCTGAGTTGGGTAAATACCCTCCCCCAAAAGCCAAGAATGGCAGAAGTCCTCAGACTCTAAAGCTTGTATTCAGTGCCAGTCTGTGAGACAGAAAGGTCCCCAAATGCACTTCAAACTTAACTTCCTCCATAATTAGCATTTTTCTGCAAAACATTCAACTTTGGGAGTATGATTTCATTGACATTCACTGAATACCTAACTTGATAAGTTTGGAAATCAGACAGCCTTTCCAAATTTCATATGAAAGAACTATGAAAAGAGACTGTTAAGAACTTTTTTTTTCTGTGAAAAATGTTGGAATTTTGGTAGTGATTGTGTTGACTGTGCAGATTGCTTGTGGTATTCTTGCCACTTTCCCAGTATGAAGTCATCCAAACCATGAGCTGGGGAGGTCTTTTCCGTCTTGTGTCTCATCAGAGAGTTAACAAGTTGCCTTGGGGAAAAGAGTTGATATGTGTGGTACCCGAATCTCCCTGGTTGTCCTGTACCTGCTCTGAGCTTTAGAAAAGACTGACTCCTGGGTCTCAGAGTTCACTGAGGGATTACATCCTTGCATCAGTGCTGTTTGTCTCCACCAGTTATAATACACAGCACCACCATTGAGATACAAACCAAAGAAATAAAGGTTCAAGACATTTTTTGAAAACAAATCACGTTGCAGGAACAGAATTTCCTATACATGTGCTCATCATATTCTAAGTTGGGTGTGGTGGCGCACACCTTTAATCCTATCACTTGGGAGGCAGAGGCAGGCAGATCTTTGTGAGTCTCAAAAAAGACCAAAAAATAAATGAATAAATATTCTAATAATATAGCTTTTACACTTTACCTTTGATAGCAGCACATCAGGGTACATAAACCACTTTTCCAACTTCCCCTTCATCTTCTCAAGGTAAAGAGATTCAGAAACAATTGTACCCATCATAGCCCCCAAGGAAGCTAATAGACACAGGATTGCAGGGCAGATAATATTTCCAGTGTGGGGTAATTCATTGTACATCCTAGATTTCTTTCAAGACAGTTCCAACATCCAAGGTTCTACCCGAGTATTACAATGTGTGGCCTCTCCCTTCTCAGACCAACCTGACTGGGCCCAGAAAACAGGAACTGGATCTTTCCATTCATTTCCCCCTCTGGGGAACACTAATAACCTGCTGTGCTCCTGTCACTGTTAAAATAAATGAATCCCTGGAGCGTCATGGTGAAAACATGAACAACAGTTTATACACGGAGGGGCGAGGGCAGGAGGCAGCTCTTGGAAAGCAGGGCTCATGAGTTGGCTTTGAGTGGCGTGGGACTCAACCGCCCAGTAAGAACAGAAGAACATTTGAAGAAGAGAGGATATTGTGAAGGTCAGCATGGCTCTGATGGAGTACAGGAGTGTTTTCAAGGAGTCTAGATGTCTTGCACATCCCTGTGTAAAGGCAGAAAGGGGAGGGAGAGGGAAAGTAGAATAAGCTGGAAAGGCAGGTGGAATTCAGGCTTTAAGATATCTGGAAAGTCAGGCTGAGCACAGGGCTTTACTCCTCACATGACTAGGGACATAATGAATGTTTCTTGAGTAGAATCAGGGCCTGAGAAAAATCTGAACATGGAAAAATGGCTGTCTGCTCCAGAGATGAAAATGTACAGAATAGAGATGAATTAGAGGCACGTTTTCCAGACAGGAGGACACAGTGATCCAGAGGAGATTCGAGGACCTGGATAAGGACCAGGCAGTGAGGTCACAGAGGAAAATACACTGTTCAGAACTGAGCAGATATAGAGACCATTATTTCTATTTTCTTAACTTGAGGTAGCCCCCGCCCCTTTCAAAACTACTTGGAAATGGCCACAAACATGTCTCTCCTCCAAAACATCCTCCATGGCACATCTGACAGGAAGCTGGGCGTGGTGGCACACATCTGTAATCCCATCACGAAGGAGGAAGAGATAGGAGGATCAGGAGCCTTGACTGCTTGACAACTTACCTCTAAATAAATAAATAAATAAATATTTTAAAACAACATGGCCACCAGGGGGCATAGTTGCATTAGCAACTGCCGTATGGACCAGGGTGTTAAGGGCGTGGACCAGTCAGAAGACAGCATACAGGAGAGAGAAGAAGGGGAACACCGGGAAATCACAATAGGAAACCAAAGCCAGAGGCCTGGGATTCTTTGAATTTTAGGAACTATGAGATGAGTTTGCAAAATGAGAGAGCACGGAAAGTCAGGTTGACTGAGAGCTCTCCTGCTTCGGACCGGCACATGAAGTGTGTGCAGGGCGATACAGTCTGACTTTCTGGCCAGGAAGGGCAAGTGTGAGAAGTTCATTCATCCAGATGCTGACTGAGCATATACTTTGTGCCCACCATTCTTCAATACACAAGACAGCCCTATTCGTGAAGCACATGCAACTTGGGGGATGAGAGCGTGTGATAGTCAGGGTTAATTGCCAACTTGGTGCAATCTAAGAATCCCCTGGGAGATGGGCCTCGGTGCTTGTCTATGGGGAATTATCTTGATTTTGTTCATTGAGATGGTCAGATCTGCCCACTGTGGGTAGCACTATTTCTTGGCTAGAAAATTAGACTGTAGAATTAGAGAAAGGGAACTGGACAGCAGAAAGGAATTCAGTGTTGATTCTTTTCATTATAGTTTTGGTGAAGATACATGAGTATAGTCCGCACCATTTCTATCCCTCTCAGTACCCCCACTTCAACTCCTCCCATGCCCCTCTACTCCCTCTCAATTTCCTGTCTCCCTACTTTTACTATTGTTCCATATACATGCATACATCCATAGATATGCATATAAAATGCATTGGCTCCTTTCAGTGACGCTCCTGTGTACCTGCATTTAGGGCTCCCTACTTGGAGATGGTCCCTAGAGAAAACTGAACCGCCCCGCCCCCCAGCATCCACTGGTTGCCTGTAACTCTTCCTCTCGAGGTGAGAATCCCTGAACTTTCTCCCATCCACCTTGGCATGCCAGTTATCTTGGTCCTCATGCAGATCTCATTAGACTACCAGACTGAGGAGATTGCTTGGTGAGGCATCCCCGTCATGTCTGGAACACCTTAACTAGCAACAGGTGTCCTGTCCCTTTGGCTCTAACATTTTTTCCCCGCCCCTCTTCCAAGATGTTCCCTGAGCCTTAGACGTAGAGGCTTCGTTGATATGTCTGTCACTTAGGGCCAGGCACCTCACAGTTACCTGGTCTCTGTTTGACTAGCTGTGGAACTTTGTAATAGTCTCATCTGTTGCAAGAAGCAGCTTCTTTGATGAATGGTGAGAAGTCCAATTGTCAGGCTAATTGGGGGCCCTCCAGCAGTGTGGCCCAGCCTAGGGAGAAGGAAATAGGCTTCATAGTCCATTCCTTAAAGTATTTTATTTATTAATAAATAAAATCGGTGATTTCCACAGTCAGCCAGTGTAGCCAGCAGAAATTTCTGATCCATAATGCATGGATTCCTTTGAAGAAAAAAAAAAAAGAAAAAGAAAAAAAATCACAAAAACTTTTCTTTATTCAAAAATAACAAAGTTCTTGTAAGGTAAATAATGTATTTAGCATGAAGCAGGAATTATTTTCATATAATTATAGCAACTAGAGAAAAGGCTAGGCCTCTAATTTTTAAGCCCTTAGGCTTAGGTCTTTTCCTTCTCTTCTCTTCCTTTCCTTTATTATTTTTTCTTTTGTTATTTTATTTTGGTTCTTTTTTTTTTTGTTTTTTTTTAGGTTTAACCTTCTTCAGGGGCAAATTCTGACTGTTGGGGAAACTTACTCTGCAATATAAAAATATCTTCGGGGCTGGAGAGATAGCCTAGCGCTTAAGAGCACCGACGCTCTTGCAGAGGACCCGGGTTCGATCCCCAGCACCCACATGGCGGCTGAGAACCGTCTGTAACTCCAATTCCAGGAGAACTCCAGTTCCAGGGGAATCCGAGACCCTCTTCTGACCTCCGCGGCATTGCATGACATGGGTGCACAGACCTGCATGCAGACAGTACATTCATACACATACAAAAATAAATAATAAAAAAAAAAAATTAAAAAAAAAATATCTTCATGCTCTGGTAGGGCACTTGACTGGTTGAACTCTACACTGCCTTGTCTGCCCAATCCCCTCTGATTCTCTATTGAAGAGTGTGTCCTTCTTTCTCTATATGTGTTTAACATGACGCAATAATTTGAAGGCAAACTTAGTAGTGTGTATGATAGAATCAAGAGAATTATGGGATGCTTACTTGAGAAAAAATCATTACCATGATTTGGTTCTAGGAAAAAGGCAGTGAATAATTATGCAAATTGGCCAGAAGAAGGGGAAACATGCTAATGAGCCTTATTGGGTGACGGTAGGAGATAGGATACACAGGAAGGAGGAAGTGGTAAGGGGTTAGGTGGGCCAGCTCCAGACATTGTGTCACAACTGTGCCATTTTGCAGTAAGGAGGGGCTGTCCAGCTGGCCATCTCTGCCACCCTGGAACTAAGACCACCTTGATTGTGAGAGCTGAACTTAGACAACTGGACCATATCACTCAGACCAGAGACTCCTGTTACCTTTGCCAAAAATAAAAGAAAAAAAAAGGCTTTGAGATCTAAAAAAAAAATTATTTATTATATATATGAGTGTATGGCTTGCATGTACGTAAGTGCACTTGTGTCATGCAATGCCTGCAGGTGTCAGAAGAAGGCATTGCGACCCCTGGAACTGGAGTTACAAATGGTTGTTAGCCGCCATGTAGGTGTTGGCCATCACACCCAGGTCCTCTACAAGAGTAGCCAGTTGTTCTTTTTTTTTTTTAATTTTATTTATTTTTGTATGTGTATGAATGTACTGTCTGCATGTAGGTCTGTGCACCCGTGCCGTGCAATGCCGTGGACGTCAGAAGAGGGTCTCGGATTCCCCTGGAACTAGAGTTCTCCTGGAATTGGAGTTACAGACGGTTCTTGGCCGCCATGTGCTGAGCGTCTCTCCAGGCCTCGCTGCTCGTTCTCGACTGTGGGCGCAGCGTAACCAGCTTCTTCCAGCTTCTAGTGACTTCCCTTCCCTGCCGCGGTGGGCCGCAACCTGAACTCTGTGAGCCGGCATAAACCCTTTCTCCCTTAAATTGCTTTTGCCAAGATATTTTGCCAGAAAAAGAAACGAAGACAGATGGGGGAGGAGGGTCAAAGACCAAGTGGACAGACAAGTGAAGGAGGTCATTCAGACAGTGATATGGCTACCGTGAAGCTGTGAGCCCAGGGATATGACAGAATCTAATGGGAGAGGCAGAAGTGGTAAGAAACTTATCCAGTGATAAGCAAATGGAAAGCTCTCTGAGCAGCTGACACTGAACTGAAATCTAAATGCTGAATGAACCAATCCAATGGAGACTTGGGGAAAGAGGATTCTAGTCTGTGGGAACAGCAAATGCAACAGCCCAGGAAGACAAGGCCTTGACCTTCACCTGGGACGGAAAAGCCTGAGGGATGATACTCATACTCATAAAATAAAAATAACAAATAAATTTTAAAAAGAATATAGATTCTAACCTGGTAAGATGGCTCAATGGGCAAGAGTACTTGCTATGTGTACACGATGACCTGAGTTCAAATCCCCCAGTACCCAGCACTAGAGGCCAGAGACAGGAAGATCGTAGGAGCTCACTGGCCATCTTGGGACGTGGCTCAGTTGGTAGAGCCTTTGCCTGGTGTGTACACAGTCCTAGGTTTGATTCTCAGCACCATATAAACCAGGGATGGTGACCCATGGCAGTAATCCCAGCACTCAGGAGTTGGAAGCAGGAAGGTCAGAAGTTCAAGGTCATCCCAGGCTTCAGGAGACAGAGAACAGAAAAGAAGAGAGGGAGAGGAGGAGATGGAAGGGGAGGAAAGGAGAGGGTTAGGGAGAGGGAGAGAGAAAGGGAGAGGGAAGAGAAAGAGACAAGAGGAGATGAAAAGGAGAAGAGGGAGAGGAGAGGAGGAAGAGGAAGAGGAGGGAGAGGAGGAGGAGGAGGAAGAGAGAAAAGAAGGGAAAAGAGGGGCTAAGGTCAGACGGAACGTTGTCCTAAACGCATACAGCACAACAGAGCCAACTGTCAGCTCACAGCTGTTACACTGCGCAGGTCTCTCTTCCTGGGTAAAAAGAAAAATCTTTGGCTCTCAAAGTTCAGGTTGGAAAGGGAAAAATAGACAAGCAAAATGGACTACCCGGCATTCTTTCCCTAGCTGTGAATCCTCGGGCAGCTTGTGGCACCTCTTTATGCCTCGGTTGACTCACCTTCAACATGGGCTAATACCGACACCTGTTTAGCAGAATCATCTAAAAAATGAAATGACTGATGTCGCAAGATTCTCAGAATGATGGGTGGCCATGCATTTGGCCCATCAATAAATCAACGGTATCAACAACTCTTCCGATTTTCATGCCTTCTCTTCTGATCTGAATTGTGCTTTGAAACTGTTGTTGGTCACACCAATTTTTACCCAAAAGTTCCCAGAGGATGAGGTTGTCTTGACTGCTGTAAGCCACAGGGAGCAGCTATCAGACACCTGGAACGATGGGATGGTTTTGTGGTACGGCCTCTCCTGCCTGTGCTGTGAGCCTTCGGGGAAGCTCTCCTTTCTATGTCCCCTTAGCCTTGCACAGCATCCAGTCTGGAGTAAAAGACAGGCACACCCATGTGGTATTAATAGTGCTATTTTGGGTGATGATGTAACGGTTCCCAGAACCACCAAGAGGATTTCTGGCACCTCTGCTGGGTGTAGGCAAGGCTGCTCCACGTGTCTGGGGGGGGAGGGACCTTCCTCCCACTCTGAGCGCCTCCTACCAAGAGGAGTGCTATTTTTGACCTTGGGCGGGTTGATGCTCAGTTATTTCCTAAGGGTGGTTGCGTACAGCTTAGCTGTGATCCTTTGGAATGGGGTGGGGGATCTTCCCGATGAGGATAATCATGTATTCTCTTCTAAATCTAGCTTTCACCACCATCCTGCTGATTCTAGCATGTTCCTGCCCCCTTCTTTCTGGGAAAGAAAGACATGGAAAGAAACGGAAGAGGGAGAGAAGAAACAAAGGAAGGAGAAGCCTGTAGAATAGTGTCAAAATCTGTCCGTATGTTGGTTTATTAATCTGTTGACTGACCCATTTATTTATTCACAAATATCTTCATGGGGCATGTATAGGGTACTCAGTTTCATTCCAAGAATTTTGAAATATTAATCCATTTCATCCTTTTTCATTTTTTTAATTTTTGATTTATTTATTTTTATTTTATGTGTATGAGTGTTTTCCCTGCATGTATGTTAAGTATACCACATGTATGCAATTCCCCCTGAGGCCAAAAAAAGGTGTCAGATCCTCTGGAACTGGAGTTACAAAAGGTTATAAGCCGCTGTGTGAGCGCTGGGAACTAATCCCTCTGCAAGTACAATCAGTGCTCTTAAACTCTGAGCCATCTCTTCAGACCACCATTTCATCCTTAAGGCAAGTTCACTCAGTAGATGAAGGAAGGAAGAGAGAAGAAAAAGAGGAAGAGGAGAAAGGGGGAAAGGGGGACACTTGAATTCACTATCCCAGTGAAAAAGCAAATCGCTTTCTAGGACACCAGAAAGCCTACTGGGGGGGGGGGGTGGAGAAAGAGCCTTGAAATGTGGCAACAGAATGAAAGCAGATGGAAATGCATTTATTCTGCAGTAAAATCATGCTTGTACCTAATATTATTTAAAACAAAATGTCACCTTTTGCAAAATGAAAGAAATTACTGCAGAGTATCAAAAAGACTTTATGAGACTTTTCATATTATTTTATCAAGTTTGGTTGTCTCTTCATTCACTAATAAGATTAATTATAAGAACATGGCTGTTGTGTATCCTTCATCCTTTTTATTTAGTATTTTTATTTTATATGTATGACTGTATTGCCTGCATGTATGTAAGTATACCTGTATTGTGCAATACCCAAGGAGGCCAGAAGAGGGCATCAAATCCCCTGGAACTGGAATTATAGATGGTTGATAGTCACCATGTGGGTGTTGGGAATCAAACCCTGGTCCTTTGCAAAAGCAGCCAGTGCTCTTAACCACTGAGTCATCTCTCTAGCCCTGTCTTTTTTCCTTTTAAAAAAAAAAAATTAAAACTGGGTATCTTTGGTAATGAAATTGAAAGTGTAAATTGATCACTTTCTTCCTTTCCCCACAAAATCTATTTTTATGAAATGACCTTGATCTGTCTCATTTTGTAAATGGGCTCCAGAGCTTGTCTAATGGGGCCTGAGCAGGTACCAATGTCTTGGCATAAGAGGGACAATGACCCTGCTGGCTCACAGCATTGGCCAGAAATCTTGTCAGTTTTCAACTCTACTCCCAGCCACACTGATGACAGCAAGGATTTCCCTGACATCTAGTGTCAGTTTGTAAAATGACAGGCTGGGAATCAGACTCAGTAGGAGGAAGAAGAAGTTAACCTAGGTTGTCACCTGGGTTAACAAGCAGCATTCCTCCAAGGTGACTTTTGGTCTCAGGGTCTGCAGGGTCCCCACTAAGCAGCCTCCAGGTCACTACCTCCACAGCTTGCCCACTGCAGAAGTTGAGAAGCGGGACTTGGAAGCTACGAAGGCATCATTTTTTCTTATCACAAAAGAGGAGTTATTGATCAGAGCTTGACAGGGCGTCCTCCATGCCTGCTTACCTCCTGGTTGAAGAGGAATCAGAAATCATGGCTTATATCTTGATAAACCATCCTATTCTAAATCGTCTCCAACTGCCTCTCTGTCTTCATCTGACCTTTTTATGCTTGATGTTTCTGGCATACAGAATTTACACAGAATTCACAATATAGGTCAAAAGGTATCAGGAGAAGTGGAAACAACATCGGGCATCTTCTTTTCAACGTTGCTCTGACTGGGACATGATGACACCTTGGGGGCAGGGATTTGGGACCCGTCACACACACTTTAGCCCTTTGGGCACCTCAGTAGATGGTGCCATAAACATAGGTGCTCCCAAAATAGCATTTACCAATATCACACAAGAGCCATCCTGCCAGCAATGTCCTAATTCCTGCAGGGACCAGAAAGAAATGAGCCAGTCATGGGGCAGAGGCGAGAGTGGGCGTCTCCTGTCAACAACAGGGAAGCAAAAAGCCACCAACAGCTGGTCTGTGCCCTTCTCCCCGACTCCCACTGAAATCATTCCAGAAATCATTGTCGACATTTTCACTCTGACCACTCATCTCCTTAGGTCATATGGAACTCTATCAACGAGCCCTGGCAAACCCATGCTGCAACAAAAATGGTCCTTGCCAAGAACGTCTCTCGAAAGATTCCCTGGACTCCTGGTATCTCAATGTTGGCCAAGTTCTCCTTCATTTGAAACCAAGATTCTTTTATTCATTTCATTTGTTCAATGGATGCGGACTCAGTGTATACCATCAATCAGACAATAAGATGGTATTCTAGTTTGTCTTCAATTGCTGTGACAAAACATTCTGACCAATACCAATTTGGGGAGGAAAGGGTTTATTTAGCTCACATCTTCCAGGTCACAGTTATCACTTAAGTAACCTGAAGTAGGAACTCAGGGCAGGAACCTGGAGGCAGGAGCTGAAGTGCAGACCATAGAGGAATGCTGCTTTACTGGCTTGCTCCCCTGGTCCATGATCAGTCTGCTTTGTTATACAATATACAACAACCTATCCAGAGGTGGCACCTTCCATAGTGGGCTACCCCTTCCCCATCTTTCAATAATCAAGAAAATACACCCCAGGCTGGTCCAATGGAGGCAGTTCCCCCACTGAGGCTCCCTCAACACAGGTGTGTCAAGTTGACACTAAAGCTATCCAGCACAGTTGACCCCTTGGCAACTTGACACACAAAACACACACTATTAAACCACAACCTTTCCATTTCTTTTCCCCAAGATATGATGTTAATATTAATATCACAACATAAGACAGTACAACCTTAAAAGCCGAATAGACCTTAAAAAATCCAAACACTTGCCGGGTGTGGTGGCGCATGCCTTTAATCCTAGCACTCAGGAGGCAGAGACAGGCAGATCTTTGTGAGTTCAAGGCCAGCCTGGTCTACAGAGCGAGTTCCAGGACAGCTGGGGCTACAGGGATACCCTGTCTCGAAAATACCAAAAAAGAAAAAAAAAAATCCAAACACTTAAAAATTCACAGTCTCTTAAAAGTCTCTGTGGGGTCCTATAAAATCCAAAACAAGCACTGTCCTATTTCAAAGAGAAGAATCGAGCACACCTGAGCAAAACCTAAGTCCAGCAAAGTAGCTCAAGGCTGGACATCTGGGATTCACTCACAATCTTCTGGGCTCCGAAGGATTCCAGCAGCTCCACTTCTCTGATTCTGCTGTCTACGACACACACAGCTCATCTTGCAGGTCCAGGCTGACTCTTGGTGGTCATCCCATGGTCCTGGAATCTCCAAAAATCTGGGGTCTCCACTGAAACTGAGGCAGCACCTTCACCAATGGGCGCTTCTGAACTCTACTGATGCTAAGCCTCAGCTTCTCTTCATGACCCCCACAATCCTGGGTCTTCACTGCCACCAAGGGCACACTTTCACCAGTGGCCTTTCCTGGCCTCTCACGGTGCCAACCCTCAGCTTCTCTCTGTGACTCCTTCACATTTCAACACCAGAACCAGATAGGAGACTTTTACATATTACCAAGTCCTGCTTCCAGCTTGAGATGAAGGCTTGGGCCCCCTCTGGATGAGAGCTTCTGTGTGCTGACTCTGAGAAAATTCTTCCCAGAAGATTTCACCACAGTGATGCTGGTCTCTTGCTACTTACAGCTGATTTTTCAGCCCTAGCTACCCAGCATCAATTGTCCAAGTACAACAAAGGTTTCACTTCAGGTTCTTGTCTCTTCTTAATTACAGCTGATTCTTCAGCCCCAGCTGACCAGAGCCCATGGATTCTCAATTTAAAACATCATACAAACAGCCCTCATGGTCTGCCTTTTAAGCTTCACAAGCCAGGCCTCCATCATCTTCAACTCGTTCAGCATAACTGTTCCAGGTTTCACAGCAAAACCTCTAAGCACTCAATGGCTTTTCTAGCCCAAACTTCCAAATGCTTCCACAATCCTCCCCAAAAAAGCAAAGTCAGGTCTGTCACAGCAATACCCCACTCCTGGTACCAATTTCTAGTTTGCTTTTCGAATGCTGTGAAAAAAACACTCTGACCAATTCCAACTTGGGGAGGAAAGGGTTTATTCATCTTACATCTCCAGATCACAGTTCATCACTTTGGGAGCTCAAGGTAGGAACTCAGGAACCTGGAAGCAGGAGCTGAAGCACAGGCCATGGAGGCATGCTGCTTACTGGCTTGCTCCCCTGGCCTACATCCAGCATGTTTTCTTACACAATACACAACAAACTGCCCAGGGGTGGCACCATCCATAGTGGGCTGGGCCCCCCCCCCCACATCACTCAACAATTAAGAAAATATTCCACAGAAGTGTGTATAGGCCGCTCCAATTGAGCCAATTCCCAACTGAAGCTGCATCAGCCCAGATGTGTCAAGTTGACACTAAGGCTATCCAGCACAGATGGGTTAAGAACAATGAAGAGAACACTACAGAACCTGCCCTTGTGCTGGCAATCAGGAGAGGCACACTTGGTGTTGATTAGATCAGGAATGTTTTTTCAGTAGAGGATTAAACCTAGACCCTCCTGCATGCCTGCATGCTGGGCACTCACTCTATCACTGAGTAACAGCCCCATTCCCATTAAATGTTTTTATAGCTTATTTATTATTTTTGTTTTTATGTCTATGAGTATATTTCCTATATGTATATAAATGTACCTGTGTCATACAAACCCCACGGAGGTCAGAAGAGGATATCAGATCCCCTGGAACTGGAGTTATGAATGATTGTTAGCTGCCATGTGGGTGTTGGAAACCAAACCCAGGTCCTCTTCAAGAGCGGCAGTGCTCGTAACCACTGAGCCATCTCTCCAGGCACACATCAAGCTACGCTGGGATGGAGTGGTTTCTTCAGCGTGTCACAGGTGCCCTGCTCAGGAATGACTACTTGTTTGTTCACCCTTCCCCAGGAAAAAGTCACATAAAAGTTGGGCACAGTGAATTACTTTGTAAAATGCTGAAAACTGGGCTGGAGAGATGGCTCAGCAGTTAAGAGGGCTGACTGCTCTGGTTGAGGACCCAGGTTCGATTCCCAGCACCCACATGGTGGCTAACAACCGTCTTTAACTCCAGTTCCAGGGGAATCCGACGCCCTCTTCTGACCTCCGCAGCATTGCACGACATGGGCGTGCCAACCTACATGCAGACAGTACATTCATACACACAAAAAATAATAAATTTTGCTGGGCGTGGTGGCGCACGCCTTTAATCCTAGCACTTAGGAGGCAGAGGCAGGTGGATCTTTGTGAGTTCAAGGACAGCCTGGTCTACAGTGTGAGTTCCAGGACAGCTGGGGCTACAGGGAGACCCTGTCTCGAAAAGACCAGAATAATAATAATAATAATAATAATAACAATAATAATATTTTTTAAAAAATTAAAAAATGGTGAAAACTACTGCTTGACCTCATTTGAGGAAAAATGGCTTTTAAAAATCTCTTTTTTATTTTTCAAATTTGATGGGTCTGGAATGTATGCTTGTGGGCCAAAAGGGATAAAAAAGACTGCTCTTGAAACTCAGGAGATTCTAAAGGCTTTATGGTTTTGTTTTGAAAGCAGTCATTTTATGCCATTTACATCCATCATGTGACCCAAAAGGCTGTCCTTTAGTGAAGCAAGTTGCACCCATCATCATTAGAAACATAAATTGAGAACAAAAGGCATTTGGGAGCAGGCGAAATAGCCTGCCACCTTTTTAACTGTCCTGATATACATCCCCACATGGTTAGAATACATATGGCCAACACGGAAACTTAGACCCACAGAGAAAGGGAATTTAGAAACAAATAAGGCCCAAATAGCCTGATTAGTAAAACAACATCTGTCCCTCTCATTGAAGAGTTGTCATAATTCACCTCAGAATACTTGCAGGTATTGATTTCTGCCTTCAGCATCCAGAGCAACCATTTATCATTGTCTACCTCCCAGAAACTCCTTTTTAGAAAAAGCACTGTTCGTTGGAGTTTTCTGTAACATCTATGAAGAGCTACAGACAAAGCCGAGACTTCACTTAGCTTCATTAGGGCACCAGCATTCAAAAGAGATCTGGTAGAAATCGCTCTTCTGTCTCCCTTGCCTCACTCCAATTTGTTTCATCCTGTAAGCATCATGGAACTTTCTAGACAACCTGTGGTGAATCTATTTGAAAAGTCAACTAAACTTCCTATGTTAAAATAACAGCCCAGTTTCCATTTCCTTCACTCAAAACATTCCAGTGCTGCCCTGGTTAGCTCCCAGGGTCACTATCCTCCACGATTAGGTTGATTTCTCTTGAAATTCATTTAATCAAGTGATTTCGTTGAATCGCAGTGTTCAAAAGAGCTTTGAGAACTCTTCTGGTTAAGCCTCCAGCACTCAGTAGGTTAAATGTCTAAAGACTGAGTAGAAAATGAGTTTCTCCCTCAGTTAAAGGCTTCCCCATTCTGGTAGAAGCTTCTTGGATTTCCTTATGGAGGACTGGGGGAGGGGTGGCTCAAACTCTACAGGAAAGATAGTTCTGATGAATTAGCAGTGGGTACCAGAACAGATAGAAAGAAGGTTGACTCTGGCCTAAACCATCCTAGAGAGCTCATTCTGCTCTTCCAGTCTTCAACTGTTCTTTCTCTTAATCATCCCCTTATAAAAACCCTGTCAGAATAATGTCCCACCTAACCCTTCTCTTCTGGAGACAGGCACAGACCTTTACATCTTTCATCCAGGGCCTGTTTTTCCAGTCCTTTAATCATCTTTGTTTCTTGTGACTTCAGTCACTCCAATTTCTTCATCTCCCTTTGAACAGCAGTGACCAACACAGAAGAGAGAGCTCTCATCCAGACTATAACCCGACCGATGCAGAATATAAAAGGATGATTGCCCATCATCTTTGTATTTCTTCATAGGCCCTGGTATCACATGAGCTTTCTCACAACAGCTATTGACAAATCACCAGACCAGGTCACTGCTGACTGGGTGGAGACAGGGTCCTAGGTCTTCCATTGATGAGAGGAATTCTCAGAGAGATTCCGCATCAAAGTAAATCGCCCCAAAGCAGTCTCCACTGGGAGTGAGGAGAGGATAGGAAATTTTGAGGAAAAGTAAAAGATGTTTTTTAAAAAGAAAAATGAAAATTATTTTTTAAAACAAAACCAGACGTTAAAAACAGCTGAAAAGGGAAATTCAGTAAAAGGCAATGTTTTTGAGAAGCAATTTGAAGCAGATCAGATATTTTAAACAAGTTTCATGGGATACAAAATTAAAAGTCTAAGTGTGTCCCAGGCCTGTGTTCTGTCCCCTTGTCACCCTCCACACCCACCCACGAGTACAGGATCTGAGCTGGAAACAACATAAACAAAAAACAAAATGCAAATCTGAGAAGTTAAAATTGGCAACAAGACAGCTGAATTCCAACAAATATAAAGAATGTCGGTCTCAAGAAAGGTGACCTGGGCTGGGAAGATGATTCAGTAGGTAAAGCACTTGCTGTGCAAGCATCAGGACCTGAGTTCAAATCCCCAGAACTCACACAGTAGCGTATACCTGCTGTTCTAGTTTGTCTTCCATTGCTGTGACAAAACACTCTGCCCAACACCAACTTGGGGAGGAAAGGGTTTATTCAGCTTACATCTCCTGGGTCACAGTTCATCACTCAGGGAGCCCAAGGCAAGAACTCAGGGCAGGAACCTGGAGGCAGGTGCTGAAGCACAGGCCATGGAGGAGTGCTGGTTACTGGCTTGCTCCCCTGGCTCATGCCCAGCCTGCCTTCTTATACAGTACGCAACAACCTGCCCAGGGTGGCACCACTCATTGTGGGCTGGGCCCTCCCACACTGCTTGACAATCAAGACAATACTCCACAGATGTGGCCATAGGCCAATCCAATGGAGCCAATTCCCCAATTGAGGCTCCCTCAACCCAGGTGTGTCAAGTTGACACTAAAGCTATCCAGAACACCTGCAATCCCCAACGTCCTATGGGGAAATGGAAAGTAGAGACCCTGCCTCAACAGGGAAGAAGATTATGAACAACACCCAAGGTTGTCTTCCATATGGGTACTGCAGCAATGTATTAACCTTCACACACAAACACACACAAACATACACAAACACACAAACACACACACAAACAAATATGCACACACAAACACATACATCATATACACGCACATCATATACACACATATCATACACACACATCATATACACAAACACACACATGTGCACACACATGTACACACACAAACACTCATAAACACACACAAACACACATCATATACACATATCATACACACACATATACACACATCCATATACACACACAAACACACACACACATCATAGACACACACACACACACACACATCATATACACCCATACAAATACCATCATCTCCCCCCAAAGAAAGGAAACTCAAGATGCTATGTGTGCCCTAAAAATCTTACCCAGCTAGAGTTTAAACACAGGCAATACCCAGCCTCCTAGACACTGTCATAGACAGTAACCTCCAGGACTTTAGGAAGGAATCCTTCATAGTTATCTCAGAACATTGTACATGTTCAGACTTGATGGATCCCTGTGTTGGCTTTTTATTGCTGTGACAAACACCCAAGAGAAACAATCCAAAGGAAGAGAGATTTGCTTTGACTCGCAGTTGCAGAAGTCCAGAGGGAGCTGTTGGCTGAGGTGTGACAGCTCATGGTGGCAGCATGTGCTTGAGTAAAGCAGCTCACCTCATGGTGGACAGGAAGCCGAGAGGCATGAGAAGGAGCAGGGGACAGGTTTCATCCATTGGTCTGCCTCCCCCAAATAGGCCCCACCTCCTGCTTTTTACCATTTTCTTTTCTTTTTTTTTTTTTTTTTTTTGGGAAAGTATTTCTTTTTATTTTATTTTTTATCTAGACCCGTGTCCCCCCCCCCATTCCCCACCCCACCAGAGCTCATGCATTCTGCCAAACATGCTTTTCATCTCTTTCTCAGTCTTTCTCAATATTCTACATGAGGAAGTTGACTGTTTTGAGCAGAAGTTCACTGTTTCAGTCAGTTCTTCGATGCAGTCCTTTCTGTTGTTGTAGTGGTTGTTTCCAATATGCATCACTCCCAACTGCTTTGGACAAAAGCTCAAGGGGCCGTGCACAAGAATAATGCCATCATGTTATAATCTATCAAGGGAAAACTACATTGCTAAGTCAAGTCCTCAGGATCCAATAACAACTCAAAACCCAACAGACCCCGATGCATGAACTTATGAAGGATGTGTTGTTGTTGTTGTTGTTGTTGTTGCTGTTGTTGTTGTTGTTGGAGTCCCAGCTGCCCTGGAGCTCACTATGTAGACCTGGATATCCTGGATCTCCCAGAAATCCTCCTGCTTCTACTTCCCGAGTGCAGACGTTAAAGGCATGAGCCACCAATTCTGACTGTGGGGGATATTTTATATACAAACCATAATACTTTATTTTTTTCAAGGCCAGCCGGGCTGCATAGCCAAACCCTATTTCAAACAAAAAAAAAAAAAAAAAAAAAGGAAAACAAATGTTTTGTAAAACAAACGTTCACTTCTTTAGCTGTCGTCACTTCTTGCCAAATACCATTATCTAAAACTCCTTGAAATGCATGTCCACGTCTTCCCTCCACACATACTTACAAACCATAATACTTAAGTACCTGGCAAGTTCCATGTACTTAACATGTCCAGCTCTGAGCTCACCTTTGTCCCTCTAGATTCCTTGCTTCATTTCTGGTTCTCCAGTGGTCAGTCTTGTACCACCATGACCGTCTTCTCTGCCTTCTTCCTGCAGTCTCCCTGGGCCACAGAGTCTCAGTCACGTCTTAGGTACTAATCTCCTGCATCTGCCTTGCTTCTTTTTTTGCCTTTCAATGGCTGCAGCAGGTCCCTGCTGTTGCCCCAACTTCTTTCTCTTCCCCTGGAGCATCTCCATAGCCTGCCAAATTTGTTCCCCCAGAACACACCCCACTTATGAAAAATGTCTTATTTTTCTGAGATAGGGTCTCATATATCCCAGGCTGACCTCAAATTCGCTACATAACCAAGAATGACCTTGAACTTCTTATCATCCTGAGTAATGAGATCATGTGCATGGAGCAGCACCGTCATCTTTATATGGGGCTAGAGATCAAAACTAGGGCCTTCTGGATTCGAGACAAGCATGCTACCAACTGATGTACATCCCCAGTCCCTCAAAAGTATTTTATGATTTGCCATTGTCGCTCTGTGTAAATTCCTGACTTTGGGAGTCTAGACTTTCTCCAGTAGAGACCTCAGTTTACCTTTCCAAATGGGCCATTTGCTCCAGCTGGATTTTCCAACTCTGTGATTTTATTGGCTCTTCCTTCAACCTCCAATTTCTTGCAACTTCTAAAATTTTACTCACCCTTCAAATTCTTTTTTTTTTTGGTCTTTTTGAGACAGGGTCTCCCTGTAGCCCCAGCTGTCCTGGAACTCACTCTGTAGACCAGGCTGGCCTTGAACTCACAAAGATCTGCCTGCCTCTGCCTCCCAAGTGCTAGGATCAAATTCATTTTAAATGCATGCTCCCACAGGCATAGCTGGAGGCAAACCAGAGCAGATCGTTTTAAAATGTGAGCCGTATCTGCCTAGATCTAAGGGCTGCATTGCTTAAAACAATCATGGATAGTTCCAGTGGAATTTGTAGATGTCCTAAATTGTGTGTGTACATGTGTGTGTGCACATGTGCACGCTTGAGTGCCCACGTGTGTACACATTCATGTGCCATGACCTCCCTGTGGATGTCAGATTTTCAAGAGTCTGTTTTCTCCTTTCCACACGAATTCCAGGATTTGAACTCAGGTCTTCAGGCTTAACACAGCCAATGATTGTAGCCACTGAGCCATCACTGACCCAAATGTCCTGAGTTTTATTGGAGAAAAAACAAACAAAACAGAATTTGTGGTTTTCATAAAGAACATTTTTAATGGAATGTAATGACCCTAATGAAATTAAGAAACACTTGTTTAGAGACACTTTTCTTCCTTCTCTCTGAATCAACTATATTTCATGCACACTGGAAAATTTTCTCTTAACCCACCAGACAACAAGTGCTGTAGGGAACACCCATCACAACACCTTATCGGGACATGCCAGAACTTTCCCCAGAACTTCTGCAACTGTACTGAACATGTGCTCCTTGCCGGGCATCTTGCTGAAGGCCGAGGGTAAAGAAATGAAGGGTGACCCTCCTTCCCTCGTGGAGTTTATGGTCTAGCAAGAAAAACCCATGGCTAAACCAGCAAAACATTTTGTGAAAGGTAGTCTGATGGGATATGCACTTGGTGTTAGGTAAATATTGATAAAGTCCATGCTGTCAGCCAAGATGAATGTGCTGAATCTAAAGAACTGGGGGCGGGTACCAGAGAGCAGAGGAAGGAAGGGCCTTCAGGAAAAAGGAAGCACATCTGGGGAAGCAGGCCCCACCCCTGACAGAATAGTGTGCACTTTGGCTCAAGGATACAGTGGACATGGCGAGAAAAGGCAGCAATAAGCACACTTAGGGCTCCAAATTTTATCCTGAACAACATGAAGGGGTCAATGAAGATTAAATACAGGTGACTGGCATGATCTATGATCTCGTTTGCATTTTAAGAGACTCATGTTTTGCAATAGACTGGAAAAATGACTTTCAGCAGTGAATTCTGAGAGTCTAGTCAGCTACTTTAAATAAATGTTATTACATGTCTGAACCAAAATCACCAAAGCAAAAAGAAAGAAAAACAAGGGGAGGGTGGAGAAATACCCAGGAGTGAGAGCTAAGGACAAGCAGTTACTAATTAGATGGGAAGGATGAGGGGCCAAAGGGGAATCACGTGTGACACCTGGATCTACGGCTTGTGCGCCTAAGCCACAAACAGTTCCTGTGACAGAAGAAAGTGGTAGGAAAGGTAGAGACCAGCCAGCTGAGTTCACAGTTCATAAGAGCCTTGATCCAGAGGGCTGCGCTGAGTCAAGATGCAGACTCTAGCTCCTTTATAAGACAGGAGATCATTAACTATATGACCTTTAACCTAATCGCCTGTACGGAATACAGATATAAAATGCGCAGAGGGTAAAAAAAGGAAAAGCAAGATAAAGGCCAGGAATATACACTGGACTTAAGAAAAAGTTTCTGTTGGTTGATCCTGCTGAGGCTGAGCGAGGTCAGGGGAGAGTGTTAAACTCGGAGCTCAGAAGGAAAAGCTTCCATTAGACAGGAGCCTTCTAGGCTCTTCCCAACCCTCTCTAGCCACACCCTCCCATGGATAAGAAGTCCTGGGACTCAGACAGAGGAACAGACGCACCTCCAGTCCACCTCCTCCTTCCCTACTCTATTCTCATTACGTAGACCCAGTTTATGAGTTCCCTGCCAACTGTCATCCTGCTCACTCTAGGTCCCTTCCCTGCTGTGTCACGCAGCAGCTCAAAGCACAGCCTGGTGAGGAACACTCTTTGCAAAGGGAAAAAAAATGGAAAGAGTAAATACTGGCCTTGGAATACCCACCCATATACACCCCAAATCCCTTGGGATGAAGAATGGACCAGAGATATGAGCAATGCAGAGAACAGACTGTGAGCCAGAGGCCTGGTACCACACTTCCCTATAAAAAAAAAAAAAAAAAAAAAACCCTGTTCTTCCCCAGAACGCCAAAGGCCCTGAGCATTTTCAGTTGGATCCTGATCTTCTCCATGTACTTAGACATATGGTGTGCAGGCCTCTATTTGTGATCTCAGCTCTACAAATGCCAGGACAGGACCTGATAGAAGCAGAGATAATAAGCCACGGGACCAGGAAACTCTGATGAAGAAATGGCAAGAGATGAAGAAGCCAGTTCTTCACTTGTCTTTTGCTTAAGATATGCTGAGCATAAGTGTATTTGACACAAGAGAGCATTTCTGTAGGCAGAAGGTTGGACAGAAGGGGGAGAATCTATGGAACATCCCCGAGAAGCCTAGAGAACCCAGGATGGTGGTGATGTAGGCCACAGAGGGAAGGGGAGTGGGCAAGCAGCCTCGTGAGTCACGACAAGCAGTGCTGGGAAGTGAGAGTCCCGAGCCAAGGTCAGGGAACAAGTGGCTGAAATGAACTTAAACCAAACAATTAATAATGGTCTGCATGTAGCTTTCCTCTCACTCTCCAGAGGCTCTGACAAGTATTAAACACTACGAGAAGAACAGAATTTGAATTACCCTGGGGAAAGCTATCAGTAGTCAGTCCTGGTATACTGTGCTGACATGCATTCTGTAACTTGGTCCATGGAAAGAAATCTGGATTTTAATATTACTGCCCAAATGATTTTAACATTTTTTAAAAGGCAAGATGACTAAATGTCAGATTAATTAATGCCATCCATTTCGCTCAACAAAGAAAGTATATAACTCTTGAACTTGATTTTGTAGTACCTTGTTATCTCAAGAACTATTGCAAAATGGTACTCAAAACAGGTACAGTTTTAACTCACCTTAAAAATTATAAGTACATCTGGGCATGGTGGCACATGTCTTCAATCCCACCACTTGGAAGACAGAGGCAGGCGGATCTCTGTGAGTTCAAGGCCAGCCTGGTCTACGGAGGGAATTCTAGGCCAGCCAGGGATACACAGTGAGACTTTGCCTCAAAAAAAAAAAAATTACAAGTACAAGAACTGGGAGTGAATTGGCTCAACGACAGTAATCCCAGCAGTCAGGAGGATCAGGAGTGAGTTCAAGGCCAATCTTCATTACAGAGGAAGTTGGAGACTTGACTCAGCTACATGAGACACTGTCTCAAAAATTTTATAATTCTATATGTGCTGGATGTCAGCATTTTAGAAGACAAGAGAAGTAGTGAAACCAAATTTAAAATGGTTGGATTTCACAATGCTCCAAAGCCTGTAGATTATAATACCGAGGAGCTGGCCTCATTCAAAAGCATCTAATTAAACCGAATTTAATCTGAGATCTCCCAAGACCACTTGAAGCACAGTAGGAGCTGGGTGCTTCAGCAAGGCGGACTGTTGTTTGATTTAATTTAGTTGTCTTTGGCTTGATTGGCTTTTGTGGCTGTGGGGGCAGAGTTATCCTCCCAGCTGGTATAAAAGGTGGGTTTGTGTGAGTCTTGAGATCAGAGATCTCCCAAGACCAGTTGAAGCACAGGTACCAGGGTGCAGGCTAAAGAGCATCCCCCCCTGCCAACTTGGATTACCAAAGGAAGGAGTATCCAAGTGGATTCTTTGGAGAACCTTCAGAACAGAAAGGGAAGAGTGAGTTGGACTTCCAATAGAAAGCCTAAACCTTAGAGAAGTCAAAACTCCATAAGCAAGGAGTAAAGGAAAAAAACAAATCAATCAAACAAACAACGAACACTTCTGAAGGAGGCAAGCATAACAAGCCTTCAACAGAGTGAAGAGGCATTTGGGATTCACATTGGAATACAGGCAAGGAGAAGCCCATATGCCAGAAACACGAAGAAGAGACAACATGGGAAAGGTGCCAGATAATTCCACACCAAGCTCTACCAACCCTGTGGAAGATTCCTATAGTGGGATTCCCCTGGGGATGGCACAGGACACAGATATAAGAAGTACAATTGTGAGCAAACTTAAAGAAGTACAAGATAATAAAGAGCAAATCAAAGAATTAAGGAAAGAGAATGAAGAACTCAAGAACTCTAGAGACAGAGAATGACAAACTCTGGAAGAAAGTAGAAACACTGAAAAGATCCCATGCCGAAAAAGATAAGGAAACCAACCAGCGAAGCAAAGAGCTGCAGGAAGGGATTGAGAAGCTCCAAAAGAAAGTGGAAATACTAAAGAAATCAGAAGAGGAAATGAAAAAGGAAAGCAAACACTCATCCAATCAAGAGGAAAGGAATGGAAAAAGCCTCAGAAGCAGAATGGAGGAAGCAGAACAAAGAATATCAGATCTGGAAGATAACACAGAACAACTAAAAACCTCAAGGAAAGATTATGAAAAATTTAAAAA
>VZQC01011996.1:364714-418078 GCA_009823505.1 Rhizomys pruinosus
ATCCCTCATCTGTGGATGCTAGTGCCAATTACCTCGTTTTTTTTTTTGCACGTCCCCTAGAGCTTTTGCCCAAGTAGTTGGGAGTGATGCATATTGGAAACAACAACAACAACAGAAAGGACTGCATCAAAGAACTGACTGAAACGGTGAACTTCTGCTCAAAACAGTCAACTTCCACATGGAGAATTTTGAGAAAGACTGAGAAAGAAATGATAAGCATGTTTGGCAGAATGCATGAGCTCTGGTTGGGTGGGGGGATAGGGTGGGGTACAAGGGTCTAGATTTGATTAGTAACATAATCTTGTACAAAATATATCTATAATTTTTAAAAAGAAAAATAAATAAATAAACTGAATTTAAGGCATTCATATGCTAATCTAAATGGGAGAATTAAAATTGATTTTGTATCATAAGATTAAGGAAGTCAACTAAGCGAGGCCAGATTCAGAAGAGCCAAATTAGAACATCAGATGGATGGATAGATAGATAGATAGATAGATAGATAGATAGATAGATAAGGTAGGTAGGTAGATGATAGATATAGATAGATAGATAGATAGATAGATAGATAGATAGATATAGGTAGATAGATTGATAGATGATAAACAGATGATAGATCATAGATGATAGAAAGAGATGATAGATGGATAGATGAATAGATGGATATATGATAGATAGATAGATAGATAGATAGATAGATAGATAGATAGATAAACAGATGATAGATAGATCATAGATGATAGAAAGAGATGATAGATGGATAGATGAAAGGACAGATGGCAGACAGTTAGATGATAGATAACAGATTAGATAGATAGATCATAGATGATAGAAAGAGATGGTAGATAGATAGATGGATAGATCATAGATGATAGAAAGAGATGATGGATATAAGATAGAGAGATAGAGAGATAGATAGATAGATAGATAGATAGATAGATAGATAGATAGATAGATTTATCCAGGTAGGGTCATGCTGAGTGCCACGTTACTCCACATTCAGTGGAAAACTGTGAACATACTAGAGAAAAACCATCCCCTTTCCATAATCAACCCAGGTCTTCTGATTTGAGACCCATATTAATGCTCCAACCCACCCTCTATCAGAAATGGAGAGCTGCCTATGAATGGTTTGAAAGAGCAAACGAAGATTTCAATATTTAAATTGCACCCTATCCCACTGAAAACACATTTAGTGATTATTAACTTTCCAGGCTAGATTATCAAAATAGTAGACAGTAAGTGGAAAAGTTATGAATCTTGGGGGTGGGGAAAAGTGAGAAGTGGCTTGCTATGCAGCCTTAGCTTTCCTGGAACTCGTTAGGTGGACCAGACTTGTGATCCTCATGTCCTCTGGGACATTAGGTGGACCAGACTTGTGATCCCCAGGGCCCCTGGGACGTTAGGTGGACCAGACTTGTGATCCTCATATCTTCTGGGACATTAGGTGGACCAGATTTGTGATCCTCATGTCCTCTGGGACATTAGGTGGACCAGACTTGTGATCCTCATGTCCTCTGGGACATTAGGTGGACCAGACTTGTGATCCTCATGTCCTCTGGGACATTAGGTGGACCAGACTTGTGATCCCCAGGGCCTCTGGGACGTTAGGTGGACCAGACTTGTGATCCTCAGGGCCTCTGGGACATTAGGTGGACCAGACTTGTGATCCTCATGTCCTCCGGGACATTAGGTGGACCAGACTTGTGATCCTCAGGGCCTCTGGGCCCTCTACCCCAAGCTTCGTTCCGCTCACTGTAGGTCTGGGCACTGTCACCGCAGAGCTCCTGCTCTGACTCCTTTCTGTGCCCAGCAGGTGGGTACAGCAACCAACGCAGGTCTTGATGGCCATGCCCTGCTCCAGGTGTGGCTCCCTGTAATTCAATCTGTCTCTAAGACATTTAATTGCACAAATATCCATTAAGCTCTTTATACCAGGGACTCTGACAACTTTCTGTCCTTTCATAGAATATCCAGCTGTTGAACTCAAACTGCCACACTCACAAAACTAACCAACGAGGGGCCACAGATTAATAAGAAATCTATTTAATTTGCTGGTGCACCAGAACCCAATTAAGAAAACTGACACATCAAGGGAGCCAATTGTTGATGTGTCAGGGACACAACCCATTCCACGCAGGGATGAGCGTGACCCCGACTGTCTGTTACAGAGAACTTTTAAAGCCAAAGCCACAAACTAGAGGAATTTGGTGACATTATACATATACAATTGCAAAGCTATAGAAACACAATGCAAGCAGTGGTAACCTTTAAGCTGACTGGTGGGATCTTGGTGGTTGCAGACCAGGCAGTCTTTCATTGGATCAGTCCACCTGTTCTGTACCCCTTTGTTTGAAACGATGGTTGTGTTTAGCAGCATGAAGTCCCTTGGAGAGTGGTGGGCTCCTTAGGGGTGAGAAGCACTCCTACAGGGCTGGGAAAGTCCATCCTGACCTCAGGTAGCTCTGGGAACTAATAACTCAAAGTGGGAGGGAGTAACTATGGGAACCAGACCTGCTTCAACTAGACAGTTGTTTAACTCTTTCTGACCTAGTCCTAACACAGCCTCATCTCCCAAGCAACTCGAAGGCCTTACTATCTTACTTCCTTAAAGACCTACATGTCAGCTATAAACTTAAAGGCTTCTGTGGATTAAGCTTCCTTAAATCATTTCTAAAAATGCTTAGAAAGCTGGTACACCTTATTCTTGATAAGATTGTTCCCTAAGGATGGCTAATTTTATGCACCATTTTTTTTTTTTTCTGAGACAGGGTCTCCCCATAGCCCCAGCTTGCTTGGAACTCACTCTATAGACCAGGCTGGCCTTAAACTCATAGAAAGCTGTTTGCTTCTGCCTCTCTAGTGCTGAGATTAAAGGCGTGTGCCACCACGCCCAGCCTAAGGTGGTTCTCAGCCGCCATGTGGGTGCCGGGAATCGAACCAGGGTCATCTGCAAGAGCAGTCAGTGCTCTTAATCGCTGAGCCATCTCTCCAGCCCTGTGCACCAATCTGACTGGGCTAAAGTATCCAACTGTATAGCCAAATTTTATTCTGGATGTTTCTGTATTTGGGGATAAGAATAATTTTTAATTTGGTGGAGTTTAAAGTAGATTGCCCTGCATGATGTGGGTAGGCCTTATCCAAATAGTTGACAGCCTGAAGGAAACCAGGCCTTCAGAGGAAATACTTCAGGAGGCCACTGTAGAATGTGAATCGCATGTTGGCTCTTGCCTGACTCTTGCTGGTTAGTACAACCACAGAGGTTCCTAAAACTTCCCTGTCTACCACCTAGATTCTTGAAGTGGAAGATGACATCTTGGCTGTAGAAAGACACCTTGAGTGGGTCTGGGAGTTTATTGGTGATCGTGAGTACAGATCTCTGTGGGGAAGGAATGAAGGAAGGGAAAATCAGGAAGGTTGATCAATGATTTGGGCAACATGTGAGAAAGCATCCCAGGAAGAACCCTCTTAAGAAAGTATCCTAAAAAGCAGTCTAAGAAATCATATGGGCAGCCATGGAGGGCAGGGGATGTTGAACAACACTGGTAATCCCAGCACTTAGGGAAGACAGAGGTGAAAGACTTGCCACAAGTTTGAGGCCAGCTCGTTCTACATAGTCAGTTCCATGCCAAGCCTAGATAGTCAAACTGTGTCTGAAAAAGACAAAATAAATTATGTGGGTTTCTGAGAAGGCATGAAAAAAAAAAAAACCAGGCGGGGCTGGAGAGATTGCCTAGCGGTTAAGAGCGCCGACCGCTCTTTACAGAGGACCCGGGTTCGATCCCCAGCACCCACATGGAGGCCGAGAGCCATCTGAAACTCCAATTCCAGGAGAACTCCAGCTCCAGGGGAATCCGAGACCCTCTTCTGACTTCCGCGGCATTGCACGACACGGGTGCACAGACCTGCATGCAGACAGTACATTGATACACATACAGAAATAAATTTAAAAAAATTTTTTTTAAAAAAGGCAATTTGATCCATTGATTTCAAATATGTTAAAGTGGAGGGAAGGGGCATACGTATGTTTGTGCACGTGTGTATGTAGATACACATATGTATGTGGACACACTGGCCCGTGGGCACATGTGGTGGCCAGTGGTAGACACTGGGCACCCTCTTCTATTGCTCTACATTATTTGGGGGACAGTGTGGTTTCCCACTGAATCTGGAGCTCTAGGCCATGTTGGCTAGCTGGCTGGTAAACTCTGGGGACCCCTCAGCACTAGGGTTACAGGGACAGAGCACCACACCCAGCTTTTATACTTGGGTACAGGGCATCTGAGCTCAGCACTTTACCCACCTAGATAGTCCCCAGCCCTTTACAGTGAAGTTTTATTTTCTGGTTTCCTGGTATATTTTTTGTTGCATTGCTCTGAGGAGTTTTATCTCCTCAGAGAGGATCAGAAGATTACCAATCAACCATCCTTATCAGACAGCTTTTGACAATGAGATACAGAGTATCCATCATTGATTCCAGCCTGTACTGCTCACAGAAGGCATTTAATCTTGCCTTAACTCATAAAGTCCATGCAGGGAAGCCCCAGTTAATACAATGAATAGGCTCCTTCAAGTATATGTAAATGCAAGCCTTTGTGAACCACTGTTTATTAGGGAAACTAGAGAAACTGGCTATTTCAACAGAACTTTGTAAAGGGTTCTTTTTTACTGTCACAAAGCATTCTGATTTAAGATGATAATAACCTCTCTCTGATCTATTAGCTTATTAAATTTCATTTTTGCCTAAGAGGTTTAATTAAAGTAAGACAAAACTATATTTAATCCTTAAGGTATTCCCAGAAAGTAGCTGAATTTTTCAAATAAATGTCAAGCTCTCCAAATCAAACTGATGGGTTAATGAGGAATAAGTGACACCATTATCCATATTTTTCACATTTTTTTAAAAAAGAAAACAATCACACAATGAAGGGAATCAGAATTTGTTTTTATATCCCTAGAGTTATAAACATTTGTATCAAAATATTTACAATTATAGCATATGAAATAATCTACTAATGAAGAAGCCAAATACAGTACTAGAATAACCCACCAATGCAATGCAAATTACATAACATGTAAATGTCACAGAAAAAAAAAAAAAGTAAAAGACAAGGGAATGCATCATGCATCGTTCACTCCAGTTATAATTCTGCTTTTTAACAAAATGAGGCTTTTTTGACTATAGCTAATACAGAGATGTCCTTGTGCACATTAGACAGCCTCAGTCAAACCTGTGATGATCAAATCATAATTTAAAAGTTCGATACCTCACAATCTTTCTATCCTTAGCCCACTTAATTTAGTAACCTTCCTTACGCATTCCTTTAAACAGAATAAACATAGAGAAACATACTTAGTAATAGTCCCTTTACATAAATACCAGTAATTATGGATAACAACTCCCCCCCGCCAAAGAATGGTATATAAGAAATGGATAAAGAGAGCCCTATAAGAAGGAAGTGGGCAAGCTGTCTCAGAATCTTCCTGGGGTAGATCTTCTAAGTTCAATAAAGGAAATGATTTCCAAAATGAAAACCCTTCAGGCAGAATCTGAGATGGCTTAAAACAGCTGCTCTAGGCAGAGCTCCGCCTGCTGAACCAGGAATAACACACTACTTCTAAGTCCTATCTAGAAACACTCCTGTGGCCCCCCGATGGCTCACCTACTAGTTGAATGGCTACCCCAAGAGTTTCTACTGTTTAAAAAAAAAGAAACTATCTGCCCATCACCTGTACTTTGTTCATCTCATGAAATTAAAAAAAAATTCTTCCTGGAAGCAGGCGCTGTGTTCTTATCATGACTGAAATATAGTATATTTAATACTTAAAAACTAGATAGCACTCCCCTAACAACTTGTTCTTTGGGTTAGGTGTGTGTGTGTGTGTGTGTGTGTGTGTGTGTGTGTGTGTGTGTGGTGTGTGTGATTTAATTGGCACCCAGAAGTGCCATGCCTCGTGTGGGAAGCAGTCTAGGCAAAGCCCACTGAGAGAGGACCACACTTGGGCCAGTGTCAAAGCTACAATGATTCCGCAATGTGGATCATTAACTTCCTCAAAAGGTCATTATTTTAGAAGAAGAGTAACAGTATCACATTGCAAGGACCCGCATGCATCTCTCTCCTGTTATACCTACAAGAAACATGGTGTGCATTGAGCGGAATCCTAAAAACCGTAACCCGACTACAGCACAGTGGGAGGAGAACCCTTTGACCCTACAGTTTGTGGGGCGCTTCCACTATTAGCATTGTTGGCTCTAGAGAAACTCCAGAAGAGCTCTCATGGCTTTAAGCAAGAGCCTAGCAGAGTCCACGGCAAGAGGTCTCCCCCAGAGGGACAGCTCTGTGAGGTGTGACACAGGCTCTGCCTATCCCCCAGGCCCTCCAGGACAAAACTTCTGTTTCTTGGTTTAGCTAATTCTACCAAGCTGGCCTTATAAACCCTCTCTCTCCCTAACCCTTCTGCCAAAAATTCCACCACACAGGGACAGTGGCTCCCCTGGCCAAAGCCCTTCAGTAGGCACTTGGGATCTGAATGTGATGCGTAAGGTTACAAAGACAGCGTGGCTTCCAGGCTTCGAGCCCGTGTCTGCTCTTGCCCTGACTTGTACCGCTATTGGAACAGGATGACATACGGTCAACAGGACCTCAATGTGGGACCCAGAATTCACCCTTCAAACGAGCCAGCGGTATAGCAGCTGTCGAGGACCCGAGCTGTGTGTATAACTGAGGACAGATGGAGAAGGTATCAAGTGGCTAGCGAGGGCTCTCGGGCCACCTCCAGGAAGCATCGGTGTAGTAGCCAACGAGCTCTCTCCAAAAGGGCAGGAACTTGACAAAAGAGATCCACACACCTCACCGGGCCTGGTTTGGGTTTGAGCTTTCCGCACTCTTCCTTCCCCTCCCCCTCCCTCTCCCTTCTCTTGTGTGTGTGTGTTTTTTTCCCCTACCCAATGACTTCCGCTTCCCTCCCAGATTAAGCTGCATCCTCCTTCCCTCCCGCCCCCTCCATCCCCCTACACGTGTTCAGCCTCATTTCTTCCTCAGCACCATATAAAGAATGCCAATGATGAAGCTGAAGCAGAAGCAGATCCAGGTCAGGATGAAGCAATAGCCGTGGTGGTTGCCGGAGATAAAGTTCCTATCCCTGTTGGCATAGTGATGGGTGTAGATGGACACCCCAATCAGGATACACAGCCCTGGGGGGGGACAAAGGCACGGTCACGGTTGGCATCGCTGTTTTAACGTTAATACTGAGAGAAAGGTTTCATCATTTTTTAAAATATTATTTTTGTATGTGTATGAATGTGCTGTCTGCATGGAGGTTTGTGCACCCGTGTTGTGCAATGCCGCAGAGGTTAGAAGAGCGTGTCGGATTCCCCTGGAACTGGAGTTAAAGACGGTTCTCAGCCACCATGTGGGTGCTGGGGATTGAACCCAGGTCCTCTGCAAGAGCAGTCGGTGCTCTTAACTGCTAGGCCATCTCTCCAGCCCCTCATCATTTTTTTTTTTTAAAGATCCAATTTCCTTCATTGGCAATGGGAAAATGAAGTCTGATTGGACCTAAAAGGCAGCTCTGTTTATTTGCATGGGTGTGTTAGTGAATTGGAGATGTCTGGGCTATCACATCTACACTGATTTGTAAACAGGGAGAGAAGTAAGAACACAGGGCATCAAGTTTGCCACATGTCGTGGTAGGAATAAGGGGACCAGGAGGGTCTTTCACCAAACTGAGAGTTTCTGGGAAGAATGGGACATGGAGTATTGTATTGCATCGTGACAGTGGCTGCATCTTTTGGGGGACTCCCACCTTCTTGCCTTTTAGCATCTTCTATAGAGTTGCTAGCAGTGGTCCCCGGCCACTTGGTAGCTACTAGCAGCACTGATTTTTTTTTTTAAACAGGTGAGGGTTCTTAATCCAAGCAGCTAAACCAGGTTGTCAATAAGAATACAGAAAACCAGAGGAGAATAACACAAGGCAGTTTCGAGAAGCCGTGTGCTACTCTGTGGAGAGGACTGCAGCACTGTGGTAGGGTCCCATAAAAACACCTCATGCAGAGCTGAGGATCTAGAGCAGTGGTACAGCATTTGTTTAGTGTGCCCAAGGCTCTGGGTTCAATTCTCAGCAATATACAATGAAAAAAAAAATTGTCCCCTATAAACCAGACTCTGCCCTGAGATACTCACAACACACCAGCATGGTGGCCCCGGAGAGGAAAAAACGGTTCCCCTTCTCCATGGTGAAGAGCTGGAACACAAAGACCACGAGGGAGATGACAGAGAAGATTATGGAAAGGATCATGAAGGCCTGCACTGCCTTGAGGGCATCTGTGGATGAAAGGTAGAGAACAAAGACATTAGCCACCTGAGAGACCCTGACAACACTGGCAGGTGGAGATTAGTATGTGCATGCTTACCTTCATCTCCATATGTCAGGATTCCTTCACAGTTACCACTGGTGCAGTTTTTCCAAAGACCTACAGATGATTCCATACCATCAGAAACCACCCAGACCTAAAACCAGGATTAAACAAAGTTGATCAAGAACTGCTCTTCACTTTAAAAAGGAAATGACAGATCAGCCCATGTCAGAACCAAATCTATTTTAAAATACTTTACTATGAGTGTACATAAGCCTGCATGTATGGAAGTGCACCCATGTTGTGCAATGCCCATAGACGCCAGAAGTGGGCATTGGATCCCTGAAGCTGGAGTTGCAGGTGGTTGTTATCTGCCATGTGGGTGCTGGGAACCAAACGTGAGTCCTCTTCAAGAGCAGCTATTGCTCTTAACCACTGAGCCATTTCTTCAGCCCCAGGACCAAATCTTAACCTACACTTCGAGTATGGCCAAAGCCCCTGTCTCTTCATGGAAATTAGATCCAAAGTGACAAAGACTCCAGGACAGAATTGTGGCGAAGACAAAATGAAAGTCATCTTCCCTCTTTGGAATTCATTCCTCATGGTTTGGAAATTTTTTTAATGGAAATAATTCCACTCTAGTGCTTTAAAATTCTAAAACTCACAAAAATACCCCCCACCAAAAAATTCTAAGACTCAGCTGGGCGCAGTGGCACACGCCTTTAATCCCAGCTCTCAGGATGCAGAGGCAGGTGGATCTCTGTGAATTCAAGGCCAGCCTGGTCTACAGAGTGAGCTCCAGGCCAACTGGGAGTAAAGGGAGACCCTGTCTCAAAAATAGCAATAAATAAATAAATAAATAAATAAATAAATAAATAAATAAATAAAATTCTAAAACTTGAACAAAAACCCTGGATGAGGAAATTGGCTTTAAGTACATGCAATTCAAATGCTCTAATAGACTGCTTCATTTAAATACCTAGCTACCAAGAAAAAAAATAAATAAATAGGGTATGGTGGCACATAGCTGTGTCCAGCAGCCTAGAGATTGATGTAGAAGGGTGAGGAGTTCCAGGCAAGATTCAGGTACACAGTAAGTTGAAACCAGCCTGAAATACATGAAACCTTGTCTCTAAATAAATAAATAAATAAATAAATAAATAAATAAATAAATATAAAAACAGGAAAGAGGAGTGGAGAGATGCTCAGCAGAGGGCCCATACTGGATGGCCCACAACCACCTGTAACTCCACTCCAGGGATCCAACACCCTCCTCTGGCCTCTGCAGGTATCTGCACTTGAGTACACATACCCACACACAGACACACACACACACACACACACACACACACACACAAATTGTTGTAGGGAGTGGTGGTGCATGCCTTTAATCCCAGCACCCAGGAGGCAAAGGCATGTGGATCTCTGTTAGACTGAGGCCAGCCTGGGCTACATAGTGAGTTTTAGGCCAGCTGGGCAGACCTTCTCTCCCAAGGGGAAAATTTTTTATTTTATATGTATTAGTGTTTTGTATGCATGTATGTTAAGAGCACCACGTGTGTGCGTGCAAAGCCAGCAGCAGCCAAAAGAGGCATCAGATCCCCTGGACCTGAAGTCATGGAAAGTTGTTAGCTGTCATGTGGATGGTTGGAACCAAGCCTGCTCCTCTGCAAGAGCAGCCAGTGCTCTTAACCTCTGAGCAATCTCTCCAGCTCCATGTACCCATGATTTTTAAAATAAAAAGAAATCTTTTCTTTAAAAAAAAAGATTAGGGAAAATGTACAGTTGTAGAATGCCAGGAAATGGGAGGGCTGCTGAGGAAATAATGAATCTGGAAGTTCATAAGCTCCTTTCATCATACAGAAGAGTCAACTTTGGACTGTTTGCATGGACAACACACAAAGTCATCCCATCTCAAAATTGTGCAGCAAAGGCTTTAATGCAAGGGTAGCTGAAAGCACAAAAGTGACCAAAACATATAACTCCAGGTTCACCATGGTACCAGCATCCTCTCCAGCCTGCATCAAGAAAGACAGTTGCTTTCTGGAATTGAAAATAAATGTAGAACCCCGTCTATACATGCTCAAAACATGCACATACTGAAACAGGAGGCTCAGAGGTGTGCGGTCACCGGCTTTCTCAGCCCTGCCTCAGAGTAGAATACTCTGTGGGTAGGAAGTACGTGGGAATCTCTTAATACATTTTGAAGTTTACCGTATATGTGATCCTGAGGAGTCAACAAATAGAATGGCTCAATTACGACTCTGGAGGAGGCGAGATGCCCAGGGGTTGTGTCTTATCTTCAATTAGCCTGGCTTGTACTCACACCCACTGAGGTTTGCAAAGCTGTTCTATCTGAACTTCAAAACCTATTCACCCTTTAACCACAGCAGGGAACAGACCAATACTGGGGCCATCATTTGGCTACTTAATGATGGGCAGCCTTAGCTTTTTTTTAAATATATGTAATTTTGTGTTTTTCTTTTAATTTATTTATTTTTTACGTGTATGTATGTACTGTCTGCATGTAGGTTTGCGCACCCGTGTCGTGCAATGCCACGGAGGTCAGAAGAGGGTGTCAGATTCCCCTGGAACTGGAGTTAAAGACGGTTCTTAGCCACCATGTGGGTGCTGGGGATCGAACCTGGATCCTCTGCAAGAGCAGTTTTAGCTTTTAAGTCCAAGAAGCTGGGTCCTTTTGTCTGAGACAAGAACATTATTACACAAGCAAATTGGGCATTAAAAATGACCACTAGGGGTCAGAGTAGCCCCAGGTTCAGAGAGACTGGCTAGCTCCACGGGCTTCTTTTATGTTGCTTTGTTAACCGGGTGCCATCCTGCAAAATCCCACTTTGACAAACTCTGTGCTCAAAACTTGAACTGGCCAATCTGACAAAGCAAGGCTCCTCCCTCTTTTGCATCTACCCTCCAATCAAGGTCCTCTGCAGGAGGGGGGCGGTCTACGCACATTGCTGTCTTATCGCTCGGAACCGAGCAAGCCCATCACACATGGCCACCTTTGCCAGCCCTCCTGCCTGGAATGTACCCTGACTTATTTCACTTCCTTTTTTTTTTTTTCCTCTAAAAGGAGCCCCACCTCCCCAGCCATCTTCCATGTGCACTTCATTTTCCATCTCTGCTTAGGAGAAGGTCCTTCTAGAAACTGAAGAAGTTTCCTTGTATTTTCCTGCCTCCCAACTGACCTGACAAAATCTGGACACTTGCTTTTATTCCTTGGTTATTTCATTGTCTGATGTAAAGTATGTGTTTCATTCCACACACACACACACACACACACACACACACACACACACACACAAGCTAGACGTTCTCTGCACTGTGACTTAAACCCCTTTTGTGGTATTTTATGTAAGTCTTTAAAAGATCCCTCAATGGGGGCTGGAGAGATGGCCTAGCGGTTAAGAGCACCGACTGCTCTTACAGAGGACCCGGGTTCGATCCCCAGCACCCACATGGCGGCCAAGAGCCGTCTGAAACTCCAATTTCAGGAGAACTCCAGCTCCAGGGGAATCCGAGACCCTCTTCTGACCTCCGCGGCATTGCACGACACGGGTGCACAGACTTGCATGCAGGCAGTACATTCATACACATACAGAAATAAATAAAATTAATAAAATAAAAAAAAATTAAAAAAAAAAAAAGATCCCTCAATGAATGAGTGACTGGGACGCAACTCACATTGGAAATGGTGGAGACAAACAGCATAATGTCAGTGGCAATGTGGACCACAAAGATACCAGCCAGTAACACCAACATCTTGGCTTTCAGGTGACCTCGTGAGCAGACAGTTCTGGAAAGAGAAAGAGACAGGAAGGTTACTGTCAGGTCCAATAAGACAAATTCAACCATCTCACTTTGTGGGTCTAAAATGAAGAAGTGTCACACTTTTAAAATGAAAAAAAAAATCACAATTTCATCACAAGTTCCTAAAAACACCTTGTCACCCTAGCTTCTGATATGCTAAATGCCTAATCAACTATATCTAGATGTATAATTCTGGTCTTCTCCCCCCACCCCGCCCCCGGGGAGTTCATAGATTCATTTCTCCAAACAGAACAGTTTATGTTTTATAAGAGTTGCTAATGTTTTCTTTATGCTTTAGAGGCTAAAAGTAGGGTTTTCCTCCTTGAAAAGGTCTTTGTCGTTTCTAGAGCTCCGCACCAGCAGCATACACAATTTCAGTTTGCGGTAGGAAAGTGTCCATGCCCCAAGCAAAATGCTCATCCAGCAATTTGGACAGAAGCGATGCATTCTGCAAAACAAGCAGCTATTACCTAATAGCCATGGATGGAACTGGCTACTAATTTGGTCCCAGGTGAGATTTCACACGGGAGAGATACAACTTCTATTATTATAATGCTCTTTGGTGTTCAATATTATAACACCCTAATTATAGCGTTCATGGTCTGATCACCTACTGGTTTAGCATTTCAGGCTAATATCTGTGACACCTGAGCCTTTTGGCCCTGTGTGCCTCTTCGTGGAGAGGCTGCTGTAGGCCTGGGACAATGTTAGATTTCCTACAGCTCCACATGACAGCTCTGGGACTTCGAAGCATACGGCTTGAGATGACACCAGATGTGCCTTTAACTCATAAGGGGCGTTTATACAACTTCAATCCTTCAGGATGCAACCCAGAAGACAAACAGATACATAAATCACAAGTAGGAAGACTGGCAACTAATATAGATTAATGATGTGCATGGATAAACAAAAGATCTCAGTCATAATTTCAGCAGAAGAGAAAGCCCATCGATCATAAAAACTAGAAACTAAAGAAATCCAAAAGATGCGCTCGGAGGAGACTCTTCTGATTTATGTGAGCTGCGTAATCTTTGTGTAAAGCCCGTGACAGTGGAGACGCACAGCAGGCTCAGAGAGACATCAAAGGATAAGGACTAGAGGTTATTCACCCCTTTGGCAGGGAGTGTGTGCAGAAGCTCCCATCTGCTAGGAGACATGCATGCATCCTGCAATTGCATGCTTCTCCACCTGGTTTAATTGGCGCTTTGATTGTACTTAAGCTACACCAGGTATTTATTAGAGCACAGATACTCTCATTACTCCAACACTTCAGGTGTCTCTTATCTCCTCTCGCTTTCTCATTAGAGACTCAAACTCTAACAAGCCTAGGTACCTAGCTCTTTGTAGACACTAGTTTTCACTCTCCAAAAACCTCTTTCCTGCCGGCTACTTCCTTCGAACTTCTAAGAGAGGTCTTGGGGGGGCGGGGGCAGAGAATGTATCCAATTTAACTGTGAATGACAAAATTGATCAAGTCTTTTCCTGCTGCCTTGGTAGAGAGATCTGGAGTGTTCAGGGCCTGCTAATCATCTCTCATCACATTCAAGCTCACTGTTCCTCTTGGCTCTTGAATACCTCCACAACTTCCTGCCTGCCCTTCATGTGTGGAAAGAAGGGCTTTTTGAATTAGAGTTTGAGTTAGAATCATTTCAAGTGTTTTGATCTCTGCCTCAGTAGATGAAGTAGAGGTTGCCGGTGCTGATTGTGTAGGAAAGTATGAAATTCAGCTGGATTATATAAGTAAAACACCTGCATGGTGTCTGGCACACTGCAGGAACTAATCACTGGGTTGTGGTGATTATGACCATTATTACTAATGTTATTCTTCTATGAAGCTGAGTTGCTGTTGCCAACGCAGCCCAGTTATCCAGGCTGCCCCATGTCAAGTGGGAAGAACAAGATGTCTGCAACCTTGTCCACATGAGGCAGTCTGTAGAAAATCAACTGGTCTGTAGAAATTGTCACTTTTGTCTAATCCTTGTCCCTTGAGTGGGAAGACTACTAGAAACATACCTTCAGGGATAATCAGAAAAAGTTGGTCTTAGTTCATTTTCCTGACACTCTAATAGCCATACTTCCCTCCATTCCGACCAGGGCCCTCCTAGGGAAAGGACAGGCTGACAGGAGGAAATTGCATGTATTACATAATAGGTACTTATGCTCAACCCTCCTTGGCCACTTTAGAGGCCTCTCTTGTTCCTTTTGTTTCTAATTTACAAATATCCTCCTCCTAATAGCGAGAAGTGGTTGAAGGGGCCAAGAGTGGAATATAATCCACCAAGTGAGGCGACTTTAGATGAGCTGCAAAAAGAACTGAGTTCCTTCCCTGGCAGGCGGGTGGAATTCAAGAGACTTTCTGTCTCCTCGGCTGCTATGGGACTCCGTCCAGTGGAACCCAACTCACTTCCTCACTGCTCAGGGTCTCCATCGCGGTGACCCCCATTGCACCCCCTCCGACCCCCCAGCGAGCATCCACCTGCTGGAGGATGCCTGAGCGGGTGAAGGAATCAAGCTGAGAATCGACTCTTTCATCTAAGATTTTGGGGGTTGTGTTGTGTCTGTTTCCCACGGAAGGGAGCAATGAAGCACACAGTTCTCCCGGGTCCTGGCCGCCATGTCCAGCCACAGCAGAGTCTGTGTAGCTGGGACGATTGCATAATATAACTAATTTCATCTTTTCTCTGTCCCAAATTTGTCAAGTTTTATTAGTATCATCCACTGCCAGCTCGAAGGAGGCTTCTATTACTTTTAACGACCTTCTTCCTAACATACTTGGAAACAGAATGAACTACAATACTATATTTCTTTGTTGGATTGCCTGTAGTTACCCAGTCTTTAGGTTGGATACCCAACCCCTGACCCTACAGTCCAGGAGGAAGCAACTCTCAAGGTTTTCATGGAAAACCAGAAGATACAGCATTGCTTAGTCCATCATGTAACCCTACTTCGCACAGAGCACTTGTTACATGGACTGTCCCAAAGGGTGTTTTTGGTCGTTGGGGTCTTCAGCAGAACATGACTTATGATTACACTTCCTAGCCTGGGCCATCAGAGCTGGTCAATTCATAATGTTTTAAAAGGTAGGAGTTCCCCTGGCTTCTATGTGAATTCCAAGAAAACGCATCTCTACATCTACCCACGTAAGTGTAGCAGGAGCCTAGTCTACACAATGTGCTGGGCTCAGGTGTGGTCAGGGACCAGGGAAACTGAGAAAGAAGGAGAAGGCATAAATTTTCATGCTAAAAAAGGACTTAAAGAGAAATGGAGATCAAAGACCTGGAACCATTCGCAATCCTGTTACCCTTTTCTGGTTGGGGCTTGGAGCTCTGCTGTCTGCTTTGTGTTGTTATTATCTGGTGTGCACTTGTTTTATTTTGGTTTGTTTCTGAGACAGGGCCTAGTTAGGACTGGATTTTACTACATACCCTGAACTGGCCTCAAACTCGTAGAAATGCTCCTGCCTCTGCCTCCTAGTGCTGAGCCACCTCGTGCAGCTTTCTTTCTCCCCTAACCAGCAGGCCTGGCTTGCTTCCTCTCCATATGGCCCTCTCTGGTTTCGGGCCCTGTTCCGTCCTTTGCGTCCTTCTCAGCCCACAAGTCAGCAGCCATCTCCTGTCACTCCCATCTCCACTCTAGCCTCAAAACACTGGCCATTCTGAATTTGCACTGAAGTTCTTTCCTAATGGAAAATTCGCACGGTTCCTGGAAGGGGTTGTTCCTTTCTCTCTCTAGTTGTCTCCACCCACTTAAATCTTTCCTGGCTTCTTGCCTCCTTTTCCACCCTGTTCAAAACCGACACTCAAAAGCAAGCCTTTAATCCTAGCACTTGGGAGGCAGAGGCAGAGGCAGAGGCAGGCAGATCTCTGTGAGTTCAAGGCCAGCTTGGTCTACAGAGTGAGTTCCAGGACAGCCAGAGCTACCGGAGGATCCTGTCTCAAAAAGACCAAAAAAAAAAAAAAAAAAAAAGAATCAAAAGAACATGGTCCCGAGACTGCTTTGCCTTGCCTTTCACTGTTTGTCCAGGTGGCTTATAGGACGCCCTGACCAACAAGAAGTGAGTGAGGACCTGGTGTGCCATTTTCCTTTGCTGATGGGTAACCCATTCCAGAGAGACTTTGAGAAGAACTGCTAAGGGACAGTATGGAAGCTTAGAGGTATATGCTTGTGGTGCCGGCTGACTGCTAAGCTCAAGATAAGATCATTTCTTCCAGTTAAAGAGTCAGTGTGTTTACTGAGCATTCTCTCTCTCTCTCTCTCTCTCTCTCTCTCTCTCTCTCTCTCTCTCTCACACACACACACACACACACACATGAGGGAAGCAATTCTCTAAAAATGGTCTAAGCCACCATAGTTGGGAGCAATAAAGTAAAGGAAAACAAAACCACCCAAAACCCACTTCCCTAGCAAAGGACGTGCTGGATATCCAGGGACTCAAGTCTCGAAGAATCAGCCTGAGCCCTGACCCTAAGGACTGGGAGCTATGGAAGGGGGCATCCCAGGGTGTGCAGATCTTTACAATTCGCTTGAGACTCTCAATAGGATGGTGAGATGATGCAAAATGCTTCCTGACAGCTTGCCAGAGGATCTGGCTGGCTAGCTGAAATCAGTTTAGGTATTTCCTGGGGGGCCCTAAGGCAGTCCATTACTGGGAAGAAAAGAGCAGAAATGGTCAGCTCCCACTTCCCGGTCTCCCTGGCCTCTCACATCCTACCCAAAATATCACAGTGAGGTATGAGTCTCTAACAATTATCTGTCTTATTACTTATGCTTCCTTCTTTCTGGCCTGCGCACGGACATCGGCCCCTCCCATGACTTCTCTGAGCGTCCCCTCCCCTTCACCCTCTGTACTGACACTGGGGTACATGCCTATGTCCCTCCACAGCCTCCTCCACCTCCCTCCCCTGTCATGTCCACCTCCAGGAAATGAGCCTACCAATAGCCTTTGGATTCCTGGGAATTTGATTTCCTAAAGGGAAAGAGTCATATCTGTGGCAATTGACAGATAAATCTCATTAATAAACAAATAAATAAACTGAGGACGCTGATATTTTCTATGTGGAACAATAACATCAAGGTGACTGAAAACTTCACAATAGGTATAGGACATGAGAAAAATCGTTTCCTCCTTTCTTTTAGCATCTTCAAACTTTAGGCTTCTATCACTTTTTTTTTTGGTCTTTTTGAGGCAGGGTCTCCCTATAGCTCTGGCTGTCCTGGAACTCAGGATGTAGACCAGGCTGGCCTTGAACTCACAGAGATCCACCTGCCCCTGCCTCCCAAGTACTAGGACTAAAGGCATGCGCCACCATGGCCAGCTTGGAGTATGCTCTCTGTGCCTGCCTCAGTTCTGTCTGTGAGGTACCTGGCTAGGCTTGTGAATTCTCTCTGTAAAATGATCTTCTTTGCAGCAGATCCATAATGTAAGAAAACTCTCCACAGGACCTCACCTCAGATCCCCAAATCCAGTCAAGACATAGCCCAGGCCTGCCAGTGTACCTTAGTTGATAAGAGTGCTTGCCTAGCAAGCAGGAAGCCCTGAGATCAATCCCTAGCACAGTATGATGCACACTTGCAGTCCCAGTCCTTGGGAGGTAGAGGTAAGAGGATCAAAACTTCAAGGCACCTTCAGCTACACTGCAAGTTCAAGGCCAGCCTGTCTCAAACAAACACACACCACCACCATCACCCCAAGGATGCAAACAAATAGAAGGCGAGTCTAGAGATCACTCCTCTGTTTTTCCATTGCCGGGACACCTTTCCTGCAGTGAAACTCTCCTTCCCCGCTGGCTAACTGCAAATTGGGTTGAAAGCTTTTTCACACTATCTGATCAAAGACCTGGCTCTTCCTCCAAAGGAGAAGGAAAGATGAAAGACAAGCCGCTTTGGTCACGTGACCGTCGTGAGTCAGCCCCTGACTGTGCACATCTTTCCTCAGTGAAACACCCCAAAATGTAACCGAGGCCGCCTCTGCTTCCTAAGGACGCTGTGCAGGGCAGCGTGGCCAAGTGTCTGTCTGTCCTCCCTGTGTCTGCGGCGGGACCTTCCTTCCTGTTCTTCAGGTTTTGATGTGTCTGTATCCCACTGAGATCATTTTGGTTGGCAAAATGGATGTCCTTGGAACACAAAAGCAGAAAAAGGAAGCTCTACCCCTTGGGAACAGCCAGAAGGATGTTATCTGGTGTGGGGAAAGACTGGGATTCAAAGCAAGCTGAGTGGACGGGACCCTGGAGGGGCTTTCCTGGTCACTGTTATTGCTGCTGTATGTTAAGTATACTTTTCCATTCTCAATATTATCTTTTGGTAGGAATTAGGAGGAAGAGCGCATGTATTTCTGTGTGGGAAAGGTGGGGAAAAGAGACCCTAAAGGCCCAGGTCTTCCTACTTCTGGATGGCTGGCGGCTGCTTGGTGTGAGAAGAAAACATTGCAGGTTGCTCTTGGCTCTCTCGGTGCATCTCACACTGTGGGTGTTGCTTTAAGGATAGGCAGCCGGCTTCCGTGCCCAGAAGAAACATCAGCAACTAGGCAGTGAAAGAAATGAGGATATGGGCAAGCATGGTGGTGCACACCTTTAATCCCAGACATTGGGAGGCAGAGGCAGGTGGAGCTCTGTGAGTTCAAGGCCAGCCTCGTCTACATAATGCGTTCCAGGCCAGCTGAGGCTACAAAGATCTGACGATCCAGAGAAATTCTGCTTCTTCATGGTCCAGTTTACAAATGTGGGTTGTTGTAAATGGGGTAACTGCTGAAAAGAGGGTGTCTATTTGCTGCTATAGCCTAAGGTAGACTGTCACCCTTAATTAGAATGAAGAGCCAAGGGGTAAGCCTAGAGACCAGAAAACGTAAAAAGGAAGGGAGGTGGGAAAGACACAGAAAGAGAAAAAGAAAGGAAAGAAAGCAAGAAGAAAGTGAAAAGGGGGGAAGGAGGGAAGAAGGAAAGGAGAAGAAGGAGGAAAGAGGAAAAAGAAAGAAGGGAGGAGAGAGAGGGAGGAAGGAGAAAGAGAGAGAAACACCAATTAGAAAGACGCGGCTGATTCTCATGAGCACTGGCTAGTGGCCAGAGTCAGAAGATTTTTGCATAAAATGTTTGCTCCGGATTCTAGGGAAGCAGAGTCCCACGTGATAAAGATTCCAGGTTCAAACCTCAACCTGAACACTTCTTAACAGTCACCCATGGACCTGATAGGGTTGGCATGATCATCGAAGAGTCTACCTGACACAGAGTCAAGGCAGTTTGTCCTAGGCTGTGTTTGCTCATTGGTGTAATGCGAGAGACTTGGGCCAGGGAAAGGGAGTTTGAGACTTCTCCGAACCTGAGAGCCACGGACTCCACAAAAGGCAACCAGCAGCCTGAATATTGTTGTTGCAAATGCATCCTCAGAGAATAACCCCGCTCCCTCCCGTTTCCGCTTCTCTTCCTTCGTGTCCACTGGAGTGGGTGGATCTGAACAACATCTGCAAAGGCTGAAGACAGACCTGGACTGAGAGACCTAAGTTCAGCCCACACCCTGGACCACAGCTGGCCAATTGATGGGGCTATGTCCCCTGGGTAAGGATAGCAGTATCCATGGCCTTCCGCTTCTGACAAAGGAAAACTATTCCGGCAGCCAGATTGGCTTCCAGGGAGAGGTTGTCAAGATAATAAGTAGGGTTTGGGAAGAAAAATCAAGGTGTGGCTGGGCCCCGGAGGCTCTTGGGTGCGTCTGAAGGCAGACGGCAGCAACATGCTTCAACCAGCAAACCTCTTGGATGGTAGAGAACTCTGAGGGCTGTGCATGGGCAGAGGCACCCAAGGGTGCTGGGTGGGCTGTGGCTTTGTCATTTTAGGGCAGCTGAGAGATACTGGGATCATTCATTCCTGACCTCTGACCAACACACACACACACACACACACACACACACACACACACCACATAACATAACATACAGTCAGAATGAAGCCACCATCTTAGACCTCTACTCCAGCATGATTTCCTATCTTTTATCTGAGGGTTTTCTTTTTCTTTTAGTTGTGTGTGCTCGTGTGTGTGTGTGTGTGTGTGTGTGTGTGTGTGTGTGTGTGCCAGAGAACAACATCATGTGCTTTCCAGCCTACCGGAATCTTGAGCTCCAAGCCAATGAAGAAACCCTGTTCTTGTAAACAAATAAGCAAATAAAGCAACAACAACAAAAAGAGATTTCTTCATTGGCTTGGAGCTAAAGTTCCGTGATGCTGGCCATCCATAATTACCAGGGCTCCTCCGGTCTCTTCCTCCTCAATGCTGAGATTAGGGATCTAAACCCCCACGCCCAGCTATTTGTGCGGATTCTGGGGATCACAGTCAGATCCTCTCTCTTGCATGCCAAGCACTTTATTGACTGAAACATCTCCCCAGCTCCCCCTTTGATTCTTTGAGACAGAATCACTATGTAGCCCAGGCTGACCATAAACTCTCTATGTAGTACAAGCTGGCCTTGAACTCGCGGCAGTCCTCCTGCCTCAACCTCCTGGGTGCTAGGCTTTAGGCATGCACTACTGCACCCAGCTCTTGTCTGGGAGTTTGACAGTGGGCTTTATTCTTCCCACTGTGGTCAAGTTAGTGAGAAAGTCCGCACAGCCCCTCAACACAGTGCCAGTGGTGTGCACAAAGGGTCTTTCAAAGGCCACTGCTTTTTATCTGTCAGGTGGCCAAGAAGGTCCACCCAGAACAGACACCCAGGCCTGCCAAACTCCTCCCTGCCAACCCTGAGACCAGTTTCCAGTCCTCACCCCTGGGCCACACCCTCAGCACTGGTGACCCCTCCCTGTGGAAGCTTGGAGAGAAGCTTTTAGCAAAGAGAAGCTTTGGGGCTCGGCTTCCGAACTTTCTCTGAGCTGTCAGGGAGCACAAGTGTTTGAGCAGAACTGACTATTGCAGATTAGCAAACGTCTCTCCTTCTCCCAGGCTGTGGGGGAAGAACAGGTCTCAGATCAAGAGCCTTACTGGGTTTTCAATGCTCATCTGACCGTCTGAAAGGAGAAAGACCTGGATGTTATTCATGAAACACTTCACAGAAACCCAAAGGCCCCCACACAGATGTAGGCCACGCAAAAGCTAAGTACAGCAAAAGATGCTTTTTTTTTTGCTCTTTTCGAGACAGAGTCTCCCTGTAGCCCCAGCTATCCTGAAACTCACTCTGTAGACCAGGCTGGCCTTGAACTCACAAAGATCCGCCTGCCTCTGCCTCCCAAGTGCTAGGATTAAAGGCGTGCGCCACCACGCGTTTATGAAAGACAAAGAACAGGCTTTTGATCAAAGGACACTGAGTGGCTCTCAAATAAGAGAGGAGATAGAACTAGAAACGAGAGTAGAAATGACCCTGCCTCGTGGCTCGTCCCCATGTATCATGGGCTTTCTCATCTTTCTGGAACTTTCTGTTTGCCCCCTCGTCAAACACACCTGGCTCTACTCTCCCTCACTCCCCCCCTAACCTCTTTCCTCTCAATTTGTTCCACTTTGCTCCCACGTAGGCCACACCCCCCTCCTCAACCTGCTCTTTGTTCTCCAGAACAGGGTGGAGTGTCTTTCCCAGAGCAAGTTCTGCTTAGCCCAATCTCCTGCCTAGTGAACTCCTTGCTGTTGGCTGTTTTAACCGGCTCCTGGCTCCTCCGGAGATGGCACCCTTTATTTCGTAAATTAAACCTCTTCCTTCTCTCCAGCTGCTAGGTGACATCCACTGTGCTGATGTGCGTGGGTCCTCTGAACAGTGTGCCCAAGGAATCTTGGGTTCAGTGCTGCAATGGAGGCCAGCTGGATATTCTCTCTCCTCTTTTCTCCTCTCCTCTCCTCATCTCTGCTTCCTCTCTCCCTCTCCCTCTTCCTGCCACATGTCCAACCTGTACCAAAGGATTCTCTAGTGTAGCTTCTTGTTTGAAGGAAGGATTAATTCCTGAAAGAGGCTCAGGAAATTCCAAGCCAACCCCAGCTACATAAGAACACGAACACCAACAACAGAGTCCCTTTAGTTCCAGAGAAATAAATATCCTTTCCGCAGCAAGGAAGAAAGCATCGGTCACCAATATTTTGTTGAAAAGGAAGAGGCAGAAGTGGTCACTCCCATGGTTGTGTTTTTAGCTTTCTGTTTTGCTATCCTTGTATCTATCCTTGAATCTTAAATAGAGGGAAGTGGTTTCACCAGTCAGGGGGCCAGAGACTGAAGTGTCACCATGTCTTCTTGGGGAATTTTATTCAGGGTATTAATGTTAGAGGTTCATAGAAACATCTAACTGGATCCATATGACTTCAAAGAAGAGTATTTGAAAAGCGAGACTTATGGCCAGAAAATTCCAGTTCCACACCAATCAAGAATTATGGCTCTTCAAGGAATTGATACTCAGATTGCTGGCAATTAGACAGTCTACCATTGATTGGCAGTCTGTTACCACGCCAGGTTGTTACCATGTCCAAGTGCACACTACATGCATTGTGGACCAAATTATGGGTTAATCACCAAAAAGGCTGTTAGAAGCCTGTGTTTGGGGCGTTGGGTTGATTTAACCATGTCCCAGTCAGTAGCAACACTGAGTGTGTCACTCTGTGCATCCGAGAGTCCCAGTGGCCTCTGAGCTTGTGTGGGTTCGGCACCAATGTATACATATACGGGATCACAGCTATGTAATTAGAAAATGAAATACCTCGGAATCAATCACGTGGGGATGAATGACAAGGTGCTCCTTCTGCCAATAGTGGTGGTACACACCTATAATCCCAGCACTTGGGATAGCTACTGCAGAAGAATGCAGAGTCTAGGCCTGCGGTCACATACAGAGACACTGTCTTAGAAAAAGGAAAAAAAAAAAAATAGCAACCAACAACAAGAAGCTCTTTCCTAGATTTTGGTAATAAAATAAATAAAAAGGAAGGGAAGCCGGGTGTTGTGACACATGCTTTTAATCCCAGCGCTCAGAGGCAGAGGCAGGTGGATCTCCATGAATTCAAGGCTACCCTGCTCTACATAATGAGTTCCAGGCCAGCTGGGACTACAGGGAAACCCTGTCTCAAAAAGACCAAAAAAAAAAAGAAAAAAAGAAAAGAAAAGAAACAAAATCCTGATAATGGACAGTGCCACTCCTTCAAGCCATATTAATTAAATATTAAATAAAGATGAAGTGTTTGGGATCAGAAACACCAGGCATTGGGTAGGATAATGACAGACGGAACTGATGTTTTTTTTTCCCCCTGGGTCATTCCAGGCCTGCGGAACCAGAAACTTACAGGGAAGCCAGTTTTGCTGAATGTAGGGAACTCAGATATTCAAAGCTGTCCAGCAAAAGAGAGGGAGAATCGACATTCTGAGGCTAACTCTCCCTGCCTGGGAATTCTAAGGAGCTATGAACCCCGGGGTGACCATCTGCCCCCCACCCGGGTGTGAAAGTGAGACTTCTACAGGTGGTAAGAGAGTGACCTTAGTTCCTAAACCACCCCCCAACTTGTCTTTTTCTTTCTTTCGTCTTGTTTTCTGGTTGAGACAGACTTTCCCTATGTACCTTGGGCTAATGTTGAACCTTGGCAATCCCCTGCCTCAGCTTCCCTAGCCCTGGGATCAGAGGCGTGAGCTACTATGACCAACTTTCAAATTTAGAATTCCATGAAAACAGTGAGGAAGAGAATAGAAACAATCTGCCCCGTGCCCTCTGCTGTGGCCACTTCCAGGCTGAGAACTCCCTCAGGCTTTGCCCAGGCCGCAGAAAAACAGTTCTGCTTCCTCCAGAGCTCTGTGCTTTTCTTCCCACGGAGCAGCTGTCCGCTAACCCAAAGCCATCCAGAGCCAAGAAGCAAGAGCTGCGCCCCTGCGGGCTTCTGCGAAACCTTTCTTCAAGGCTGGACCTGGCCGAATTTTGAATCCAGAGGGGATCCGAGAAGGGTGATGAACCCAGTTAGCCTTTCTCAAGGTCTGAGGAGGCCCTTTGGTTCTCTGAGCAGAGAGGGCTGTCCCTTACCCCGGGCAGATAGCCAGGGTCTTTGAGTGTGATTTACTCCAGGCTGGACCTTAATGGCCGTATGCCAGCTCCCAGGAGAGTTTAGTGCCTTCAAACAATGTAAAAGCTGGTGGGGGGGGGGGGGGGGGGCTTCTCTGACTTGGGTGCCAGAACGGATGTCCAGCAGCCCTGGACAGCACTCCACCCCCGCCCTATTCTGCAGACTGGGTGGAACTGGATCCGATAGAGGGTGGGAGGCCACAGGGGGGAAATAGCCTCCTGTTCCAGGGTTGTCAAAAAGTTACAGCTGAAGCCTAAAAAAACTCACAGCGGAGGGACTCTCCCGCTGCCTGGAGGAAGGGCAAACGGCAGTGATTTTTTAAAATTTGCCCCCCAACCCCAAGCTGGGCACAAAACACAGAACATTATTTTCTCATTTATAAAATTACAATGGGATTTGAACTGGCTCCACAAATCGTACAATAGGTGCTGGTTTGCACCTACGGTTCTCCACTTGCTGACTGGCTCAGGGCTTGCCTACTTCACACCCATGCAGTCTGTCTGGAAGTAATAAACATTAGAAGCAGAAACAGTTGTTCCCTAAGTCTTGAGAAGTTACCCTCGCACTTACTTAATCACCCCCTTGGGGGCAGTTTTACAAGGACAGCCTGCTCAACGCACGGGCGGATTCCTTTGAAATATTCACTCCCAACCATCAGCCTGCTTTCCTAAAGGGAAGGTCTCACTGCATCAGGCAAGCTGGGTCCTGTCGCTCTCTCCAGTCTTGTTTACGTGTGTGAAAACAAAAATATACACATACACCAGTATCTGTGTTGAAATGAGCCACACCTCCACCAACGTTCAACCAAAATGCTAACCTAATAAAAACAAAGGCAAACAGACTCAGGCTCCTTTCTTCATGTCCCGGGATGTGCTCCCCGCTAGCACGTGCCGTTGTGTTTGTACGATATTTGGGAGAGAAGCAGTAAGACAAATGTTCCCAAATGTCCACTTCCAGGTTGGAAAATTCCACCTCCACTTACAAAATTTCTTTAATTATTTTTGATAGATCATCTTTTTACTTAGAACTGAAGGCAGCTGGCTGGGGGAACTTGAAGCCATTCAGCAGTTTTCACAAGAACCCCAGCAGTCCACCGGCACCCCCCCTCCTCCGAACTACCTCCCCCACTTCCACATCAGGCCCAGGATTCTGGAATCTCTCCATTCCATCCAAGCAATCCCTCCCACGTTTTATTTGAAACACCCTGTGCCTCTCTCTCCCTCTCTGTTTCTCTAACGGTTTTCTCTAAACAAACCAATCCCCTCTTTCCATCCTGTGAGAATGGGGAAAAAAAAAAAAAAAAAAAGAAGAAAGAAAAAAAAAACAACACTTAAACAGAAGTGCACAGACAGGCAAAATGATAGAAAAAAAAACAGTAAAAAAAAAAACAAAACTGAAAACCAGGTATTTATCCACCATTACCCCCCAAAATAAAAAAGGCCAACAAACAATCCACAACACAGCCATTCGGTTTAGAGATTGCCCATTGAAAACTGCATAGAAATAAAAAGAAAAACTTTAATATCTTCATAAGATACTATACTTCGGGATTTCATTTCAAAGCAACTGGGATAGTAGCAGAAGAGCTTCAACATCTGGCAAATTTGCTAGATCATTTCAAAGGCATGTTGTTCCCTTAATAAAGAATATTCCACTCGGGTTCATTCCAAAGTCACTGTTCTCTCCCCATCCTCAGAGCATGCACTCATCCAGATATGATGAACAAGAGAATTCGTGCACAGCCAGGTTCCACTCGTGCACTCAAATCCCGCCTTAAAATGTAGTTTCTCTGAACTTTGAGGAGAAAGAATGAGTCTCTACTTTTCATCTAAAAGTTTCAAAGACTTGACTCTTTGAGAGCCGTAGGAAAAGAGGGAAAGAAGGAAGGGCTGAGACAAGACGCTGCAGAGGTCCCCCAGCAGGGAGCTGACCTACCTACCTGGAAGTCCTGTGGTGGCAGATGTCCTGGGCGATGAGCTGGTGGCACTCTGGTCCGCTCTTCTGGAGGTATGTGACTGCTTCCCGAGGTTATAAGTTTCCTCGGCTGGTGTGCTGGGGTGTGTGATGGGCGGGTTTTTTTTCCCAGTGTTTTAAAGGAGTTTCTATGAATCAGTCTGCCTTTAAAAAAAAAATGTTGGTAAGCTACGCCCAGTTAAGTTGGCAGTCAGTCAGAAGTGGCTGGGAGTGAGCCATCAATTCAAAGAACCCTGTTGTACTCCCTCTGACTCAGACACACAGACCGCAGTGGAAAAACGAGTGACATTGCTTCAAATGAGTAATCGGACTCACACAAATAGATCTGTTTACCGAAGCCCATTCCTCCTCCCCAGAAAGGGGACTTGGTTACCATGGGCGTTAAGTCAAAAAGCAGGTTAGGGTCAAGAAGGGAAGGAGGAGGGACGTGGGTCAGAAAGGGCTCTTCCCCTGTTCATTGAATCGCCAGCTAATCAAACAGGATTCCCTTCTTCCTCCCCGGCACACGTCTCAGCTTCTACTCACCACCAGGAATTATCTGATTAGTTTCTCACCGACTTCTCTGACCCTCCTGCCCTGTCCTGTGGGTGACTGTGGGATGAGGCCCACAAAACAGAAAGACACCCAGCAAGCTCTGAATGGAGCATTGATTGAGAGTAGGCAATCCCTGGTCTGTACACGCCCTCACCCTTGTGAACAGCTCACATTCCAGGGGAAATCTTTGAGTTGAGGACTTTGCTCTCCCATCTTCATGTAATAATGGTGCGGACCTTGTTCCACAATTGACTTTCCTGAACTTAGCCAGGAGCCTGATCATCCCAGCCTCCTCCCTGCTACACACCTCTTTCAATCCTGGAGCTAGAAGTGGGGGCTTTTAGAGTTATCTAATTCCACAGCCCACGCATTCCACAGACCAGGTTCGAATCCCGCGTGTCTATACACAAGAGCCCAACTCTCGCCTAGCTAGCTGTGTGGCTTTGAGCAAAGCACTTATTTACTCTCTCCATTTCTTTTTCCTTATACATACATAATGGAGACAGTAGGTCCCTAGCACATGGTTACAGCAGGAAACACATGCATGACCCAGGTTTGTTGGCTTAGTCATGTAATCCCAACATTTGAAAGGCTGAGGCAGGAGAATTGCTGTGAGTTCTAAGCTAGTTTGGCCTACAGAGATGCCATCTCAATGGGGGTGGGGAATAAAAATAAGGCTTAAAATGCCAGAAATTTGTAGGTAGAGGCAGGAGGATCACATGTTCAAGGTCATCTGCTACATAGTAAGTTCAAAGCCAGACTAAGGTACAAGAGATTTTGTATAAATAAAAAAAATTTATAATTATAATATTGTATACATGGTAGTCAAGCTACAATATAAATACCACTACAATGATTGTTACACGGAAGAAGTTCAGATAGAGAAGGGACTTCTCAAAGGAGATAGAGTAAGTTGCAGTACCAGCCAAACGCAAGCAACCCCATTTCAACTGTTCTTCCTGAATCCGGACTTCTTTCTGTCTAATGCATGTGGTTATTTATTTATTCATCCAGCCAGTAGATACTGGGTGCCAACCTTCCCTGGGCCCTGATAAGAGAACTGGGTCACAGAGGTGAAATAGAACCTCATCTTCTTAGAGTTTAAATTCCACAGAAAATATAGAAAATCATGAGTGGCAATTCAATAGAATGTTGTTAAAATTAGTGGCAAAAAGAAATGTAAGCGAGGGCTGGAGAGATGGCCTAGCGGTTAAGAGCGCCGACCACTCTTGCAGAGGACCCAGGTTCGATACCCAGCATCCACATGGCAGCCGAGAACCGTCTGAAATTCCAATTCCAGGAGAACTCCAGTTCCAGGGGAATCTGACACCCTCTTCTGACCTCCGCGGCATTGCACAACACGGGTGCACAGACTTGCATGCAGACAGTACATTCATACACATACAGAAATAAATAAAATTAATAATAAAAAAAATTTTTTTAAGAAATGTAAGAATCTTAGTGGCTTTTGATGCATTTTTTTTTTTTTCAAATTGATGCATTTTTTTTTCAAATCATCTACAGTCAACCCAGCCGGGCAGGAGGGTTGGGGGAGATTATGCTCTTGGCCTGGGCGTGGTAGCACACACTTTTGATCCAGCAAAGGCAGGCAGACAGATCTTTGGGAGTTCAAGGCCAGCCTGGTCTAAATAGTGAGTTCCAGGTCACCTGGGGCTACAAGGAGACCCTGTCTCAAAAAGACCAAAAAAAAAAATGTTTTTAATCAGATACACACACACACACACACACACACACACACACACACACACTGACTTGATACTGCCTCTTCCCAAGTCACTAAGAACGAAATTCTATCCCTGTAGAGATAAAAACGGTCCAGATTTTTCATTAAAAACTGATGATGTGACAAAGATTGCATCGGTTTCTCATGTATTTCCTCACCTCCCCCTTCTGCCGTCCGTCACTCATTTGATAATAAGCACGCCTGTCTCTGAGCAGCTATTCCCAACAGTGGGCATGGGCCCTGAGAGCAGTGCAGCAGACCTTGGGGGAAAGGAAGGTGTCTGATAAGGCCTGATGTCTCCATGCTGTGGGGACGGGCTCCCTTCCACAGCCTTCTTTCAGTTTGAACTCTCTTCCCCAGCAGAGTGTGAGTTGGCTTCTAGAGACAAGGTCCTGAGACTCTCAGGGGTATGCAGACTGGTTACATTTTTTAAATGAGAAACCAGGGGTCAGGGACTATTGGAGGGAAGTCATTCTCTCTCCTGCACTCTTTTTTTTTTTTTTTTAAATCTAGATTAACAAAGGAAAACACAGCAACTTTGCTTAAAACACTTGAGTAGAGAAGAGTTTGTTTTTCTGGAATCCCACACTGACTGCATTCCTGTCCCAGGACAGAGGGAGGGGCTCTAAAAGCAGAAGCCCAAAAGCAGGAGTTCTAGTTTTTCCTCTTCTACTACCTGGCAGTGGAGGGGACCCGAAGATCTGCCTCTTGCATTTCAGCCATAAACTAAGTAGATGTCCATCCTTCCAATGGGCCTAAGAAATCTCACTGCCCTGCATGCTTGGAGATGGTTAGATTTGGAGAGAAAATGTTAAATGTGTTGAGGAGAGAGAGAGAGAGAGAGAGAGAGAGAGAGATTTGTGTTGATATGTTTTAAAGATAAATGCCCATCCAGGACTCTTAACCCCTCATAATTAGCCCTTGGATATCACTGAGCTCATTTTATAAAATAATGGATAGGCTTAAAGCCTTGAGACTGGGCCGAAGATAAGGATCAGTTGGCACAGTGCTTGCCTAGCATGCACGAAGCCCTAGGTCCTATCCCCAGCATCAGATAAACCTGAGCCTCATGGTGTACATCTACAATCCCAGGACTTTGAGACGGAGACAAGAGGATCGGAAGTTCAAAGACATCCTCTAATAAACACAAGGCCAAGGCTATTTGGGGATATAAGAGACCCTGCTTAAAACAAAAAATTAAAGCATTACATTTGATTCTTTTGCTGGCTATGTGTGTAGAACCATGACTTTAGATAGTTAGATTCAAGAGTCTTAAGCTATATGAAACTATCTAGTATGGCTGCCTCGCCCTGGCCTCCATAAGGCCATTCCAAGCAATTCGGAATCATCTCCTTTCTCTTCTCGGATCCTATTTTTCCCACTTGGAAGGTGAGTTAGCCATGCTCACTTCCCACAGAGGCAACGAGCCGGGCACAGTTTCTCTGGACCTCAGTAAAGCCCTATATTCTCGGGAAGGAATGTCCCCTCTTGCCCAGTGAAACAGTGTCACATTGGCACAGGGGTACATTCCCTCTCTCTGAAGCAACAAGAATCTACTTCTGGCTTGATGCCTTTTAGGGCACATGTTCAAGTCTGTGCAGGCATAAACACTTTTAATGGATACAGCAATTGGGAGCTTCTAATGCCTGATATAGAGAGAAGTCAGTTAAGGGATGTCTGGCCCCTTGAGCCCACAGAAAAGAAAATTAAAATAGTTTGATCTTGATTTTGCTTAAATCAGCAAAAAAAAGAATCCTAATGTCTGCAACATGATCTATAAGGTATTCTAGGTTCAGGGGCTATGACTCAATATTAGCAAACACTGTCTAAAGCTAAATAGAGTGAAAAAAATACTAATATTAAAGTCAAATGAATGTTTGTTCCTTGTCATTCCTCTTTGAAAAGTGAGAATCTAGCAAAAATTCCCTTTTCCTTCCTCTTGGCTTCCTTTGCTTCTTCCTGCTGCTATGTTTTTTGGCTTTCCCCTGGGCTCGTCTTGCTTTTTTCTTGCTTATTTTCTTAAGTTCCTCCCCATAAATGTAATTTTAATATAGTCTCACAAAATGAGAAGTCTCTAAAATCCCCTCTGTGCTTTCATTTCATGTCTCTTAACTAATTTGTGCTGAAATTGCTAAGAAAAGATAATATGGATGAAATTCCAAGAGACCTTCCAGTGCCTGAATCTCCAGCTGAGCCGGGTGGACCAGAATGCTGAAATGTAATAGGTTGTGGTTATAGAACAGACGTGGCCGGGTGGTCCAGGACATCTGGCCTCAGCAGGACAGACGTCCAACCCTGATGCACAGAACAGCTGTCAGGTTGGTGTCAATCTTTGTGATCAGTTTCTTTAGACAATGGGGATGCATTTGTTTACAGAAAAAAATTCCTTAGTCTCATCCCCTGAGGACACAGCTCTACAGTCTGAGGAGAATAAGAAGCACCGGAGTAAGAAATTAAATATAGGGGCTGGAGATGGTTAGTGGTTAAGAGTACTGACTGCTCCTGCAGAGGACCCAGGTTCAGTTCCTAGCACCCCACATGACAAGTAATAACTGTCCATAACTCCAGTTCCAGGAGATCCGAAGCCCCCTTCTGACCTCCGTGGACATTGCACACCTGTGATACACTTAAATATATGTAGACAAAATACACCGGTGAGATAAAAATAAGTCCATCAAAAACATTTTTCAAAATACATAAAATATAGTATTGAAGGGGGCTAAAGAGATGGCTCAGTGGTTAAGACCACCAACAGCTCTTGCAGAGGACCTAGGTTCGAATCCCAGCAACCGCATGTGACTAACAACAGTCTGTAACTCCAGTTCCAGGGGATCCATTGCCCTCTTCTGTCCTTTGTGGGCATTGCACGACGCAGGTGCACTTACATACATGCGTACATAACACTCATACACATAAAATAATAGATAAAAATTTAAATGTAATATTGAAATGAAATAGAGATTTTTAAAAAATCCTATGTTTTTCCCAAATTATATGAGGTGCAGAATTAGAAGGATGGCTAAAGCAGTGTTCGGTTTTTCTCTCACACTTTACCTTGAATGTCTTGAAAGCCTTCTTCTTACTGCTTCACGGATCATTTCAGGAACAGAACTGAATATTTAAAAGCGTGGTGGTTTGAATAAGAAATGTTCCTCACAGACTCCCATATCTGAACACTTGGCCCTAGTTGGTAATGCTGGTTTTAAAGGTTTAGGAAAAGCAGACTTGACGGACCAGCTTTGAGAGTTCATAGCTTTGCCCTGCTCTCTCTCTCTCTCTCTCTCTCTCTCTCTCTCTCTCTCTCTCTCTCTCTTTCTGGTGTGTACTTAAAGATGGGAGGCTCTTGGCTTCCTTCTGCAGCTGCCTCCTGCTGTCTGCCATTATGGACCCTTCCTCTGAAACTGTAAGTCAAAATAAGTTCTTCCATTTTGTAAATTCCCTTGGTCATGGTGTCTTATCACCATGTCACTAATGCATTAAGTAATTAAGAAAAGACTATCTTGCTTGTGCATGCACAGACAAATGCTGGTTACACAGCAGGTATTCGACTAACATAGAACACATTTAATCGCTGAGCATCTCATCCCCAAGTAAAAGATTCACATGTTCTCCTTCAAGATTTTCCCCCTTAAACTCAGAAAGTTATCAGGGAACCCCTCTACCTAACTACTCACCACTTGGGGAAGTAGTTAGTACATGTTTGTAAAGTTGTCCAAGGGGCTGGAGAGACAGCTCAGCATTTAAGAGTGCTGACTACTCTTGCAGAGGACCTGGGTTCAATTCCCAGCACCCACATGGCAGTTGAGAACCACCTGTAACTCCAATTCCAGGAGAACTCCAGTTCCAGGGGAATCCGAGACCCTCTTCTGACCTCCGCGGCACAAACCTACATGCAGACAGTACATTCATACACATAAAAATTAAATAATTAATTAATTAATTAATTTAAAAAAAGTTGTCCAAGAGAAATTGTCATAGAAAGGGACTCAAAGACAAGAAGTCCAGCCTAGGCATCTGAAAACATTTCTCACAGGGACTGCATGGTCAGCAAAGCACACAGGTTTGAGCTAGGAGTGATCTTTAAGAGTAGCTAACACTTTGAAAGGCATGCTATATAGTGAAAACAAACACTAAAGAGGTTTAATTACTCAGCATCAGCAGGCAATGGAATGGTTAAAGTGCAGGACACTTGATCCGGTTTTTAAAATATTATAGGATAGAACAAGACTGACTTTAAGGTATGCATACACACAAGTTGGCATTTGCCAGTCATATACACCAATGCTTGCTTCAGCCTACCCTAGCACAGTTTCTTTTTAAATTTCTTTATTTTTTGTGTGTATGAGTGTTTTGCCTGCATGGATGTAAGTTCACTGCATTCATGCAATGCCCACAGAAGCCAGAAGAGGGCATGGGATTCCCCTGGAACTGGAGTTACAGATAGCTGTTATCTCCATTGTGAGTTCTGTACCAAACCTGGGTCCTCTGCAAGTGGTCCCCTCCAGTGCTCTTAACTACTGAGCCATCTCTCCAGCTCCCTGGCACAGCCTTTTAAACTGAAGTCACATAACAGTAGGGTGTGGGGGCGGGGGGTTGTAAAAACATGGTAACTACATTTCTGGCCAATGACCAAAAATTAACTCAAATTAAACATGTAATGATCTGGGGAGTTTTGACAGCACTGGCCTGTGTTACTTGGTGGGATTTCACCATAGCCCTGATTCTGAACACAACTTGTGCACACCACAGCGCAAGCTGCCATCCCATGCAGTGCCAACAAACACTCAGATTCAAGAGGATTGTATGTTAAGAACTGCAACGTTTCTATTTATACTATATGCAAAGTTTTCTATTCCTATAGAAATATAATGGTTTAATTACAGCAAACAAAGACTTTATTTTCATAACAGCTATCGACTTGGTATATCTTTTTTAATTTTTTTATTTATTATTTTTATGTGTATGAATGTACTGTCTGCATGTAGGTTGGTGCACCCGTGTCATGCAATGTCGCGGAGGTCAGCAGAGGGTGTCTGATTCCCCTGGAACTGGTGTTAAAGACGGTTCTTAGCTGCCAAGTGGGTGCTGGGAATCGAACCCGGGTCCTCTGCAAGAGCAGTTGGCACTCTTTACCACTGAGCCACCTCTCCAACCCAGACTTGGTATATCTTTTAAAAAATTCTTTCATTTACATTTTTCTTTATATTATTATTATTATTAGTGTGTGTGTGTGCACGCATGCAACATGTGAGTATACTGCTCATGTCACAGCACACACTTGAAGTTCAGAAGACTTTGTAGAGTTGGTTGTCTCCTTCCACCAGGCAGGTTCTGACGATGGAATCCAGGTGGTCAGGCTTTCATGACAAGCACTTTGTGTGTGGAGCCATCTTACCTGCCCAGCAGATCTTTGGATTGTTTTGTGTTATAATATTTGATTTTAAGAACTGTTTGAGGACAGCCAGGATGGCTCAGTGTGTAAAGAAGCCATGTGGGGCTGGAGAGATGGCTCAGTGGTTAAGAGCAAATACTTAAATGAATTTTGGATTAGTATATACTTTCCAACAATTTCTAAAATGCTTCTAAACATCCTTCTGCAATTTTGAACTAATTAGTTATGTGAAGTGGCATATTGATGATTATAAAATTAAAATATCAATCATATCTGAAAATGTTGAAGATAACATATGTCCTGAAGTATCAAATATTCAGTCAAAAACATTTTTTGAGGCAGAGTCTCACTATATACCACTGGCTAGATGGAAGCTCACTATATAGAACAGGCTGGTCTTGAACTCACGAAGATCCTCCTGCTTCTGCTTCCCTAGTGCTAAAGACACAAGATTCCCATGCACAACCCAAGATGTAATTCTTTACGTAAAAATAAACAAGCAGAGCCACCTCATTAGTATGCAAATTTGCTTTCATCTTTTTTTAGTCAATGTTTTATTGAAGCTCTGTGCATTTCATACAAATCAAATTACATTACAAATCAAATCTAGACCCTTGTCCCCCTCCATGTCCCCCTCCTTGCCCCCCACCCCACCAGAGCTCATGCATTCTGCCAAACATGTTTTTCATCTTTTTTCTCAGTCTCTCTCAAAATTCTCCATGCAGAAGTTGACTGTTTCAAGCAGAAGTTCACCATTTCAGTCAGTTTCTTGATGCAGACTTTTCTGTTGTTGTTATTATTCCTTTCAATATCCATCACTCCAAAATATGCACATATGCATGCCACATATATCATAGGTTTTAGCTTATGATTTTTTTCTTTATTAGGCTGAAAGATGTCATGTTTGAAGTCTCCTCCTTGGCAAGCCCAAACCACCATCAGTTCTGCCCTTGTGTTCCACACTAGGGTTTTCCCTTCCCATGGTTACCAAATGAGGTCCAGTAAGCACCATGTCCTGTCTTGATCCTCCTGCACTAGTCTCCATGATACAGCCTGGGTAGTCCAACAATGGCAGTCTATACTCTGAAGAGGCTGAAACCCCAGTAGTAGCTCAGTCCACAAATTGGATGTCTGGGCAGTCCCCATCTGGCACCGAAAGTTTGGAGGATTCTTGGAGAAACATGAGTCTTCAGTCCATATTGGAAGGTTGAAAAGCTATGCCTTCTCACGTCTTTGAAGGATGGTAAAAGCAGTGGCAGCCACAGGGTAGCTGCACTTGCCAGTAAGACAAAACAACTGTGCTCTTTTGTCTTTTTTTTTTTTTTTTTTTTTTTTTGAAGATTTTTTTTTTTTTTTTTTTTTGTTATTTATTTATGTTCTTTATTTTTTAATTTTTTTTAATTTATTTATTTTTTAGTATGTGGATATGAATATAGTGTCGTCAGCTGGTTTGGCACCCTTATCATGCTGCAATCAGAGGTCAGAAAAGGGGTGTCTGATTCCCCTGGAACTGGAAGTTAAGGCCCGTTCCTCAGCCGCCATGTGAGATGCTGGGGATCGAACCCGGATCCGCTGCAAGAGCAAAGTCGTACCTTAACCGCTAGTGCCATCACTCCAGCCCCTATTATTTATATTATTATATGTTGAATGTACTGTCGGCATGTAGTACCAGCGATGCATCGCATGCACAGCATAGGGTCAGAAGAGAGCGTCGGATTCCCCTTCAAACTGGAGTTAAAAGACGGTTCTCAGCCACCATGTTGGATACGAGAGGGAATCGAACCCAGGTCTCTGCAGAGACAAACACCTCTTAACCGGTACGCCAGCTCGCCAGCCCCATCGTTTTTGTCTTTTATACTAAGATCTCAAGTTTATTTATGACCTGAAGTAAAATTTCTCAGGCCTGGCTAGTTAATTTAGTTTATGTTATATTTTCCGTTTGATGTTTAATGCCACCAGTTAGGGCCAGATTAACCAAAGTGGGGTTTTTTTTTCTCATTTTTTTAAAATTAGTTAGTTTTATTTTTTATCAAATCTAGACCCGTATTCCCCCCCCATTCCCCCACCACAACCAGAGCTCATGCATTCTGCCAAACATGCCTTTTTTTTTTTTTTTTTTTTTTTTTTTTTTTTTTTTTTTTTTTTTTTGTTGTTGTTGTTTCCAATAGCATCACTCTCACACGGCTTTGGACAAAAGTTCAAGGGGTCGTGCATAAGAAATACTTACAACTAGGTAATTGGCACTAGCATCCACAGATGAGGGATACATTCCGTCTCTAGTTTTTTTCTGGGAACTAGTGTTACTACTTCACTCAGCATGAAGTATCCCTCTAGCAGGCCCAGCCGAGTTCCTGCAAGCTCCATTATGTAATCTTTCTTTACTGCGGCATAGAACTCCATTTGTATAGATGTACCACAGTTTTTCATCCACTCATCTGTTTTGGGGCAGTTAGGAGGTGGGTTTCCAGCTCCTTGCGATTGTGAGAGAGCTGAAATACACATGACCGTGCATGTATCTCTGCAGATGTGTGTGGGTCTTGAGTGTACATGCCTATGAGTGGTATGGATGGGTTGGTTGGTAAGTTCATTCCAAGTCTCCAAGGGTCATCCACACGCTTTCCATAGTGGCTGTACGAAGTTTACAATTCACCCACCAAGCAGTGGATGAGTGTTTTTCCCCCCTTGCCCCACAACCTCTCCAGCACTTGGATATCATTTGCTTTTCTTAATCCTAGCCAGGCTTATTGTAGTAAAGGATGATATCTTAAAGTGGTTTTTGATTTGCATTTTTTCCTTAATGATTAGTGATGTTGAACACTTCCTTAAGGTGTTGTTTCTCAGCCATCTCTCATTCCTCACTTGTGGATCTCTTGTCAGCTCTTTGCTCCCATCTATTGAGTGGGGCATTTGTTTTCTTTCTGTCTTTGTTTTTTTTTTTTTTTTTTTCTTTCTTTGTTTTTTGTCAGATGTTTCTGTGGTGAGGTTTCCTCCCACTCTGTGGGATTTCTCTTCACTTTCTTGCTTGATTGTTTCTTTGGGATGGACAGAAGCGTTTGAGTTTAATGAGGGTCCCATTTGTCCAATTGTCAACCTTAATTCTGAAGCAGCTGCTGTCTATTTCGGGAAGTATTTCCACGCCTATGTCTTGTAGTTTGCTGCAACTTTTTCTTCTATTGCTTCAGAGTTTGGGGTTTCACTTTGAGGTCTTTGATCCATCTGGGAGTTGACATTTGTATAAGGGGAGAGGTAGGGGTTTAATTTCAGTCTTCTATCAAGGGTGATCCAGTTTTGCCAACACCACTGTGCTGAAGATTCGGCTTTCCTCCATGTCTCTTTCGTGGGGCCCCCTTGTTAATATGAGATGGCTGAAATTTCAAGTGGTTCAAGGTGGATCTTCAGTTTTGTTCCATTTTGTCTACAGGTCTGTTTTTTGTGACAGTACCAAGCTGTACTTTATGACTAAAGCCCTGTAGTATAGCTTGAAAGTCTGGTATAGAGATCCTCCTCATCTTTAATAAAAAGAAAAGTTATGTGTATAACAAAGAATTGATTTAAAATCTATTTCATCAGTGAATATATTATATCAGTGAATATTTGATTTATGTATCTTCTTTATATACCAAATGCCTGGAGTGGCAGAAAAATTTCTCAGGCACAAATGGAAAAAGTTTAAGAAAGGTCTGCTTTATCTGGGAATGGTGGCACACACTTTGCATCCTAAGCACTTTGGGAGCAGAGGCAGGTGGGATCGCTGTGAGTTTCAAGGTCAGACTTGTTCGAAGCAGAGTGAGCTCCAGGACAGCCAGAGTTACAGGGAGAGCCCTGACCCTGTCCTCAAAAGACAAAGAAAAAAGAGAAGAAGAAGAAGAAGAAGAAGAAGAAGAAGAAGAAGAAGAAGAAGAAGAAGAAGAAGAAGAAGAAGGAGGTGGTGGTCTGCTTTATGGGACACTGGGCATGGAGTGTCTTGAAGCTCTGCCACTAGCAGATGCCTCCCCAGTCTTCTCTGCCACCCTTCCTTCATGTGACTGGATAAATACCAATGAATGCACAGATCTGCACTTTCTGCATGGCACTGATCACCGCTGTAAATTCAAGAGCTCTGTTACTATCCATGAATACTGTCTTCAGCCAAATCTCAGCATCATCTGATGTAATTAATTCAGTTTCATCCTTTCAACTACAATTTCAGACTAGTCGCCGCTGCCCATAACTACACCAGTCATTTTTATTTTTAAATTTTTTTTATTGTTATTTTTTTTTTTTTTTTTTGTTGGTCTTTTTGAGAAACAGGGTCTCCTGTAGCCCCAGCTGTCCTGGAACTCATCTGTAACCGAGGCTGGCCTTGAAATCATGAAGATCCACCTAGCTTTCTGCCCCCAAGTGCTAGGATTAAAGGAATGTGCCACCATCCCGCTATCAATTTTTTTTTTTTTTTTGAGGGGGGGAGGGTCCACAGAGTCATTTTTGTTAGAGTCAGAGTAGAACTCTAAGTTTCTTCTCGGCTAACTGTTTTTGATAACACACGAACACCACAGAGACAGAAAGGCAGCTCTTCTAGTCTTCCAAAATTTTACCCATTTTTTTGAATGTCTCTCCATGTGTGTCTGTGTGTGGGTATTTTCATGTAAGTGCACTTTCCATGGAGGTCAGGGCAGTGGATCCCCTGGAGCTGGAGTTACAGGCAGTTGTGAGCTGCCCATGTGGGTGCTGGGAACTGCACTTAGGTACTCTACACGAGCAGCAATAGCCACTGTTCCATGTCCTGACACACAATTTTTACTCTTGAAGGGAGAGGTTATCTAGAAGGTCTAGGGATATCTTAACCCACCTTTTGGCTAATCACCTCCTTTTGAAGACTCAGGGCATCATACCCTCCATGACCCCATTTTCAGGTTTCTGTGCTGGACAATAGTTGCCTAAGGGCTGAAGGAAAGTAATTATAAGCCAAGTGGATATGGGAAATTTCTTCTTACTGGCCTACAAACCTCTGACTCTGCACGCAGGGATCCATTAGCAAAGAAATGCTCTTGGGGTTGGAGAGATGGCTTAGCGAGGCTAAGAGCACTGACTGCTCTTGCAGAAGACCCGGATTTGATTCCCAGCACCCACATGGAAGCTAACAACTTAACTGCCTGTAACTCCAGTTGTAGAGGATCCAATGCCCTTTTCTGACCTCCGTGGGCATTGCACGACATGGGTGCACTTATCTACATGCAAGCAAAAATAACCATAAGAGAATAATAAAAAAATTTTTTTTTTTTGGTTCTTTTCGAGACGGCGTTCCCTGATAGCCAACTGTCCTGGAATTCGCTCTGTAGACCAGGCTGGCCTTGAACTCACAAAGATCCACCTGCCTCTGCCTCCCAAGTGCTAGGATTAAAGGCATGCACCCCATGCCCAGCTCAGAGCCAATTTTTATTGAAGCTTTGTGCATTTCATAAAACATTTCCCAATAAAATCTAGACCCATTTCCCCCTTCTTCTCCACCCTCCCACCCCACCAGAGCTCATGCATTCTGCCATACAAGGTTTTCATCTTTTTCTCAGTCTCTTTTAAAATTTTCGATGCTGAAGTTTACTGTTTGGGGCAGAAGTTCACAGTTTCAGTCAGTTCTTTGACCCAGTCTTTGTTGTTGTCGTTGTTCCTTCCAATTTGCATCACTCCAAAATATGCCTATATGCATGCCATACATATATCAAAATTATGATGTCATAGGTTTTAGAATCTTGAGCTTATGATTTATTTATTTTTACTTTTTTCTTTATTAGGCTGAAAGATGTCATGTTTTCCTTAAGGAATTGTTTGAAGGCTCCTGTTTGGCAAGCCCAAACAACCATCAGTCCTGCCCTTGTGCTCCACATTGGGGGTCTTCCCTTCCCAAGGTATAAAAAAAATTTTTTAAAGGAGATGTTCTTTTTTTTCTTAGTTTTTTCCTTTTTTTTTTTTTTGGTATTTTTGAGACAGGGTCTCCCTTTTAGTACCAGCTGTCCTGGAGCTTGCTCTGTAGACTAGGCTGGCCTTGAACTCACAGAGATCCGCCTACCTCTGCCTCCCAAGTGCTGGGATTAAAGGCGTGTGCCACCACGCCTGGTAAAAGAGATGTTCTTAAACTGATTGTTTTTTGACTATGGATAATGACACCCAGATACAAAATCAATCTAGCTATCCATCAATGAACAGATTGGAAAAGTGTAGTTCAAACATACAGGTACACACACATGCACATACATGTAGACACACAATGGAATACTATTTGACCTTTTTTGCATAAATTTTATTGAATTTTTGCATATTTCATACATAACCTCTCAATCAATCAGTCTCAATCACCTTTATAACCCCGTCTCCATTGGCCCCATCCACAGCCCCGCCCCCAGCAGTTATGAATACTAACTGCTCTTGCAAAGCACCTGGGTTTGGTTCCCAGCACCCACATGGCAGCTAACAACCATCCATAGCTACAGTTCCAGGGGATCTGATGCCCTGTCCTGACCTCTGCAGGCATTATGAGACACAGATACACTTACATACATGCAGGAAATGCATTCATATACATACAACAATAAACATACTAAATAATTTTTATTTTAAAAAAGGAAATTGGGGCTGGAGAGATGGCTCAGTGGATTAAGAGCACCGACTGCTCTTACAGAGGACCCGGGTTCGATTCCCAGCACCCACATGGCAGCTAAGAACCGCCTTTAACTCCAGTTCCAGGGCAATCTGACGCCCTCTTCTGACCTCTGAGGAATTGCATGATACGGGTGCGCCAACCTACATGCAGACAGTACCCTCATACACATAAAAAAATAATAATTTTTTTTTAAAAAGGAAGAAATTGTTATTTTTCAAAGCTACAGGTGGAGCTGGAAGACACAGTGCTAAGTGAAATAAGCCAGGTACAGCAAGACACACAGAAGGTCTCAGAACTATGAGGAATCCGAGAAGAGGGGAAGCCATACAAAGAGGGCAATAATGGTCACCAGAGGCTGGGGGTGGGGCTGGGGAGATACTGGCCAAGGAGCCAACAGTTTCAGTTAAGATGAATAAGCTCAGGAGAGCTATTGCATTGTGGGGACTATAGTTAATAATACTGCATTAATCATAGAGTATTATGTGCTCTAAAATTGCTAAACAAGCAGATCATCTTACCACAAAACAATATTTTAATTTGTGGATGATACCTTCAAATAAATAAATAAATAAATAAATAAAAAATGACATGATCTTTGAACAAAATCACAACAGTGGGGAGCTGAAGAGATGGCTCAGCGTTTAACAGCACTGACTGCTCTTGCAGAGGAACTAGTTCAGTTCCCAGCACCCATATGGTGGCTAACAACCATATATAACTCCAGTTCCAGGGGGTCCAAAGCCCTCTCCTGACTTCTGAGGGCATAGCATGACACAGGAGCACTTACATACATGTAGGCAATATACTCATACACATAAAATAAAAATAATAAATAAAATATATTTTTAATTTGCAGCAGTCCATATGTATGAGAAAGTTAAGATCATTCAAAACCTCATCTTTCAGGTAGTTAGCATAGATAGATAGATAGATAGATAGACAGACAGACAGACAGATAGATAGATAGATAGATATTATTACTCAAGATGATGGTCATGTTGCATTGACATCAACTGTTATTACATAAAAAAAGGTCCTCATTGTCCCTCTCGCAAAACCCCCTCAGCATCCTAAAGAATATAGGTATAATTTTATTTGTAAGGGCTGTATAGTATCCTATAAAGTGTATGTACCGCCGGACGTGGTGGCACACGCTTTTAATCCTAGCACTTGGGAGGCAGAGGCAGGTGGATCTTTGTGAGTTCAAGGCCAGCCTGGTCTACAGAGTGAGTTCCAGGACAGCTGGGGCTACAGGACCCTGTCTCGAAAAGACGAAAAAAATAAAAAAATAAAGTGTATGTACCATAAAGTGTTCGGGTAATGCCCTATTAATGAGGTTGAGATGTAGATCAGTTGGTAGACTGTTTGCCTGGCATGAACAAGGCTCTGCGTTTGATCACCAGCACCCCATAAAAACCAAGCCTATAACCCCAGCAATTGGAAGGTGGAGATAGGAGGATCGGGAGTTCAAGGTCATCTTCCTGCTTCAAAACAAAAGGACCAATTTCTTATTAATGGATGCTAAATAGCCATGGTATTGCCATTGTTTCCCACTGTTAGGAACATAGTTAACATGTAGAAGTTGTATGAATTAAAAGTAGTTAGGATTGCCGGGCGTGGTGACACACGCCTTTAATCCTAGCACTTGGGAGGCAGAGGCAGGCAGATCTTTGTGAGTTCAAGGCCAGCCTGGTCTACAGAGTGAGTTCCAGGACAGCTGGGACTACAGGGAGACCCTGTCTCAAAAAGACCAAAAAAAAAGTAGTTAAGATTAAACTAACAGTAGATAATGTGTGAAATGCTGTGCTGTAACTTTAAAGAAATTAGCCAATGTTAAACTTGGCTCAGCAAGAGGCCCGCTCCAGCTCAGGGCTGCTTTAGAGATGAGCACTCAGCACCAGGCCAGCCACAGAGGGGCTCAGCAGAGCCCAAAGACTGACCATACACAACTGATTAGGTAACCAGAGGCCTTATGAACACAAGGACCTGATAACCAGTCCTGGGTCCCCCACCTTGAGCAAGGCATGACCCCAGAAAGGAAAGAGAGCCACCTGCCATGCAGGGGGACCCTGGGCACAAGCCTGAGATTAGCACCTGAGGCTCAGGGCACTCCACACACCCAGCTTCTGCCTATTTAAACCAGGGAGGCAAATGGTCAGTGCTCACACTGCACTCCTGGGGACCCCCGCTGTGTGAGAGACGTGAACTGCAGCTAAAGAACAACCTGGCCATGCTGCATCCTTGACATCTGGTTGGCCTGAAGGTCATCCTGACTCCCTGACGTTGACCAGACCTGCTGGACTGGAAGCTGCCCCAGCACCTGACAGAGAGATCCGCTCAAGCCAATCGTCCAGCTTCTTGGAACTCCCTGGTGAGGACGAAGTCCATCACTTCCAGTGGCTAAGAGATGCCTCCTTGGGGGAGTAAGCCAGTCCAGGATAAGATTAGAATTTTTAGGACTACATTAGTATGATTTGAGAACTATAGAATAGACCTGTGTGGAATTAATAAAATTAAATTGTATTATATATCTGTATCCTGGATTCCTTTGGACTTAGCCTAGGCTAGTCCATGCTCACGGCACCCACCATAAGCAATGTTGTGGTGAAGGTCCCTATACGTAGCACATCCACACATCTGATGACATATCTGTCATCTTGACTAAACACTGTGTTTCCCATTCGCTGGAGTGGCATATGGTACTGATTTAATCACTCAATAGCACTAAATCTTAGAGTTTATTTAAGCACTCTGTGTCTCAGTTTCTTACAAGAGGCCATTTCTCAGGACCTCCAGTGTCCTTTCTAGAATTAGCCCCATATGGTCACTTTTCCAATCCTACAGACTCGTGGGCAGCATGGATTAAACAGAGGGGAACGGCTTCCTCTGACTTCCCTGTTCTGTGTCCTATGAGTGATGCTTGACAGCTGATACTGCTAATCTGATTTTCATCTGAGAACATGGAGCTACACAGGACTACCCAGCCTTAAAGATGGAGCAGGGGATGGCTACCAATCTGAGATTTAAAGGCTCCTTTCGTCCTGAGTAGACTTCCATTCCTGTTCTCTGTTGAAGCACACCCATTTCCACATTCCAGATTTGTGCTGTCATTTTATCCTTGTTTTAGCCCTCAGCCCCCATGGCTCAGAACGTGACCCTTTTAAGTTCAACCTCAAACTCACAGGGGCATCAGACAATGTGCTGGTGATTTGTCCCCACTGAGTGTTCAGATCCTGGCATTCCACTAGAACAGGAGTCCCTCCACAGCCTGGGTGTTGCAAGAGTCGTTTCTGTGCTGAAGAGTTCTTGCCAAGGAATTTCCGGCCTTAGCCGAGAAGCAATAAAATGAGAAGTCCGCAACTTGCTGATGGCGAAGGACAGCTGCGGAATCTACACAGCCAGTGCTGGCTGGGGGCTGGGTGGGGCTGGGTGGAGCTGGATGGGGCTGGGTGGGGCCCAGGAGGCTTTAGCTTTTGCACTGTCTTTGACCTTCTGGGAGACAGTCCTGAAGATTCATGTCCAGGTTAAGATGGGCTTCAGGTGAGAGGCCTATAAAAAATAAAGTCTGCGGCGGTCATAAAGAAGAACAGTAAAAAAGCATAGCTGCATAGCAGCTGGTAGAAACATTCCTGCACGTCAGCCTTTTGGTTTTGTTTGTTTGCTAGGTTTTTATTGTTGCTGTTGTTTTGAGACAGGATCTCATTCCATAGCCCAGGTTAGCCTGGAGCTCACTAGGCAGCCCAGCTGGCCTTGAATTTATGGCAATCCTCCTGCCTTGGCTTCCCAAGCACTGATATTACAAGTGTGAACCACCACTACGTGTATGTGTGTGTGTGTGTGTGTGTGTGTGTGTCCCTGCAGCCCCAGCTGATCTAGAACTCACTATGTAGACCAGGCTGGCCTCAAACTCACAGAGAACACCACCTGCCTCTGCCTCCCAAGTGCTGGGATTAAAGGCATGCGCCACCATGCCCCCGCCCCTCCCCCCACACACTTTTTCTCTTTAAAACATTATTGGGAAGGTAAAGTTGAGACAGGACTGCTTTAACAAGGCCACAAAACTTCTAAAGAACAGAGTGTATACTTTTCTTAATGCCTTTTTTGCTGGAACATTTCGCTTTATATTTCTTCCTTTTTGTAAGTCACAGAAGCTATGAAGGATCCACCATAGACCCAGGGTGATCCAAATAAACAGAACTCCTAAGGATATGAGGTGGCTTTGAACCTCCCCAGATGGGTGCCAACCAAATCAGAACTTTCCAGATCTTCACAGGGTAGTCTATGATCCCAAGGGATCTCTGCACCCTTGCTTTCTGAGTGAGAAGTCCCCCCACCCAAATGATCCCCTACGATGCCTTCTAGGTTCCCCATTCCGGGCCTAGCTTTGTGGCTGGTGGGTGAGATTTAAGGATAGAGTTAAATTGATCTCCCTGAAGAGAGCAGTTTGTTTTCAGAGCACGTACAGGAAGAGTGATATTTTGAACTTGGACACAGCACTTAGAGTTCTACAAGGGACTGTGGAGCTGAGTTGTTAGAATTTGTTGTGGTGTGGGAAATCATGCCGGATAGAATGGAAAGTCTCCAACCGTGGAGAGAGCCACATCTTCATTTGGGAGGGGACGGGAGAGCATATTCTCCTGGCTGGGAGGGAGCCACTCACATAGACACATCCCCTCAGAGCCAAGTCAGTTAAAGGCCAGACCCTTAAGGCTGCAGAAAAGGAAGTCTCCCTGCGGGCAGAAATCCCTCTATTTGTGGGTGCATCCCAGGCACCTGGAACAGTGTCCCCTAGGTGTTAGATGCCCAGTACGTGTGTGTTGAATGAATAAATGAATGAATGAATGAATGAGGCAGAACCTCACCTGCATTTGAAAACTGAATGTGTGGCAATTAATCCAATGTACAGTAATAATACCAGAATGGAAGCAGATCACTCCTCACCACAGCTGAGGGGGGCGGAAAGAAGCCCAGGTCATCTCGGAGACAGCGACAATAAGAGCCGGCATCGCCTCACATGCTCAGCCACGGACACACTGGTGCTGAGTATTTTTGATAGGGACAAAAAGAAAATGGGACAGCAAGTCACCAGGGCTTTCAAATGTCACAAAACTAAAAGAATCACAGAGGGCGTCACATGGCAGCACTGGCTGCACGGCAGCTAAGACCCTGTTCTCCGCCTGGCCTTTCCTAACCCCTTGTCCTCTGGGACCAGGTCAGGTGCTTTTCCTACAAATCCCCAAATCTCTCTGCTCACCTCCAGCGGACCTCTCCTCGGATTCTGAGTGAAGGTTCTCTGCCTTGTTTTTGCTGTCTCAGCTCCTGATAACTTGGATATGATAGATCCATACTCAATAAATAATTGCCTAAAAACCAAATGAATTGATGACTCTTCACCTATGTTGCCAGCCTGACCACCTCCCATGCTCAGATACACCCAAGTAGTGATCTGTTTAAGATGTACCTCAGTACCAACTGTTCTTCTGCATCTGGCTGTCAGAGTCTCGTTCAGCCTTGCCCATTGTCTACACTGTTAACGGTGGGTTCCAAGCGTTGATTTCCTGGCTCCTAAAATCTGTTTATCCCAGTCCACGCTTCCTGCCATGAGTGGTCAAGTAGCAGCCCCTGTGCGTGACTTGTTTTGTCCTGAGAGCTTTCTAAAAATAAACATCTTCAGAGGCAGGCAGATCTTTGTGAGTTCAAGGCCAGCCTGGTCTACAGAGTGAGTTCCAGGACAGCTGGGGCTACAGGGAGACCCTGTCTTGAAAAGACCAAAAAATAAATAAATAAATAAATAAATAAATAAATAAATAAATAAACATCTTGAGTCTCTCTCTCTCTCTCTCTCTCTCTCTCTCTCTCTCTCTCTCTCTCTCTCTTCCTTCCTTTGTGCCGGATATTGAATCCAGGGCTTCCTATGTACTAAACAAGCTCTCTACCACTAAGCTATGTCCCCCAAGCCCTAGTTCCTTATGTTTTTCAAATCAGGTAATTTCACATTAAAAATTCTGTTCTTCAAAAAATTCTAAGATCAGAGAGACGGGCAGCAAAGGGGCCTCATTCTCAAATAGCTCCTCCTCTGGGAGGAGAGGGAGGGTGGGACCCGAGGGTGGGACCCTGCTACCTTGCCAGGGATGAGCCTTCCACATGAGCTACAGGGCTCCTATGCTTTGTGGGCCTGGCCCCCTGTGGACATTGATGTTTCTTCTCTGTTCTGTCATCAGGGTCTGCTTGAAACACAGATCTGATCTAACCAAAACACATGACCACGGCTGGGCAGGGTAGTGCTCTCCTTTAATCCCAGTGCTTGGGAAGCAAAGGCAGGTGATCTCTGTGAGATTAAGGGAGCCAGTCTGCTCTACATAGTGAGTTCCAGGTAGCAGGAGCTACAGGGAGTGCTGTCTCAAAGGAAAAACAGACAAACAACAGCAACAACAACAAAACCACACATGACCACTATCTATGCTGGGTGAAGAAGCTCGTGGAAAGCACCTCACGCTCTGCTCCATGCTCCGTTTACACCTTGTCTTCCTCCTTCCTTTTACCCACCCTGCACCTGGGTGAGCCAGGTATCGTCCCTCTCTGAGGCTTTGCTCAAGTTCTATGCAGTAGACAAGAGAATCTACTGGAATCAGATCACTGAGGTGGAAATCCTCTTCAAGCCTTCATTTCCTCATCTATAAAATAGTGATAATACTAGTTGACACCTTGTGAGTTCCTGAGAGGAAGAAATAAATAATACTTGTGAAGTTCTTAAGTCAGGGCTGCATAGCAAGGACTTAATGAGTGACACCGTGCTTACTGTTGACTCTGCCCTGCTCCTGAAGAAATGTTGTTCTGACTCCACAGTCAGTTTAGATGTCACCTTCTGTATAAAGTCTGCCCCCTCCCCCCCCCCACCCTAGCAGGAGGAGTAATCCCTCCCCATGACCCAGCAGGCCATGTCCCTGTCCACCGGCCCTTCTCACCTCTAACTTGACTGTTTTCTTCCTTCTTCCGCTATGTGCTTTCCAAGAGCAGAGCCAAACATCTTGAACCAAAGTAGGCACTCGGCATTTCTTGAATGGGTTGTGTTGGACATAAAACCAGAAATAACAAAGAGGTCAAGCACTTTGTGCCCAGAGTCTACTCACCAAATACTGTCATGTGATGCCATTGGCCACATGAGTGCAAGGTCAATAAAAGACAATAAAAAAGTAATAGACGCCAGGCATGGTGGCGCACGACTTTAATCCTAGCACTCAGGAGGCAGAGGCAGGCGGATCTTTGTGAGCTCAAGGCCAGCCTGGTCTACAGAGAGAGTTCCAGGACAGCTGGGACTACAGGGAAACCCTGTCTCAAAAATACCAAAAAGAAAAAAAAAAAAGTAACAGACAAACCCAAGGCAGGACAGGCCAAGGAGTACCAGGTAGTAGACAGCATGGAATAGAGTTCTCATCCTCCTCATGAGGGCCTAGATGAGAATAACGAAGAAGAAAATGTGTGTGTGTGTGTGTGTGTGTGTGTGTGTGTGTGTGTGTGTGTGTGCCAGAGGTGGACACGAGTGTATTCCTCTATCACTTTCTGCCATTGTTTTGTTGTTTTGACACAGGATCTCCCGTAATCTCAGCTGTCTTGGAACTCACTGTGGAGACAAGGCTGGCCTCCGTCTCATGGAGATCTGCCTGCCTCTGCCCCCTGAGAGCTAGAACTAAAGGCATGTGCCACCATGCCCAGCTCCACCATATTTCTTGAGACAAGGTCTTGTAATGAATCTGGAGCTTACAGATTCAGCTAGGCTATCTGGCCACCGGGCTCCCAGGATCTGCTTATCTCTGCCTCCCTGATGCTAGGATTATAAATATATGCCACCATGCTTGGCTTTTTACACAGGATGGGGATCTGAACTCTACTTGTAAAGCAAGTACAGATGGAGCCATCTCCTCAGCCCGAAGATAATACTTTGAGAATTACAATACCCAACACGACCTTTGACCCTTATTTCATTGTGAGAATTGGAGAGTATAAAAATGCATTTCTTCCATGACCTGGATTACTAATACACAGCTGTAAAGCATGGATGTGGGTGTGAAAGGGGAGAATTACCCCTTTCTAATGGACAATGCTGGGCTTGGTTTAAATCCCAGCCTTGGCATTTTGAAGAACTCTGAACTTGTTCCTTGGCATGTCTGAGCCTCGGATTCATCATCTACAGGATAAAGACAGTAAAATCCATCCATGAAGGTGGAAGATGAAATAATATCTTGGTGACAGGAACCTTGAACAGCATCTGCCTCGGAGGCTCTCGATAGCAGTTTGTAGACCCTGCTAGTTATAACCAACAGGCATTAGCCACAAGATGAGAATACCAGCCTGAATTTAGACATGGATGCGTAACACTGTCCTGCTTTGGGACAAGTCAACACGCCCGCCCTGCAACCCTGATCCTTGCTCAGGCCAGGATCTCTGTGCTCGTCCTCTCTTGCTCAGGCCAGGGTCTCTGTGCTCGTCCTCTCTTGCTCAGGCCGGGGTCTCTGTGCTCGTCCTCTCTTGCTCAGGCCGGGGTCTCTGTGCTCGTCCTCTCTTGCTCAGGCCGGGATCTCTGTGCTCGTCCTCTCTTGCCTGTGTTCTGAAGCTCTCCTTCTGAGTGCGTCAAAGTACTGTCTCATCTCACCATGGAGCACAGACTGCCTGGAACTTACTACATAGCCCAGACAGGCCTCAAACTCAACAACCCTCCAGCCCCCACTTCCTAAGTGCTAGGATTACACGCATGTACTATTGTACCCGGCGTGTCCTGCTTCTTGTCCTCCATGCTCAGAGTGGCTTCTTAAAGCTACCACTCCTCTACGGAAAGCATTTCAACGGCACTGCATTGTTTTAGACTATGAACCACTATTTGGCTGCTATGAGACTTTTTCACAGGCTGGCCTTACAGACCTTTCCGGTCCCACCTCTCCCCAGTCCTCCATCCCTAACGCGTGTCTTATCTTCCAGCCCTACACAGCCTACCCTGACCCTTCCAAGCCTTCAGCAGCCAGCCCTGAAGCAGAACCTTTCTCCCTGACCTACTCTATAAGACTCAACTTGAACATCAACCCCTGTAGGAAAATGTCCTATGCTTCATGGGGGACTAGTGCCTCTAGATGGACACTCCCACAGCCCCTGAGCACATCTGTCTTTACATTTATCACAGAGGAAAGCCGGCATTTATCTGCTCCCCCTTTCCATTAAATGACAAGGTCCCGGAAGGCAGGGACGGTTTGTCTGTGAATCCTCACCACCTACCCACAATGCCAAAGCATGGCTGATGGTGTTAAATGAATATGTTTACAAGTGACTAGGAGATGGTGAAAATATTTGATACAATATTAATGTTCTATAAATAGGTTGACCTTCCTACTCCACTCTTCCTGGTTAACCCATCTCCAATTTTTAGGAGCCCTCTTATATGGATATAGAGGCCACTAGGAATTGTGCTTAAGCACATGGACATTGGTGCAAAACAGAGCCTGAGTTTGAATTATGGTCTTTACTGCTTCCTAACTGTGAGGGCCACATATGTTATAAAACCTCTCCAAGGCCTTCTCTTTCTCTGCATAACAAATATGAATACATGCACCATAAAGTGTTTATGAGGGAAAAAATGAGATGATGCAATGTAGGACACATTGTCTGGGGTGCAATAAGCATTTAATAAACATTACAAGTGGATTAAGAGTAAAGAAGCCCTAATAAATGCCTTGATGATCAATGAATCAGCAAGCATTTGAACGGCTACTCATTAAACCCATAGGAAGAGAAGGGAAACCTGGGTTATTGTGTTGATATAGAATCTAGATGTACCTAGGAGGGACCACTGGCAAGGAGCCTCAGTGCCCAGGAACCGAACGTGGCATCTCCAGCAAGTCCCTGTCACCCATTACCTCCATCAAACCTGAATGAACTCTGAAGTACTCCATGCTCAAGACTCCATGCTTCATTTCCCAACTCTCCCAGTGCCTGCTGCCCTTCCTGATCCACTGTCGCCACCCTCAGCTCCTGACCAGGACAGTTTTAAGTGCCCCAAATGCCTCACATTTTACAGTGAGGTTTATCAAATTTTCATGCCTACTGAGTGCTCACGTAGGTGACTGTCAAGATCAACAAGAGTCGGGAAGAAAGAATGCATTTGAGAGGAGGGCAGAAATTCCCAGGCTGCCCCGAGGCCCATCCTGAGTGGGACTCAACTCAACTCTAGAATGCTGATGAGCCCATAGCTGTGGCCAGTACTGGTTTAGTCCATTCCGTGATCAGTCTCACCTGCCTTCTCCCTGCTCCTTCTAGATGCCCCCACCCCCACAGAAGTAGCCTCAAATCCCTGCACTGTTGGTCCCAGGTCAGAGCGACTGATCACTCATAGTATCAGGTGCATCACTTAACCTCTCCATGGCCCTCTTTAGTCACTTACCCCAGGCTGAGAGGTGTGCACTGACTGATATGAGCATGGCTGAAACCGAGGACCTCATTTCACAACAACTAGCTGCCATCGTTTTATTTCACATAGTTATATGCTAACGATAATAATGGTGTGACTTACTTAGTACTTAATATATATCTGCAACCACCCTGATTTTTCTTTTAAAAAAAGATAATATTTTCAATTTAGAGATGAGGAGATTAGGGCTCACAGAAGTAAGTGAGTACCAGGCCATGAGTTAGGAAGTTACATATATCACATGTGCACATGGTGCACAGGACAGGGACACACACACACATGAATCTATACATATACCACATGTGCACATGGTGGACAGCACAGGGACACACACAGATGAATCTATACATGCATCACATGTGCACATGGTGGACAGCACAGGGACACACACACATGAATCTATACATACATCACATGTGCACATGGTGGACAGCACAGGCACACACACACACATGAATCTGTTCATATACCACATGTGTACATGGGGGAGAGGAAATACTAAACTAGGTAACCAGCAAAGTTCTTTTTTTAAAGTTTTATTATTTTTATTTTATGTATGCATGTATTGCCTGTATGTCCCTAAGTGCACTGTGTCATACAGTACCCACGGAGGTCAGAAGTGGCCGTTGAATCCCCCCAGAACTGGAGTTACCAACAGTTATTAGCTGTCCTGTGGGTGCTGGGAATTGAACCTGGGTCCTCTGAAAGAGCAGCCATCTCTCCAGCCCCCTCCCTACACCCTGTTTTCGGAGGCAGGCAGGCCCTGTCTCTGGAGCTCCTTGATTACAACTAGGCTGGATGGCCAATGGGTTTCAGAGATCCTGTCTCTGTTCCCCTGCCTGGAACCGGGAATCCGACCTCGTCCCTCAGCTTGTGGCTGACTGCGCTGTCTCCCCAGGCCCCTGTTGTTCATTCTCGCTCTATTTCTCAGCTGGAGGATTGAACCCAGCGCCTGCGAGTGTGACCCAAGTGCCCTACCACTGAGCTCCACACCCGGCCCATGGAGCTTCCCAGAACTTCCTCTCCATATCCACTGCTCGTTTTTCTCCTTTAACTCCTACCGGACCCAGCAGGCTGCCCAGCGGCCTTCGATCTACTCATCGCTGCCTCCCACGTGACCGCAGGCATTCATTCATGGTTCTTCCTCATGCTGCCCTCACCCGGGGCTGTGCACTTGCGGTTCCTGCTTGGTTCTTCCTGGGTCGATGCTCAGCAGCTTTGCCTTTCAGTTTGCTTCAGCCCAGCCTTTGCTCTAGTTCTGATCTAGAATATCTACCAAACTCCATTTGTTAAAACTTTGCTTTCCCATTGGTGGGAGGTGGTAGAACCTTGAAGAGCCCTACAGGGAGGTCCTTGGTCGATTGGTGGAGTGTATTTGAAAGAAAGAACCGGCCCAAGCATGTCCTCCTGCTCTTTCTTGCTTCCTAGCATGGGGTGAACAGTTTTTCTCTGCCAAATACCTATGCTGTGGTGTGCTCTCTCATCACAGACCCAAAGCAACAGAACTAACCAATCACAGATGGAAACCTCCCAAACTGTGAGCCAAAACAAACCCTTTCCTTATTGGTTGATTATCTCTGGTATTTTCTTACAGTAACACAGAGTTGACTAATGCAATCTTCAAAGATGCTAGACAGATTTTACATATCTTCTTTTTCATAACTTTTCTTCTCTGTATGATACATGTATATATGCGTATGATGTATGTATGTACAGATGTTAGTCCTTATCTCCCACCTCGTTTGAGACAAGGCCCCTTTGTTCTTTGCTGTATACATCGGACTAGCTGGCTTGAGCTTCTCCTCTCGTCTCCATCTCCAATCTCCCCAAAGGAGCAATCAGGTTACAGACTTGTTCTACCACGCCTGGCTTTATGTGGGTTCTGGGGATTCAAACTCCAGTCCTCGTGCTTCTGTGGCAAACTCTTCGACGGCTGAACCATCTCCAAAGCCCCCTTTTATGTATCTTCAGTGTCTCCACAACACTTTAGATTTCTGACACATACAAGTTATCTTAAAACCCATTTATCTGATAGAGCAGCAAATGTGGCAAAACTGAGGGCCAAGGTAATAATTGAGAAACGTGGGTCTTCTCATCGCTGCGAACTGACCTCTGCTTCGGAGAATTTTAATCCTCCCAGAAGGCAATAGAGCAGAACGCTTCTTGATAAAAAATTGAATTCTCACTTATTCCTCAAGATAAAGTGTTCTGGCCTTCACATACTTCCTGAAACTAGTTCCCTCTTCTCCTGGCCTTAGAAGCCCTTTGAACGGATCCCTCTGAACCTGTCAGTCTAACAGCTCCCTGCACTAATATTCTGCAAATTCTTGTACCTGCCAAGGTACAAGGTACAAGGATGCAGGTTCCTCAGACCTTAGCAGGAGAAACTGGCTCAGGCAGCAGAGAGGTTTTGTCTCACAGTTCCCTTTCCCCAAATCAGGGTGCCCATGCACGA
>VZQC01011996.1:420720-509201 GCA_009823505.1 Rhizomys pruinosus
TTTACAACTAGGTTATTGGTGCTAGCATTCACAGATGAGGGATACCATTCATCGTTTGTTTTTCTGGGACTGGGTTACTTCACTTAACATAATATCTTCTAGTTCCATCCATTTACCTGCAAAGTTCATGATGTTGTCTTTTTTTACTGCTGCATAAAACTCCATTGTGTAGATGTACCACATTTTCTCTATCCACTTGTCAGTTGAAGGGCATTTGGGTTGGTTCCAGCTTTTTCCTATTGTGAACAGAGCTGCAATAAATATAGCTGTGCATGTATCTCTGCAGTAAGATGAGTCTTATGGGTATATACCCGAGAGTGGTATGACTGGGTCAGGTGGTAAACTCATTTTGAGTCTTCCAAGGGTTCTCCACACTGCTTTCCATAGTGGCTGTACAAGTTTATATTCCCACCAGCAATGGATGAGTGTTCCCCTTTCCCCACAACCTCTCCAGCACTTGGTATCATTTCTTTTCTTGATCCTAGCCAGCCTTATCAGAAGTCACTCACTCAACTTTTAAAGTTCTCAATGCTAAATTATCAGCGCTGTCTTACACCTTTCTTTGGTTTCCATTTTTATGCTAATTCATACCACGTGCAGTTGCTCAGAACAACTAGCTTCAAGGCTCATTTCATATCTAGTTCTGAATCTGTTCATGGCTCCTTGCCATCCCACCACATCTTTTCAACTACATCACCATAAGCTACAGCACTCTTGACCCCAGATGCTTCAAATCCAAATCACTTTCTCTGTTGCGGGGAGGAGGGGAGCAGCCTTGGTGTTATTCCTTAGGTGTCCGTCCAACTTGGGGTTTTGGTTTGGTTTGATTTTTGAGACATGATCTCCCACTGGCCTGGAATTTCCCAGGCAGTCTATGCTAGCTCACCAGTGAGCTTGGGACTCTCTCTTCTCTGACTCCCTAATGCTGCGGTTAAGGTGTGCATGACACTAGCCTTTTTTCCATGAGATCTGGAGGTCAAACCCAGGTCCTCATGCTTGCTTTGCGAGCACTTCTCCCCATCCCTCCCTTCTTTATCTAGTCCTTCCTTTACTAGAAGACTGTTATTTCTTTGTAATATATTTCCATATAGCTTATCCGTTCCTCTGAACCAGTCTTTTCCTATCTAACTCTCATCGTATGAACATGAAATGTCCTCTACAGGCTTATGTGTTTAAATTCTTGAGCTCTAGCTGGCAGCACCATTTTGAGAGTTTGCAGAACCTTTGGGACAAGTGGCCTAATGGTAGGGTAGCAGCACAGCTTGAGAGTTACAGCCTAGCCTTGGTTCTGGCTGAGCACTCTGTTTCCTGACTGCCAGCAGATGTAACAGGCCATCTCACACTCCTACTGCTTGGAGCCTCAGAGCCACTACTACCATGCCTTCCACTGCCATTGTGGACTGTACCTCCTTCAACTGTGAGCCAAGATAACTTTCGTCCCTCAAGTCTCTTCTTGCCTAGTAGTATTTGTTCACAGAAATGAGAAAGGTAACTTCTTCCTTCAAAACTGAAGAGATTAGCACTCCTTCCCCACAGAGCTTTCATTATATTCTTTGGTGACACTCCATGTCATTATTTAGTGACTTAATGTTTATTAATTGTCCCCCCCCCCCAAAAAAAAGAGTTCACAATCATTCCTGTCCTTTTTTCTCTACTCTTGTTGAAATGCCATAACCCTCAAGGCTTCTCTTGTGGTCAGGTGTGGTCCTTGGCATATAGATACTCAAAGGATGGCAGCTAATGATTAGAGCAGATAATTGACCTTGAGTTGCTACTAATCCAACAGTGGCTAGATATGATTTACTTCAGCCTACTTCTGTGTTCAGGCTGCCTACCTGTGTGTATCACAGCTCAGGCACATCCTGAGGGTCAGAGATGAAGATCAGGCTCACACAATGTTTATTGGCCACAGATAACGCCAAGGAGGCAGAGCAGCCGGCTTGTTCTGCTGGTGACCTGTTCTTCAACTAGTGACCCCTGGATTTTTATTTCTGTCTCTCCAAATTAAGGGGAAGGTGACTTGGCCAAGAAACCCCAGGATGAAAGACTGACTGCACAAGGCTATCATCTTCTCTTCATAATATGAGTCTCTGCAGAGTCAACCAGTAAGACAATGAATATATCACAATAAAGAATATGAGACAATTGCTCATATTTCCTGATCATGCACTGCATACAGTGAGAAATAAGAGGTGTTGGTCTCCCTCCCATGATACCATTCTCATCCTAAATAAACCAAAGAAAAAGAAAACGTTCCAAGGAGGGCGTGATTTTATTCCTTTTGTTTGTAATTATTGGAAGATGAAAAGATACTTTTCTGGGGGCTGTAAAGATGGCTCAGTGGTTAAGAGCACTGGCTGCTCTTGCAGAAGACCCAGGTTTGAATCCCAGCAATCACATGGCAGCTAACAACCATCCATAACTCCAGTTCCATGGGCTCCAACATCCTCTTCTGTCTTCTTCGGGCATTGCACAACATGGGTGCACTTACATACATGTAAGCAATACAAGCATACATATAAAATAAATAAAATATTTTATTTTATTTTATTTTATTTATTTATGTGTATGAATGTACTGTCTGCGTGTAGGTCTGCGCACCCGTGTTGTGCAATGCCGCAGAGGTCAGAAGAGGGTCTCGGATTCCCCTGGAACTGGAGTTCTCCTGGAATTGGAGTCACAGACGGTTCTTAGCCGCCATGTGGGTACTGGGGATCGAACCCAGGTCCTCTGCAAGAGTGGTCGGCGCTCTTAACCACTAGGCCATCTCTCCAGCCCCTAAATAAAATATTTTAAGGTACTTTTCTAATCATTTGTTTTGAGGGCCCAGAACTTAAGCCCTTTCTTCTCAGTCTCCTGAATTCAATAGTGTTCTTGATGCCCTATGAAAAGTTAGTGGCCTGTGCTGTCCTCAGAAATCCTATGTCGAGATAGACTTCAGAGTTGTACTTGTGACTCTCAGTGCTAGGGCTTCTGGGTGGGAACTGTGTGGTATGCTAGGGCTACAGCAAAATGTCAGTGGTATAATAAAAAAAATCATTAGAAGAAGATTAGAGGTAGTACATATACAAACACAATGTTTATTCTATTTATAAATATTTATAAACATGTCTTATTTCTTGGCTCCAATCTTGTATGTATGTATGTATGTATGTATCTATATTTGCATATCATGTACAAATGAAGGAAGATTTAACATCTAGATAAAATAGCTTGTTACTATTTAAAAAAAAAATGTCAGTTGTCGGGGCTGGAGAGATGGCCTAGCGGTTAAGAATGCTGACTGCTCTTGCAGAGGACCCGGGTTCAATCCCCAGCACCCACATGGTGGCTGAGAACCATATTTAACTCCAGTTCCGGGGGAATCTGACACCCTCTTCTGACCTCTGCGGCATTGCACGACACGGGTGCACAAACCTACACGCAGACAGTACATTCATACACATAAAAATAAAAATAAATAAAAAATTAAAAAATGTCAGTTGTATTACTTTCTGATAGGAGGCAGAGAGAGATCATGAAGCACATGTCTAAATACACTCGCACACAGGCTAGTCTCATGGTGGCCCAGTTCGGGATAGAGTCTGTACACAAGGACAGGAGGAGAAATAGTTTATATTTTCTCCTATCAAAAATGCTACCCTGTCACCTAGAAATTCTGCACTTTTAGTTAGCTGGTGAAATAAGGATCAGGTTCTCAGCCCTGTAATGGCCCACCCTGATTCTGCCAGCTCTTCATTTTATTACTCAGAGTCTACCTGGTAAAGATTCTGCTTCTTCAATAGCAGGTTTGAGAATCAGGAAGCATTCTTCTCAGTCAGGTTCAGCTACGGGTTAAATCAATCCACCTAATTAAAAGGGTGGTGACAAGTTCACCGGGCAGTGGCAGAAGTCATTTGCAGGGAAACATCTCATTTACAGCCTGAAAGCATCATTTAGTGAAGAAGGGGGATTTCCAAGCTCCTGCGGCTGCATCTCCTTCCCTACACTATGCCTTCTATGAAACAGATATGCATTATTTTTTCAGTAAGATGAACTGAAAAAGACTACTTTGGGCATTTCAGAGTTCCTTGATATCACTACAGAATCAGAGCTGGGAGTCCCGGGTACCAGATAGACCAGGTTTTAAATTTGATTTATTGCTGTGGGGTCTTGAGCAAGGGACTGAGTCTCTCTGAGTCAGTTTTCTCTTCTGGAAATGGGGATGACACTGTCCAGTTGGATGGGCTATTGGGAACCATAAACGTGATGTCTGTATGTTACTTGGCACATACATACCTAAGAAGTGAGACTTCATCCAACACATTGTTATTAGAGGACCCAGCATCCCAGCGTGCCAGAGAATAACTAGTAAGTAAAACAGATTATTCCTGAGGCATTTTCTTTCGCTCGGGTCAGCAAAGGCTTAGAAGCAATCCCAGAAGGTGGAGGGCTAAGTAAAACAGAACTAAGTAAAAAAGAAAAGTAAAGAACAAATCTATAGGAAGGAGCGTTCGGATGGAAATCACGCCCTTGGACTCCAAAGACAAAGGCTGGATTTTCCGAGCTTTAGTCATTGTTGAGGATTGCAAATTGCAGAGCACGTGACTGGGATCCCCTCTCAGGCAGAAATTATATCTGGACCATCCTGCTTGCCCTAGGCGGAGCAGGTTAACCAAAACATCATCTCTCCTGTCTTGAGGCTGTGAGATGAGGGAAACTCAGGGAGGCAGGGAATCTTCAAAAGCTGCCACTTGCTAGATGCAATGGTTAAGGAGCTGATAGTGCAGCACATGGGGTGAGGTGACTATTGGTAGCTTCAGACCTTCTGACCTTCCCAAATAATAATGATTATAATCAACTGATAAGAACAAATAGCAGGGCTGGAGAGATGTCTTAGCAGTTAATAGTACTGGCTACTCTTGCAGAGGACCTGGGTTTGATTCTTAGCACCCATATGGCGGCTAACAACCATCTTTAACTCCAGTTCCAGAGGATCTGACACCCTGTTCTGAAGTCCTCAGGATATATACAGGTTCATTTACATACATGCAGGCAATACACTCATACACATAAAAAAATAAGAGTTTTTACATGGTTAAAATAAAAAAAAAAAACCGCCCCTCAACTGACGAGTGGATAGAGAAAATGTGGTACATCTACACAATGGAGTTCTATGCAGCAGTAAAGAAAGACAACATCATGAGCTTTGCAGGAAAATGGCTGGAGCTAGAGGACATCATGCTGAGTGGAGTAACACAGTCCCAGAAAAATAAACGACGAATGGTATCCCTCCTCTGTGGATGCTAGTGCCAATTACCCAGTTGTAAGTATTTCTTGTGTAGGGCCCCCTGAACTTTTGTACAAAGCAGTTGGGCGTGGTGCATTTTGGAAACAACAACAACAGAAAAGACTGCATCAAGAACTGACTGAGGCGGTGAACATCTGCTCAAAACAGTCAACTTCCCCATGGAAAATACTGAGAAAGACTAAGAGATGAAAGGCATGTTTGGCAGAATGCATGAGCTCTGGCGGGGTGGGGGAATGGTCGGAACACGGGTCTAAATTTGTTAAAAATAAATAAATAAATTTATGTGAAAAAAAATTCACAATGTAAAAAAAAAACAAAAACAAAAACAATTTAAAAGTACTTATTGTTAGTTTAGGGCACACCCCCCAAAAATAAAAGACCATGAGGTTTAGGCTCTCTGGAACAAAGTTTAATTCAGGGTAGCTGAGCTAGACTCAAGGGAAAAATAGAGCCAGCGCTGAATGGCATCTGGTTTGGGATTTAATGGAGAAGGTGGGATTAGGATTCAGTGAGAGTGGGGGTGGGTAGTGCACTTTGCTGGAAGTCTCTGGCTTTTCAAAAGGGTGGAAGATTCCCGAGTATGCTGTGGTCTTTTCCATAACCAAAGACTAGTCAGGTACAGCAGGGTCCTGGGCGCCACTGAGTCTTAGGTGCCTGTGCATTTTTAAATTTTTTTATTTTTCGGTCTTTTTTTTGAGACAGGGTCTCCCTTTAGTCTCAGCTTGCCTGGAATTCACTATGTAGAGCCTCTGCCTCACAAGTGCTAGGATTAAAGGCGTGTGCCACCGGCTTTGGGAACTCACATCCTGACACTTATTATTTATTTACTTATTTATTTATTTATTTATTTATTTATTTATTTATTTATTTATTTATTTATTTATTTATTTATTTATTTATGTCTTTTTGAGACAGATTCTCCNTAATAATCTAGTTTGATCTGGCCAGTTTTGGGTGGGTGGATGAGGGGCTTTCAGGAGTCTGGGATGAAATCTTCAAACCCATCAGCTGATGGGGATATTCACGTTCAAACCACAGCAGTAAGCAAGTAGCTGAAAACCCAACTGTAGGCCTGCAGTTATTGTGGGCAAAAAGAATCCTCGCAAATTAATGAGGATCATGTTTGATGATACAAATCATAGAAGTCCAAAGACAGTTACCTACGAGATGTACGAGAAGTCAAAGTGTAACATAATTCTATCCAGAAACAGGTTGAAACAATGATAAAACCTTCTAAAATGAAGACCAAGATAAATTGGAAAAAGGTTAGAATACATAAGAAATGTTTACAATGCCATTCTTTTTATTTACTTATTTATTTATTTATTTATTTATTTATTTATTTATTTATTTATTATGTGGTTTGGCAAGGTGGGTACAATACCATTCTTTAACTCACAGTCTAAAAAAAAAATATCTCTCTCTCTCTCTCTCTCTCTCTCTCTCTCTCTCTATATATATATATATATATATATATATATATATATATACAAACATAAGTAATATAGGGATTAGAGAAAACCAAAGTCACATCTTCAGGTCTCAAGGAAACTGGGACTCTGAGACAGTTTCTAAATGGAATAAGACAGTCCCAGGAAGTGGGCATATGAAGTCATGAAAACCTAGCTCCATTATCTGGACGATCCTCTTGTACATACTGACAGAGCGGTACAAAGTGGGTTAATTGCATGCAGCCAGACGCCTGAAAATGGTTCATCTTTGTAGAAATGTGACAAGCCAAGCTGACTTGGCCACAGACCTCTGTTTTCTGGGGTTTCATCTGGGATTCTCATCTGAGAATCATGGGACCTTCCAGCCATTGTAAAGAAACCAACTCGGTGATCCCCGAGAGCGCAGGCTGCTGATTCAGAAGCTGAAGAAAGAAGGGACTGTGTAATTCCTGGCTCCCTCTCCTTCCACATTCTGGGCTCGGTTCCCTTCTCTCCTGACTGAGTCTCGCAGCCGGTGCAGCCTGTCCTAATGGTGGCTCTGGACTGGGAGGCTCCGCCCAGGGGCCCAGACCAGGTCCACTTAGGTCTAAGAACTGCGAGTCCCTGCAGACACAATGCCTTCCTTCGAGGTGTCTCTCCGTCAGCACTATGAGGTGTGGCCTCCGTGCGCACCCACATTTTGAAAATATCAGCCTACAGTGAACACTCCCAGCTTTGCTTAATTTCAGTCTTCAGCCCGGCCCCACATAAGAGATTAGCGTTGACTCCATTTCTCTTTCTCTTGTCCTGCTTTCCCCTGTGGCTGAGAGAAGATTTTCCATTGCATTTTGCAGACATGTGAAGCAGTCTGACTCCCTCTCCCCCGCCACTCCGTTCTCCCGCCCGACTCATCCACACATCTGGAAGAGCGATGTTCACATCTGGAGGCCATTCTCAACTGGAAGATTTCTTTGGACATTGTTTTTTTCTTTGAAACTCAAGTCATGTAACCTCTTGTTCAAAAGGGCCTCTGAACTACTGGAATCGTTTGCAGAGGCTCAGGAAAATGTCCTTATTTCAGCTTTCTATGGTGGAATTTATGACTCAACCCCAACATTATGTTTCTGATTTTTTTTTTATATAATTACTTTTTTGAGCTTCATGTTTTAAAGGACTGAAAAATTCTAGCCTGAGTCACATACAAAGGGAAGATAGAAAATAAGTTCAACAATCGCAAGGGTGACCTTGAGCAAGTAGGTCATCTTCTGATCAATAAAATTAGAATGGATAATCCCTGCTTTATGGTCCCACCAGACTATGTGAGAATGGGTGAGATAACATATCTGAACACGGTTGTCTCTCATCCCTGTAAGATAAGGAGAGTCAGAGAGATGGGAAGAAGTTTGGGTTGGGCTGAGATAGTCTCTGCAGTGTACCCCCCTTCATAAATCCAAGAAAGACCCCAGGTTATGCCTCCATGGTGTACTACTAAACAGGATAAAGCAGAAGTTTCTGGAACACACTTCAGCAAGTCAGTAATAGGTGAGCTGATCAGATAGAACATGCATACAAACACCCAGCCATTTGACAAAATGCAGATTCTGGTTTGGTGGCCTGAGAAAAGAGCTGATGTCAGTATTTCTCACAAGCTGTCAGGGGAGGCTGGTGCTGAGCGTCCCAGATCATAGCTGAATAACTTGGCATTAGGGAATGAGTTCCAACTCCGAAAAACTCAACTTCTCTTAAACTTGAGAACTTGCCGCTCTGCATTGTCAAGGCTAATTCTCCAGCAGCGGAAGGACAGGGGTGGAGGGAAGTGAAGTTCGCATTCCTCAAGTGCACAAAGCCCCGTCATAGCTCACCTTTACCCTCTCCTGCCTTGTGGTCGGAAACACATGGCCTCTTGGGTGTGAAGAGCAGTAGGTGTGAACAGCCCCACTTCACCCCACCAAAGGCCCACAAGTGTTTCCATTCTTGTGCCAGGTTTGACTAGTAGAAAGACTGCCAGGGCGACCTTTGACCTTCAGCAAGCTGTCTGATGCCTAGCCAACCAGCTGCAACAGATAGAAATAGGAAGCTTTCTTAGAGCCCCTGAGCTATGTGTTGCCTGGCAACCAGAGGGCAGAAGGAAGGAAGGGACTGAGGTGTCTCTGAAAGAAGGTGGAGAGGAAACTGGTGCTGGAAAGACAGGCTGAAGGGCTGAGTATTCCTCCCCACAGGCACACACCCAGGGGATGGAATGTTAATAAGTCTCCAAGGGAGGGTGCCTAGGGTGTGAACCTAGAAAGCAGGATGGAGATGCATGAAAGTATTCTTTTTCTTATTTTATTCCTTTAAAAATATTAATAATAAAAGAAAGAGGGGGGAAAATCCTACTTCTTAGATGAGTTGGCAGAGCAGAAGGGAAAAACTGAAAAAGTATTTATAAAAACCAAGGGGATCATTAAAGGGTGTGGAGAGCGGTGGAGAGAGGTTGGTAAGAATTGTGCTAAGCACTAAGACATGTCTTGAAACATGGCCAAGAAATAGTTTATAGAACGATCTTACACGCTGAAATGAAACTCAGCCCTGGTGGGGGCTCCTGAAGGAAGCAAAGAGGGCTGCTCAGCCTGGCGCACCCACTGCAGTCGGCCCACCGTCTACCGCATCGACGGCTGTCTGGACTGAGACCACACGGCCAACCGGAGGGGCCAGATGCAGACCTTAGGCCCAGGAAGTGGCTCAAGTGGCAGTGATGGTTTTTATACCATCACGGAACATCGGTTTCTACGCAGGTGGAAGCCCTGTATCCAGGCTCAGACTCCCAGTTAACGGCTGAGGCGTTTCCCCTGATGTGGCCCTCCAGCTTCCGGATACATTCCCATACTGCACTATTTCATTCTGCCACAGGCACGATCCTTCAGAGACACAGATGGACTCAAGCTGCTCTACTTTCTCTCCTTCCCTTGCCAACAAAGGAAATTCCAAACCTCTTAGCATGGCCATCAATGCTTTTCACAGCTTGCTCTAGCCTACTTCTCTAGAGTTGTCCCACAACCAACTGCCCCACAGTCTAGCTATGAAACCATACTATTCCTGACCAAGCCATGGACGTCCTTTTGTGTTTTACACATTGATAGAACAGCCGTCCTATTTGGATTATCTTCTGAACAAGTCCAATTGACCCTTTTCGAAGACAAGGCTGGTGCAGTGGCGTGCATCTGTATGTAATCCCAGAAATCTCTTGAGAAGCAGAGGCAGGAGGAGTTTGAAGCCAGCCTGGTCTACATAGCAAGTTCCAGGCCTGCCAGGGGTACATAGTGAGGCTCTGTTTCAAAATAGAAAGAAAAGGCCTGAAGAGATGGCTCAGCAGTTAGGGTGCTTGCTACTCTTGCTACTCGAGGACCAGTTTGGTTCCCAGCACCCAGATCAGGTGGCTCACAACCACCTGTAACTCCAGCTCCAGGGAATCTGATGCCGTGATGCCCCCTTCTGGTCTTCTCAGGAATCTGCATATAACATCACATCACAACACACACACACACACACACACACACACACACACACACACACCTATAAATAAAAAGAGGCTAAATCTTTTTAAAAATATAGAAAAGAAGGGCCGGGCCTGGTGGCGCGTGCCTTTAATCCTAGCACTTGGGAGGCAGAGGCAGGTGGATCTTTGTGAGTTCAAGGCCAGCCTGGTCTACAGAGTGAGTTCCAGGACAGCTGGGGCAACAGGGAGACCCTGTCTCGAAAAAACCAAAAAAAAAAAAAACAGAAGGAAAGAGAAAATAAAAACACAAATTGAAAGTTTTTCAAAGTAATGCAATTTAATTTTTAAGTGCAAAATATTTAAAATATAGAGCAACATTTTCTTGAATTCTACTTCCCTTCCCTTTCCCAGTCCTACCAAACCTTCAGTCGCTTTAAGATTTTTTTTTCTCCTAGTGGTTATCCTCTTCTATCTAGAAATGAGTCCCTAGTTTCTATACAGGTATTGATTGTTTTCATTTGGTTTGGTTTTGGGTTTTGGTGTTTTGTTTTGTTTTGTTTTTTTTGCATATTACACCAAAGTTGATGTTATATCTATTTGAATTATGATACCCCAAAGATAAAGAGAAATAAGGTTTTTGGTTTTTGAAGCAGAGTATTGTGTATCTCAGGCTGGCCTGGAACGTGCTAAGTAGCCGAGAATGACCTTGAACTCCTGGTCTTCCTGCCTCTGCCTCCCAACTGTTTGGATCACCACCACACACCACTATGCCCAGCTGTTCTTTTTTTGAGACAGGGTCTCCCTATAGCCCCAATTGGCCTGGAACTCACTCTATAGACCAGGCTGACCTTGAACTCACAGAGCTCTGCCTACCTCTGCTTCCCAAGTGCTAGGATTAAAGGCGTGTGCCACCAGGCCCTGCTTAAAGACAGTTCTTAGCCTCCATGCGGGTACTGGGAATTGAGCCAGGGTCTTCTGCAAGAGCAGTTGGCGCTCTTAAGTGCTGAGCCATCTCTCCAGCCCCGCCCAGCTCCTCTTAACTCAGCAATCTTACATAGCATCTCTTGTCTTCCTGAACATTTCTAGTGAGTGTTCAGCACACGTGAAAAATATCATTATTTTTATTTTCCTAATAGAAAGCTTTACTGACTTTCAGATACACTACCTGGCTTAATGCTCTAAACATGGAAGTTCAGAGGGTTGGAGAGGGGCTGAAGAGATGGTTTAGCAGTTAAGAGCACCGACTGCTCTTGCAGAGGACCTGGGTTCGATCCCCAGCACCCACATGGTGGCTGAGAACCGTCTTTAACTCCAGTTCCAAGGGAATCCGACACCCTCTTCTGACTTCTGCAGCATTGCACGACATGGGTGCACAAACATGCAGACAGTACATTTATACACATAAAAATAATAAAATTTTTAAAAAGAGGGCTGGAGAGATAGCTCAGAGGTTAAAAGCTCTGGCTGTTCTTACAGAGGATCCAACTTTGATTCCCAGAACCCAAATGGTAGCTAACAACCATCCATTACTCCGGTTCAGGGGACACTTTCTTCTGACCTCCGCAGGCACTGCACATCATAGGTGCACTTATACATATTCAAGCAATATATTCACACACATAAATTTTTTAATTTTTTTTATTTATTATTTTTTATGTGTGTGACTGTACTGTCTGTATGGAGGTTGGTGCACCTGTGTCGTGCAATGCTGAGGAGGTCAGAAGAGGGCATCGGATTCCCCTGGAACTGGTGTTAAAGATGGTTCTTAGCCACCATGCGGGTGCTGGGAATTGAACCCTGGTCCTCTGCAAGAGCAGTCGGCACTCTTAACCACTGAGCCATCTCTCCAGTCCCACATAAATTTTTTAAAGTTAAAAAAAAAATGATGGAAGTAAGAAAGAGCTCACGGTCCCAAGCAGACAGGGTGCATATATATCGATCACTAATTTACTAGCACTAGCCCTCTATATCCAGGAGTTCCGTAGCCACAGAGTCAGCTGGCCAAAAATGGAAAATGTAGAGATAAAAGACCAAAAAGAAAAGCAAAACTCCCACACTTGAGCAACTGGGCCATAGCTATTTGGAGCCTGACACATGGTGCCTTACAGAGGTAAACTTAATCACTAATTGTTAAAGCAGACCCCTAGTTCTCTTCCTCCCACCTTTAGAAACCAGGCCACTTCCCAGCAGCCTCTCTCTGTGTACTTGGAAATTGTCCTCCTTCACTTGGAGCTGTGAGTAAGCCAAGCCTCTCTCTACTGCAACTGCGGGACAAGTTTATGGTCTGGGCTTGGCAAGTAGGCTGAGCCAAGCTAAAGTCACGTGTTGTGGAAATTCTCACTATCCCCTTTGAAAAGCTATAAAGGTTGGATATCCCCTTGGACAGGAGGGTTGGAAGGCTCTGTTTCAGGACCCCATCATGTTACACTTGTTACACGTGGCTGTCTTTCCTTGTGCAGTTCCTCTCTGGGCATTAAGGGAAGTCTCTTCCTTCATGGCCCCATCAGCCTGCCCCTGGTGTGCTGTCTCTTCTCATTGTTCTCCCATTCCACAGCCTGATCGTGCCCTGCTTGCTCCCTGTATGGACACAAGGCTCTCTCTCCTAATAAAGTTCATTCTGAAGAGTAATTTTATGTTGGCTCCTTTCCTGAAACTGACACTGTGACTTGCATTTCTGCTGTAACACTAACAACCTACACAAATGGCCAGTCTCAAGCAGACAATATACACTGTAAAATTTGCTACTTAAAATAAGAGGGCTTCGAGCCCCCTCAGATATGGGCCCACATAGGAATGCCAAGATAATAAGGCCACATAAATCCCCACTCCACCACTCACTCTGAAAGCACATCCAGTGACCTCCCCCTCCCCCAGTGGTGTGATGGGTTCTTTGGGAATTTACATACTACATGCTTGTGGTGTATTTTAATTTTAATAAATTCTCTCTTTGTCCGCTTGTGTCTTCGTAATTCTTTTTACTGCCTGGATCACCGCCTTTCACAGGCTGTTTCACACGGCGGAAGCCTGTAACGACCTTGATAGAGATTGCCAAGATATAGGCCATATGGATAGAAGGAGGAAGAGCTCGTGCTCTCAAGCCAGAAGGAACGCTTACAGATCTCTAACTCGCCACAGACCCTCCATACCCCAAGGCTTCTGGATCAATACAGTCAACCAGCCAATGATGGAAAATACCTGATTTTAAAAGGTTGCATCTGTCCAGACATTTTCCTTGTCGCTATTCCTAACACTCCAGTGTAATACTATTTACGCAGCATTTACCCTTTAGTAGCTGTTATCTGCAGCCGAAGGATGATTCAGAAATACATCCGTTTCTATTCCTTTGATGTTGTGTGAACAGGGCTCAGGTGGTAAAGAAAATGGGTGTGTTTCAAGAAACTAAAATGGAAATGACGATTGGCGATTTCTTGAAAGAAAATACAGATCTCTTGGAACAGAACAGAAATCCTTAATATCAACACTAGATGATGGGCAGCTGGGTAACTTCTAGGTAATGAAAGGCAAACCAACTTAGAATTTCAACTCCGGGTAAACAACTTAAGTCTGGGGACAATTAATGATATCTCCGGCATATGTAAAATGTTTTGGGTTTGTTTTTTTTTTCCAGATAGGGTCTCACTCTACAGCCCAGAGTGACCTGGAACTCACTGCGTATCCCATATTGGCTTTAATTCATCACACTCAACCTTCCTCAGCCTCCCCAAGTGCTAGGATTAGAGACATGACCCTCCAAACCCAGCATTAAAACTGCTTTTAATTCTTTCTTGGAAGAAGTACCCCAGAGTAAGAAAAGACGTAAACAATATACACTATGAAGCCACATAGTGCAAATAGGTACCACACAGGTTTCAATTTTTTTTCCCAGAACAGAGCTCAAACAACGAAAACTCAGAGAGTGGACATACACACAAAAGACTCACTACTTCCGTCAATGGGAAAATAGAGACAACAAAATTAATGACAGGAGATATACTGAAACCGAGGTTGCACATGCCTATAATCTCAGCACTTGGGAGGCTGAGGGGAGAAGATTGGAAGTTTGAAGACTGTTTGGCCCACACAGTGAGATCCTATGGAAAGAAAAGGAAGGAAGGAAGGAAAGAAGGAAGGAAGGGAGGGAGGGAGGGAGGGAGGAATTCTCAGAATTAAAGAAAATTAAGACTTCAATTTAAAAGACTTAGGAGAGGCTGTGATCATACAAGCCTTTAACCCCAGCACTCTAGAGGCAGAGGTGGGTGAGTTTAAGGCCAGCCTGGTCTATATAGCAAGTTCTAGGCCAGCCAGGGGTATGTAGTGAGACCCTATCTAAAAGAAAAGAAAGAAAAATGTTATACAATGTATACAATGTAAAGAAGACAAATTATAGTGGATTTATAAAGTAGCACCGGGGCTGGAGAGATGGCCTAGCGGTTAAGAGCACCGACCGCTCTTACAGAGGACCAGGGTTCGATCCCCAGCACCCACACGGCAGCCGAGAACTGTCTGAAACTCCAATTCCAGGAGAACTTCAGTTCCAGGGGAATCCAACACCGTCTTCTGACCTCTGAGTATATGACACAGATGCACAGACCTGCATGTAGACAGTACATTTATACACATACAGAAATAAATAAAACTAAAAAAAATAAAGTAGCACCATATTGAAGGAAGAAACTGAAAACTTACATAAACAACAATTATAAAAATTAAAATACCATTCACTCTATGAAACTACAATATATATATAATTATATATATATACAAATTACACATGTGAAACAAGACAGGGTCGTCGATGTATCCTCCGACTGCCCAAGCACAGAATCTGGCCAGGCTCAGCCTTCCACGTGCGTGAGTTGCTGATGTACAGGACCAACGAGGGCGAACAGAGTAGAAGAAATCGCCTAGCAATAACTCAGTATGACAAAGACTGGAAACCCAAAACAAAACTAAGAAAAACACATTACACACAATGTGAGAATTAATACCAGGCCCAAGAGAGACAACCCTTGGCGGACGAAAAGCAAAACACAGGGGAATTGAACTAGTGAAAGGAATCATATCGTGCACACCAGTGCCAGGGAGACAAAAGCGAGGAAAAAAAGCGATCAGACCAAGGGCTAGAGAAGAGTTGGGGAGGGAACAGGCTCAGGGAAAACTGGGCCTGAGTAGTTCAGAGTGTAAAAGTTCGCTTACCCCAGGCTGGAAAGCAAAACACTGCGTTGGTGAGAGGCATGTTTATTCACCTTTTAGCCCAGAAATGGAATATTCTGATGCGGGGTCCTGTTTGTCTCAGAGAGTCTGTGTGCTGTGGCGTGGGTACCTTGGGCACCTGTACAAAAAGCATACTTGGATGTAGGGCTATGTATGTGGGTTTGGGCACATTGTAGATTTCCTATGCACTCAGGAGGTATAGAAGCAAAGAAAAGTCATCGAAATTGAAGGCGGCCTGGGGTTGCGTATATGGATGCTGTCCCTTAAAATACAAAAGGGCTGAGCCAGAGCGTAGGGTGGCACACATTTTAATCCCAGGTTCAGCGGGTCTAGAGGCAGAAGGACAGGTGGGATCTCTGTGTGGTCTATAGGGCCAGCCTAGTCCTAACATAGGAGTTCCCGGGACACGCTGGTGCTACAGGGAGCCCATGTCTCGGAAGACCAAAAAAAAAAAAAAAAAAAGAAGAAGCTGTTTCATCTGCTTCGCCTAAAGAGTAAGAATGACCCTCTAGCAGGGCTCCTCCCTCTGTTCATTCATTTGGCCTGGTGAGGAAACAGGTCACCCCACCTTCTGTCAACACACCACCTCCCTGGCCCTCAGTCAGCCACAGGCTGACTTTATGTCACAGATGAGCTTCGGTGTCCCACCCCAGCATGGCTTTCTTCCTCAGAGCCCTTGTGAAGCAAGTTCCTCAACCCTACTTCTTCATTCCTGCCTTTTCACCCTACCCTGACACTCACTTGAGCATGTCTGCAGTGCCTGCGACCCAGAAGGGAAGGGAGGATTAAGGAGCCAGGTAGAGGCAAGATCCTGTGCTTCCTTGGGGAAAGAAATCCGTTTAACAATCAAAGAGAACAACTGGACAAGGAAACCCCACTGGAAATGGGGCTTGAAGTGGTGCCCTGAGAAAGGAGACAGCTCCGAGGAGGTGAATTTAGGAGCTGGTGGAGTTACAGGGAGCTTTTTGTCTTAAGTCGAACCCCACTGGTGGGGGGGGGGGGTTCTTCCACACACAGGTACCAGACATCTCTCAGGACCAACCCATCCATTTTTCTACTTCCCCCAGATTCTCTTTCAATGGATCTGCCTTACCCGGTTTCCCACAGAGAGACACACCCTGCACTGTCTCCCCCACCTCATTCCATATCCCTGAAGTGAGGACCCCTAGTCCTGGGCTTCACAAGACAGACCACAAAATGGTCCAATGACCTTTCTAGATTGCTTGTCTTCATTCAGTAGTCACAAAGCTTATGTTATGGGCGAAGCCAATACTGAGGCTTATCCAAAAAACTCTACAGAAGTTAAAAAGACAAGGTGTGGTAATACACACCTGTATACTCAGCACTAAGGAGGTAAAAGCCAGAGGATCAGGAGTTCAAGGTCAGCCTGGGCTACGTGAGACCTTGTCATGGGGAAAATAAAATGGAAGAAGAAAAAGCAAAAGGGAGAAGGAGGAGTTATAACTGTAACCCCAGCCCTTGGAAGGCTCAAGGCCAAGTTGGGCTATACGTCAAGTGCCAGGCCAGCCAGGTCTACACAGCAAGACTCCGCCTTCCAAAACTCAAAAAGGAAGGGAAGAGGAAACTGAAGATTTAGGCCTTGGCTTGAAAGCATAGGAACTGGTGTTCTCTGTTTCCCGGAGATCTAACAGAGCCTCTCAGAAGCTAGAGAGCATCCCAGCGGGCCACGGATCCCACACCTCTAACTTGAAGCCTTTTCATGACACCCTGGTCACGTTAAAAAGAAGGCACCCCACCCAGAAATCCAGAGAGCACTGTGCCCTGAAATAATAAAAGGTTTTCAAGACAGGAGTCCCCCGAGAAAACCCTGGAGCTGTGTTCTCTGTCTTATCCATAGAAAGGAGCAGTTCAATGGGAGAACTGTTGGAATCCAGTTTGAAAGAACAGGGAGCTGTGCGTGGCAGAGAAAAGGAAAGAGAATAGCATTTTCTCCTCAAGTTTCTTAGACATTCCTCTTGTGGAACGAATTTTCCACTCTGTCTAGCAGAGCAAAGGCAGGCGTGGTAAATGTGACAGAGTGGATTCTGGTTAGGCAGTTCAAGAATCGATTCCCCAGATAGGGAGATTAACTACCCAGCCCTTTGGTCATGCACATCACCCTGCTGTCAGAGTCAGAGCTCTGGACTGGTCATCTGGAAGTGGCAATTCTGTTCCGCCTATATGGTGACTTTATTGCCCTCATATAAAAAGGGTCAGGGCAGCCTTAGAACAACAAACTGTCGCCCAACCCCAGGTCCTCCCAGAGAATCACTGTAAAGTCATTTCTCACCTTTCCTCCCTAGTTCCCATGCTCAGTGACAAGCAGGAACCAGAAAGTGCCTGAGTCACCAATCATATGACTGAAAGTGCACACGGGGCTTCTCTCCACGCTTGGCAAGGCAGTGTGAAACTGATGTCTCCTGTGTCCCGCTGTATGACAGCCATGGACACACACAGTTCTGTGTCAGGAAGCGTCCTCGGGACAAGAAAACTCATCCTTGGAAACCGTTCCTGGCCCGGCTGGAAGAGCGGTTCCAGCTGACCCTGAAGGTGCTGTGGTTCACAGCTGGGATCGGCCAGAAACTGTAGTTTCCGGGTTTCCTCTTTGCACTCTCCCCAAAAATGTCCGAAGCAGATCTTGAGCTATTCTCTCTGGCTGCGTTCAGGCACGAGTTAGTCAGTTAATTGGTTAGTTGGATAGTTGGTTGATTAGTTGATAAGTTTGGAAAACACCACAGGTCATAATCTACCCTTAAGAAAATGGTATTCTTTCACAGACCCTTTAATAATTTCACAGACAAAGCCTTGAAGAAGTTCCCAGGAAGGATCTTTTCCTATTCCCATGATTTCTGTTTTCTAAGAATGATGAACTCAGAGACTCAAGTTAGTCAGACCTTCAGAATCTTCCAGGGAAAGCACCTGCGTCTTTTCCCAAAAAAAGGAGGCTCAAGCCCTAGAGATAGGTGGCCTGGCCAGGGTACGTATCTGGTCAGTGCCCTTCACCTTGGGGTGGACCTGCCCGGATTCCACAGTGAAGTTGAGGAAACAGACTGTTTCCTTCTTGATTCACCACATGGGGTTTGCATATGAATGGCAAGTATAGTTTTAGACATCTCCTTTCCTGTGTCCCAATCCCTACCACCATACGTATATACGCATAGACACTTACATACACACATGCATGTATATACATGCACATATATGCACATAGACACATGCATGCATATGCATACATACACATATACACATATGTATACACAAACACATGCATGAACATACATATATACATACATAAACAAAAACGTATATGCACATATATACACACAGGCACACACATGATAACTGGTCTGTTTTTTATTTCCATGACATTTGTGGTTTATAGGTATTCGTCTAATAGAAGTACAATTGAATATGAAAATGTCATAATGAAACCCAATTCATACACGCTAACTTTTTTTGGGTGGGGGGTGGACAGGGTCTCCCTGTAGCCCCAGATGTCCTAGAACTCATTATGCAGACCAGGCTGGCCTTGAACTTACAGAGATCTGCCTGCTTCTGCCTCCCAAGTGCTGTACACACTAACTTTATAAAAAATTAAAATAAGGCCGGGTGTGGTGGTGCATGCCTTTAATCCCAGCACTCAGGAGGCAGAGGCAGGCCGATCTCTGTAAGTTCAAGGCCAGCCTGGTCTACATAGTGAGTTCCAGGATGGCTGGAGCTACAGAGAGACCCTGTCTCAAAAAGACATTAAATAAATAAATAAATATTTTAAAAACTTACACTTGAAAACCACAAGATGGACCTGCCTCCCTGACCCACACAGGCACGGAGCTGGCTCCCATGCCAAGCTGCAACCTATGGCAAACACAGGCTTCTTGCCATCAGGTCCTGCCATGCAATTCTTTTTCCATTCTCATCTCCCAACTCCCAGAGGCCACTGCCTCACCAACAAAGCACATCCATCAGACGTGTGCAACTCCCTCAGAGCTGAAACATCAGCTATTATAGTGAGACAGGCATAAGAGTATCCAGCTCTCAAACCAAAGACCTAAACATGCCATGGCTGTGTGTTCTCACCCCAGACCCCTATTCACTGGTAGCTTCCAGTGGAGGACGTTTGCACAGTGTCCTGAGGTCTGCATGAGATCACATTAAGGGGTGCCCATGTGACACTGCCCTGGACTGACGCAAATGTGACGGATGCTTATGACTGGTTGGACCATGCGGTGGAGTTCTTCGCAGGGAGGGTGCCAGCCACTAGGTGGGGAGGGAGGCAGGGCTGCAGGTTGGAGCTGCGGTCGGTCTGCCTGGTCTGCCCCACCTAGGTACACAAGAAAGCAGCTCTTCCCACAGCCCTGAGAGGGAGGCACGGCTGGGGCAGGTCATAGCTAGGGCCAGCTGCACGCACAACCTCAGAATGCTCCGTCTGATACTGAAGCTGTCTTTTTCATTTTTTTTTTTTTTTTAACTTCTTTTTCTGGTTCTCAGGCTTCTGTGGCATTTTAAAGAGGCTGTGTCACTACTAGCCTGGCAGACAGGCGGATTGCTCAAGGGCAGCAACTCATTCGTTTTCCTGGCTTGAACTTGTGCAAAGAAAGCCTGCTGGGAACCTGAACGGCTGCTCTGCTCTGACCTGGACTCCCTTCCAGCACCCCATCTCTCCCTCCCACTCCAATGGCGGAGCAGTCTCAACAAGAAATGCTAATCTTCTACCTAAGACATCTCACCTTCCTTCTCCATCTCCAAATCCTTCACCCCCTCTAGTGAGGGAGCATCTTCCTGTGCTCACAACAGACACACACACATTTGTCCTCCTCCCTTACCAATCTGGCCATTCTCCTGACCTCAACCAATAGCCCACTTCATTTCTCCTCCTATCAGACATCGCTGTCCATATAAACTCAAAACTATTCCTGGATGTTTTTTCGACAACTCACTATGTTTACAGTACTATTGCTATTGTTCTTGTTACCACACCCGCTAAACAGCAGTTCCAGTTTATGTTCTATAGAAACTTTACTCCCTGTGGCTAGATAGGTCATAGGCTCTAGGGAAGAGCCTCCTACTATTATTCTGTTAAATGGACATAGAATTAAGTCAGATCCTAATGACGTAGCACTGTAGCCATGGATTATTGTATCTCTCAATTGTCATCAGAGTAGTTTCTTCTTGCTGCAGACGGTGATTAACAGAGAGACCCACAACTGGTCAACGTGCAGAGATTTGGAGTACTCATTCCTAATCGGGCCATCTCTACTACACCCCTCTCCCACACCTGGCTGACTCTCATCTACATCCTTCAATGAGTGGTTATTTCACTTTGAAAGTGGATCCAAAACCTGTTCCTCCACAAATATCTGCTCCCACCAACAAACGTCCATGGAACTGTCCTCCCTCCATCAGGCTGGCATAGTGATTTGATTATCTAAATTTCTTTTTTTTTTTTTTTTTTGGTCTTTTCGAGACAGGGTCTCCCTGTAGCCCCAGCTCTCCTGGAACTCACTCTGTAGACCAGGCTGGCCTTGAACTCACAAAGATCTGCCTGCCTCTGCCTCCCAAGTGCTAGGATTAAAGGCGTGCGCCACCACGCCCGGCTCGATTATCTAAATTTCTATTCATAGTCTTTCTTAATTCTCTATTTCTATTACATGATACTTCTCTCTTAACTAATTATTTAAGCACTAGGCTTGAGAACCATTCCTAATTCCCCAGCCTCTCTTCCCCCCACATTTAGCCAATAACCAAGGCATTTAGTTCTTCTTCCTCAAAACTTTAACAAGCTCCTTTCCTCTTTATCCACCTTATTTCCACTAACATTATCCTCTCAAGTTCAGGTGAATCATTATGTCACTCATTCATGAAATATGTTTTAAGTGTATACTCTGCGCCAGAGTTTGTACTACAAATTAGGATAACACACATGCAGACTGCCCTTTGTCTAGCAGTAGAATTTATAACCTGGTAGAAGAGATAGTCATTGCTCAAGAAAATGCTAATGAATACATAATTACAAGTTGAAATGAACAATATGAAAGAGAAAAAGCATAATTAAGAGTGTGATTCAGACACAGTTGCTCATACCTGTTGTCCCAGCCTGGGCTACATAGGGAGTTCTAGCATAACTTGGACTGCAGAGTAAGACCCTGTCTTAGAAACTACAAGTGGGGAGGGGAAGGCAAAGGGTGGATTTTGCCTGAATAAATGGAAGTGGCCCACTGAGACGGGGAAGGTTGCTTACTGACACAATTTCTGACACAAACCATGGTCAGAGGAGCGCAGATGGTCCTAAACCCTGGGAAAGGTCAACAAGAATAAGGTGAGGGCCAGAGGGTATAGAGCAGGATGAGGCTGAAGGGAGGGTCAGTCTGGCCAGCTGGGGTAAGTTACTTGGCAAAGGTGTACCTAAGACCCATGTGACTAAGCCAGTGGCCCCGACTGGAGCCTCTGTTTTTCCTTATTCTAATTCTCTGCCTCACTCATCAAAAGACTCTCTAGAGCCTTGTCCCAACACCATCATCCGTCACTTCTACACTACAGCCAGTGGACTGTCTGCCTCTGCTCGCCTCCTTTCTTCCTCTTCTCCAGCCTGCTGTTCCTGGCTATCTGTAACCTGCTTACCTTTGAGGGCCTTGTTGAAATCTCCCAGCCACCTCACTCACCATGGGCTCTCCACGTGTCAGCAGCCAGGACCCTTGCAGATGGCCAGTGCAAGATGGGCTTCAGAGCCGGAAAGCTTCCCTTTGAACACTGATTTTTGAGCCAGTCACTTCATTCTGGAAGCTGCAGCTATCTAATCTAGGAAATGGACAAAATCATTATACTTAGAAAGTTACTGAAGAATTAAGTCTGAGTACATTTTCGAGCTAACTAAAGGAATTCCTAGAACATAATAAACCCAGAATGCATGCTGTCTATCCACTTCCTTCACTGTCTCTTACCTTTCTAAGGAAATAGTAGATTTTTTTTTTACTTAAAAAGTTTTTCATCCTTGTTTTTCTCCCCCTCCAGTTAGTGCCTGATATGAAATTTTTTAATAAATATGTTTTTCTTATTTTTTTTTATTTTGTATGTGTACGAATGTACTGTCTGCGTGTAGGTTTGTGCACCCATGTCGTGCAATGCCGCAGAGGTCAGAAGAGGGTGTCGGATTCCTCTGGAACTGGAGTTAAAGACAGTTTCATCTGCCATGTGGGTGCTGGGGATCGAACCCAGATCCTCTGTAAGAGCATTCAGAGCTCTTAACCGCTAGGCCATCTCTCCAGCCCCAATATGAAAGGTATTTAATCAATAATTTTGACTGCTTCAAGATGCTAAATAATTGTTGAGAATGCCAAAGAAGTGTTTACTTGGGCAGAATCAAATATTTAAAATATTTTAATTATACTTTTTTAAAGTAAATCATTTCAATGTAGTAAAAAAAAAAAAAACCCTCCTTGTTTTGAGACAGGGTATGACATAACCAAGGATAGCCTCTAATTTTCTGTGTAGCTGAGGCTGGCCCTGAACTCTGCATTTTCCTGCCTTCACTTCTACATACTGAGATAACAGGTGAACACCACCCCATCCAGCTTAAAAAAATCTTTTAATTAATACATCACATTAACAGATTAAAGTGGGAAATCTGATCATCTCGATGGCTTCAAAATAGCCAAACTTAACTCATTATCGTTTTCTCAAACTATCAAAAATATTTTCCTTGGTAAGTTCAATGCTGACAAGGATAGGATTCTATAAAGTCATTCACTCCTGGTGACGGGATGAATTACTGCTAATACTTGAGGAAACTATTTGGCAGTCTGTATAAAAATACCCATCATTTTTTGCTTGGTAATTAACTGAGCCTCTAGAAACAAAGAGGAGGATGTAATAAAGGTTTGTATTAGGAGAATTTATTTGTTGCATTGTCTATAACAGTAAAAAGGAAAAAAGGAATGACATAATCGGCCAATAACAGGGAATGAACCTATAAATTAGAGGCTAGGGTTTAGCCATGAGAGAGGTTGTTCATGGAGTCATTTGTTTAAGGTGGTGTTTCTAAAGACATTGAGCAATATCTGCGCTGCTGTGTCAAGTGGCCATATGTTTATATACCTGAACTTCAGTACTGTACCAGCTATGGAAATATACACAGTTTACCCACATATTCACCATCTCAGCCTTCAAAGTTATAAGAATTCATGGAGGGGGTAGTGAGGAGTCTGTGCTGAGCATCGCATACAAGTCCACTACCAAATGGGAACCTGGACATTGCCATCGGCAAAAATTCAGAAAGCAGAGCTGGAGAGATGATGGCTCAGCTGTTAAGAGCACTGGCTGTTCTTCCTAAGGACCTAGATTGGATTCCCAGCACCTACAGGGCAGCTAACAACTATGAATAACTTCAGTTCCGGGGGGCGGAAGAGTGGATCTGACGCCCTCTTCTGACCTCCATGAGCACTGCACAGCACAGGTATACTTACACACAATGCAGACAATATGCTCATACACATAAAATAAAAATAATATAATTTTTTAATCGGAAAGCTAACAGATGGCTCAGTGGGTAAATGTGCTTAGTGCCGAGACTGACAACCTGAGTTCGATCCCCAAGCCCCACATGGTAGAAGGAGAAAACTGACTCCTTCAACGTGTTTTCTGATCTCCTCACATGTGCCGTAGTATGCATACAACACACACGTGCACACACACACACACACACACACACACACACACGCACAAACATGTAATGATTTAGAAAGCCAACAGTAATGACAACTATGCCTAGTAAAGAGAAAAATCTGTTAAAGTATTACTAGAGGAAACTGATGAATTCTTCCAATATTTTCACAAAAATTTTCCCCTTTATGATTATGTCCCCCAAAACCAAATGAAGTTAAAGATGTATTCAGCTTTATTTTCTTTAGAAAAGTCATCCTCCCACACCACCCCCTCCCCATCAAAATTGACTAGCATTTCCTTTTAGAATTGGTACAATTACAACGGTGTGTACTTAAACTTTATTCTTTATGGAAATGGATATACACGCAATTGGTACATGAATACTCAATCACCTGCTACAGCGGAAACAGACCTTGACCGAGACTTGAGCCTCTGAGACGTAGGCCTGGTGGCTACAGCCTGGCTCCAGAGACACAGGAGTTCTGGCTGGACTTGGTGTCTGAGTAACAGTCCCAACCTTCAAAGAATGTGTGAATATTTCCTAGGGAGAACACCCATCCTCTTGGGGTTGCCTGGGGTAACTGCGGCAGAGGTAGTAGATGCCTCAACAGAGACACTGACACCCAAAAATTCTAGGATGACATCCTGAAGGCCATAAATCGAATGTCCGTTGATGAGGGGTTGGCTGGATTCCAGTTCTGCTAGCATTTGTTTGCGCCTGGGTTTTCTACTGAAAAAAAAAAATGGTAGGATGCCCATTAGCCTCAGCAGAGTCTGCTTTCCTAAGCCACCTTCCGGTGTGTGTGTTATATGCATATGTGTACTTGGGGAGAGGGTGCAATCCCAGAGACTAAACAGGATGTCTTCTGGAATTGCTTCTTCACCAGAATTTTGGAGACAGGGTCCCTCACTGAATCCGAACATCACCATTTTGACTAGATTGGCTCACCAGCGAGCCAATCTACTCAAAAGATTGGCTCGCTGGTGAGCCAATCTAGTCAAAGGGTCTGCCTGTTCTGCCTCCAGTGCTAGAATTATAAATGCAGAGTCTATATATGGAGATGGTTCCATGGTCTGCTGAGAAAAATCTACATTCCAGACCCACTGAATGGAATATTATATATATATAATATATATAATATATATATAATATATATATATATATACTCATTTGACCTTTGATATAGTTTAACTCAAAAGTTTCTGTTTGAAGTTAGCTTTGATGAACTAATGATTAAAGAGGGATAGTAGAATCACCCAAATTAATGTTTCAGAGCTCATTTCAGTTTGTCCTTTGGTGTTTGTTTTTTTTTTGCATGTGTATGAATGTACTGTCTGCATGTAGGTTTGTGCACCCGTGTCGTGCAATGCCTTGGAGGTCAGAAGAGGGTCTCGGGTTCCCCTGGAACTGGAGTTCTCCTGGAATTGGAGTTACAGACGGTTCATGTGGGTGCTGGGGATCGAACCCCAGTCCTCTGCAAGAACAGTCGGTGCTCTTAACCGCTAGGCTATCTCTCCAGCCCCGTCCTTTGGTGTTTGTTTTATGAAACTGAGTATCTATCATTGGTGAACATATATTTATAATTCTTGCATCTTGATAAAGAATTGTAAATGCAGGCTGCCGGACTTACTTACTTGGGTACTGGAGATCCAAACTCGAGTCCTTAGCCTTATGTGGCAAGCACTTTCCCCAACAGCAATCTCCCCAAACTCTATTTTTGTGTTTGTTGTGTGGGGGGCGGTATTTTATTGTGCTGGTGGTTTGGGTTTTGGCTTTGGAGACAAGGTTTTGCCATGTGGCCTGGGCTAGCCTAGAACTCGCTTTGTAGCCCAAGCTGCATTGGAACTTGCATCGATCCACCTATCTCAGGCTCCAGAGGTGCTATGAAGACAGCTTGTCCAAGTGCCCCTGGCTCCACGGCCACCCGCTGCCTATGAGTCCTTACAGGAAACCCCACCACGCCAGGCAGACTCCTAAAGAGGCCAGACATACTGCACTCAGCTGTATAGACATGTTAAATTCCCCACCAGAACCGCTAACCATCTTTGAACTACAGTATATGGACTTTCTATTGCCCTGTGGATAGCAAGACAGTCAGATCTACAGACACAGAACTAACTCGGTCACTCTTCTGGGTCACTGCTGCATGGCTGCAGATATCCACAAATTCTTTAGAGATTATTTCTGGATTTTTTTTTTCTTTTTTGGTCTTTTTGAGACAAGAGTCTTCCTGTAGCCCCAGCTGGCCTGGAACTTGCTATGTAGACCAGGCTAGCATTGAACTCAGAGATCCACCTGCCTCTGTCTCCTGAGTGCTGGGGTCAAAGGCATGTGCCACCATGTCCAGCCTGTCAGGCTCTTTACCTGTGCTTCTGTTGGCTACACCTCCAGTATCTTCATGAACTTTTCAATGAAGGATCCCGTTATAGAAGTGGAAGAGTCTCTGACTCCACATGGCCGTCCTGGAGACAGCAGAGAATCCTGTCCTATGCCGTTTGACTGGGACAGAGCCTCAGTCTGGACTTGCTAGTCTTCCTGATTGGATCTGAGCTTGGTTTCATTTTTAGCCTCTCTCAGCATCTCTGTGCAGCTCTTGGATTCAGAGAGAAGATGTAGCCTTAAAGATGTACTCATAGGGGCCAAAGAGGTAGCTCAGTAGTTACAGACACTGGCTGCCCTTCCGGAGAATCTGGATTGGATTCCCAATGTCCACACACAGTGGCCTGTATCTGTATCTCCACTTTCAGGGGATTCAATGACTTCTACAAATAGAAAATAAATAATTTCCTCAATTTAAAAAAATATGTGGTCACAATAACACTCAACACCGTCTTGTCTAGTCAGAGACCATGAACCATTCTTACTGTTTTGTTTTTTTTTTGAGACAGGCTCTCACTATGTATCCTTGGCTGGCTTAGAACTCACTATGCAGGCCAGGATGGCCTTGAACTCAGAGAGATATGCTCCCAAGTTGTGAGATTAAAGGTGTGCCTCAGGGCATAGAGGGCAGGCGGCTACTTGGAGGAAGCCTTCCGGGTACAGGTGACCTGAAATCCCTTCCCTGGTGCTAGAGCCCAGCCATCTTCCCACCATCAGTAGAAATGCAGAAGAAGGCACTGAAGCCTTAGGCTGAGCAGAGAAGGATGACTCAGAGCCAGCAGAGCAAGATCCCCACAATCATCAGCCTCCAGCTACTACACAGATTCCTGGGGTTACCACTGGACTGAGTGTGGGGCCCCAACACAATGCAAGTGGGATCAACCCAGACTGAAACCCTCGACTGGGCGGATTCATCATGGTGTCCTCCAACTTAAATGTTACTTAAAGGATTTACAATATGGTGATGGTAAATCATGCCTGTAATCTTAGCACTCAGAAGGTCAAGATAGGGCCAACGTAGTCATGAGCCAGCATGAGCTACATAGGAAGTTCCAGACCAGGCTGGACTACACAGTGAGACCCTGTTTCATTTTTTTTTTAAATTTACTAACAACATATGTTACTAAATCTTCAAAATCTGGTCTTATTTTACACTCATTGAATATTTCAGTTTGAACCAGCCACAGTTAAAGTGCTTTGTAGCTCAAGTCTATTAGAAAATGCAACAAAAAATGGCTCCCAAAGTCCACACAGCCAGCTCTGGTGGTACACACCTTTCATCCCAGCACTCAGGAAGCAGAGGCAATGGTGAGATTGAAGTCAACCTGGTTTGTAGCTGGGGCTACAGGGAGACCCCATCTGAAACAAACAAACAAATAAACAAAAAGAGTTGTATCTGCATGCAAGCTGGAGAGATGCTCAGAGAGTAAGAGAGCCTGCTGCACAGGCTTGAGGACGACTTTAGATTCCAGCGGCCACATAAAAAGCCAGGCGTGTTGGTACACACAAGTGTAACCCCAATGCTATGAGGGGCCAGAGACAGGAAGGTCGCTGGGGTCCACTGGCTGCCGGTCTGGTATCAGGTTCAGTGAAGGACTCTTGTCGCAGGGGAATAAAGTGGAGAATGATCGAGCCGGATACCAGATGTCCTCTGGCCTTCACATGGGCACCCACACCCACACCCACACACATGTTGCTAAAATTCCTTCAGGAGGTGGATACAAACAAGGTCACCCCCTCCTAACATCCCAACAATAATCCGAGGTACAGTTCCACCAAAGTTCCCTCTGGGTAACTAATGAGTTTAGTGGGCTTATTTACGGGGCCATGGTTGAGGGGTTACTTAGAAGAGCATGGATGCTCCCCACTAAGACCTCACTGGAAAATCTTCATCCAGCATGCTTGATGGCTTCCCCATAGCACCATAGATGTAGCCTTCCTTCCATAGTCTTCCCCAGCCTGTATTCTCTAGCCTTTCCTGCAGGCCAAGTGCCCAGCACAGGTTAGGAAGTATGGTTGGATACTCTGGTCAAGGTCCCATCACGTCACTCGCAGGTCAGCATGTGAACAGTCCACAAGCTTCCATGTCATGATCTTTGGCAATCAGGAAGGTGTGAGCTCAGGAAGATGGCTTCTGTCTGACTTGGAGGACATATCCTATAGCACACACACCTACCATTGTCATACACAAAATAATATATAAATAAGTAAATTGAACTGCGAGGGAAAAGGCAGAAAGTAGTGAGACTGGACACTCAGGTGACAATTTATTAAACACTCAGCTACTCTGACAAATAGACCCAAGTCTGCAGATGCTCAAAGCTAACTCCAAGAACATCTGCTCAGAAACCCTCCCAGGCCACCCACAGGAAGCTCAGGATTGTGTTGTTTCTTGGAGTGGGTGTGGAAGGCAATGAACAATAGCTTTTAAATCAGGAAGTGGAAAAACAAAACACAGAAATAAGATTTGAGGTAGAATCAGTGATCCTTTATCCCCGTACACAGTACGTATGGAAGTCGTGAAATGCTCATAGAACCAATGTGGTTCTTATTTGTTCAAGTCCTGCACTGCTTTGCAGAGGGGTTATGGGAAGGGGACTGGAACTCTGAAAATATTAATGTCCTACACAAATGCTATAGAGGTTCAGAAAGAGCTGAAAGGGGAAAATGAGAGAATATTAGGTTATAATGCAATTAAAATTTAAAAGTAACAATTGTCAGTAATTCATGTTAGGTGCAGAGCCCTAAGACAAGAGCCATTAGATCACCGAGTACGGTGACTCCTCCTGCCCCCACATGTCATGGGGCAACGCCCCAGCTTTAACTCATCCGGAGGCAGGAACCTATAGCACCAGACCAACTGGGGCCCTCCGATCCAATAAGGAGGAGACTCCAAAAGTGAGGACAACTGCAGAACTCACCCAAGATGCCTTTCAGAGTTCATCCAGAGCTTCCAGAACAGGTTTCTTTTTTAGAATTATATTTTTTTCTTTTTAGTCATGTGTCTACACCTAGGTATGTGCACGTGAATACAAGTACATGTGGAGGCCAGAAGAGGATGTTGGGTTCCCTGTTAACTCCAGAGCTACAAGCATTTGTGAACCACCCTGACACAGATGCTAGGGACCTAACTCAGGTCTTCTGGAAGAGCAGGAAGTGCTATTAACCACAGAGCCATCTCTTCAGCCCTTCAGAAGTAACTTTAATCTTGAGTTATTCTAAAATCAGCTTGTCATCATTTCTGGGCTAGGTTCAGCATCTTCTCATTAACTTCTAAAGGGAGCTCCTAGCAAGGACCCTTATGTAACAGCCCGCAGGGCCTAGATAAACACTTTTATCTGTTCCCTAAGAAAGATCAGATTTGTTGTAAGTTAAGAGGAAACTCTGATGTCTGTTGCAGAAGAAAAAAGGAACTGATTCTGCAGGAAACCCAGAGAGCCAAGGTTTTGAAGCCAGCTGTGTACTAGAAACAATTGTTCCTGAAAATGGTTCCATTTTTCATGTCTGAATGTCCTCAGCTTTCAAAGGATGACAGTGTTACCTACATCCCAGGATCATAGTGAACATTCCAGGAAAATCTAATATTTTAAGAAGTTTATTTATTTAGTTAGTAGGTTAGCTAGCTAGTTAGTTTTTTGTTTGTTTGTTTGTTTGTTTGTTTGTTTCAGTGTTTTTGAGACAGGGTCTCCTTGTAGCCCCAGCTGGCCTGGAACTCACTATGGAGACCAAGCTGGCATTAAACTCACAGAGATCCTCCTGCCTCTGCCTCCCGAGTGCTGATATTAAAGGCGTGTGCCACCATGCCCAGCGAAGTTTATTTTATTTATTTATTTATTTTTTTGTCTTTTTGAGACAGGGTCTCACTGTAGCTCTGGCTGTCCTGGAACTCACTCTGTAGACCAGGCTAGCCTCGAACTCACAGAGATCCACGTGCCTCTGCCTCCCAAGTGCTAGGATTAAAGGCGTGTGCCACCACACTCGGTGAAGTTTATTTTTTTATAACACGAAATACTATAGTTGGCTACTCTTAAATGAGTGCAGACTCTGCCCAAGCAACCCCTAGAGATGAAGTACCAGAAGTTGGAAGGCAAAACCCCTGCCAATGTAGCAAAGTGCCTAAATAACAGATTCTGTTCTTATAACTGTGGAGAACCTGAACTCTGACTGACTGCCTGGGCCAGAATCTGAAGCAGTGGAACCCAGGAAACAGCCTGAAGTCCACAGCCACCCCGGCCTCTAGAAGCTGCAGAGCCCTGTATGTCTGAAGCCCTAAGAGGGAGAGGTGGTTGTGAGCGCAGGGACTTGTCCACTCAGACATCTGGCTACAATTCTACCACATCCTCCTCTCCATCTGGTCTGAAGCCACACCCCTGGTGCTGGCCTGAAATGAGCCAGACACCACCCAAGCAGGGGTGTAAAGCGCTTCTCCCTGGACTCACCCAGCACGTCCATCCTAGGTTTCTCTTCTTCTCTTCATTAATTTTGCAGCATCGTTCGTTGCTGCTCTTCATAAGCAAGGCAGCGGGATCAAGGTCCTTTGGGTTTCACTCCTGGCTGACTTATTCACTTTCCCCTCACACCTCTGTTTCCTCCTGTCAGCTAAATACCAAAAGAGACGACAGGTAGCCTCAAGGGGACTGGTGAGATGGCTAAGCAGGTGAAACGCTGGCCACCAAGCCTAACAATCTGAGTTCGAACTCCAGGACCCCCACAGGATAGAAAGAGAGAACTGACTCCCCCAAGATATCTTTGGACCTCTATACACCTCCATAAATAAATAACATTTTGTTTAATGTACCTCCATTTGTCAGAGAGTTGAAGAATTCTAAGACTTGGTAAGAACAAGCAACACAGTAAACATCCATAAACATCTAGCTGTGAACACTCCAGGTCAATAATACAATGTCCATTACAAAATGCTTTATACTACTGTCTCGGTTCATAACAAAAGCTTCCCTGTAAGGCAGATATTTGTGGTAGTCAGTCTGCAACTGGTCCCAGATGCTTGCCATGCCCTTAACTGCTCTCCATTGAGTGGGGTTGACCTGCGGAGTCAACAGAACTTTGCAATGATGGGATGAGGTCTCTAGGATTGGGGGGTCTTGGACCCCTCAACCAGAAGCGAGGTTCTTCGGCCACCTGACAACAGGAAGAAGCAGCTAGCAAGTGGACCCCGGGTCCCCACAGAGACTTCAGAGACCTGTAGTCACTTCCAACCCCTTATAATTTACATGCCACCTAATTCAACTACTCAAAGTGCACCATTTGGCAGCTTTCTAGAATATCCACAAATATGTGCAGCCATCACTATCATCAAATTGAGAATATTTTCTCCTTGGCCAAAAAAAAAAAAAAAAAGTCCTAGCCCTTCATTTATTTTGTGACTGTTGTTTTCAAAGTCCATCAATGTGTACCATGCATCAGAATTTGATTCCATTTTATGGCTGAATAAAATTCCATTGAATATAGACATTGAATATAGACTTGTTTTATCCTCTCATCCATTCATGAATCCTGGGCTGCTTCTGACTTTGGGTTATAATGAATACTGTTGTGCCGGCCCCGGCATCATATGCCTTTAATCCTCAGCACTGCAAGGAGCAGAGCAGGTGGAATCTCTGTGAGTTCAAGGCTCAGCCTGCGTCACAGTATGTGAGTTCAGGACAGCTGGAGCTACAGGGAATATATATATATATATATATATATATATAGTGAATACTGTTGCTATAAACACTCATATGTACTTATGTATTTTAGCTTCTCTTGGTATATGGCTAGGATCAGATTCTTGGCCACAAAGTATTATGGTTAGCAACTTGAGGGACTGTAGCACTCTTCATCCCCACCAGGAGACTATGTGAGCTCTTGTTTTTCCATATACTCTCCAACACTTGTTGTACTGGCTTTTTTATTGTTATTGTTCTTCTTCAAGCCATCCTGTGTGAGTGTGAATTAGCATCTCGTTATGATTTTGATTTGCATTTTCCTGATGACTTATGTCCTTTTCGTTACTATTGGTCATTTGTGTATCTTCTTGAGAGAAATATTTTCTCAAATATTTGGCCCATTGTTTATGACATTTGACATTTATTGTTAAATTGTAAGTGTTCTTCATAGACTCAAAATAGAAGACTGTTATCAAATATATGATTTACAAAGATTTTTATCCATTCTATATATTAGAAGAAAACACTGATGATAACCTACAAGATATAGGTGTAAGAAAAGACTTTGTAAATCAGACAGTCGTTGCACAGGGAATAAGGTCAACAATCAACAAATGGGACCTCATTAAACTAAAAATCTTCTGTAGAGCAAAAGAAACAATCAAAGAAGTGAAGAAAAAACCTGCAGAGTGGGAGGAAACCTTCACCAGTGACACATCTGACAAAGGTTTAACATCCAGATTATATAAATTACTCAAAAAACAGAAGACCAAGAAAACAAATGACCCAATTAAAAGATGGGCTAAAGATCTGAACAGAGAGTTCTCAAGAGAAGAAATAAAGATGGTTAAGAAACATCTTTTAAAATGTTCAACATCATTAGTAATTAATGAAATGCAAATTAAAACCACTTTAAGATTTCATCTTACACCAGTAAGGCTATGATCAAGAAAAGAATGGATATGATAAAAAAAAAAAATGCTGGAGAGGCTGTGGGGAAAGGGGAACAATCGTTCACTGCTGGTGGGAATGCAACCCTTATGGAAAGCAGTGTGCAGACCTCTTAAAAGACTAAAAATGAACCTACCATTTGACCCAGTCATACCACTCCTGGGTGCATATTCAAAGAGTCCCTCCTCTAGCAGAGATCCTCCCACAACCATGTTTATTGCTGCTCTTTTCACAATAGCGAAGACCTGGAAACACCCCAAGTGTCCTTCAACTGATGAGTGGATAATGAGAATGTGGTACATCTACACAATGGAGTTCTATGCAGCGGTAAAGAAAATGACATCATGAATTTTGCAGGTAAATGGATGGAGCTAGAAGTTGCTATGCTAAATGAAGTAACACAGTCTCAGAAAAACAATGTATGGTGTCCCTCATCTGTGGATCTTAGCACCAAATCCTTATATGTAAGTCAAAGTGGGTAATATGTTAGTAAAAATAATACCACATTGACTGATGTTACTATAGACATAGCTTGAAGTTTATGTCTCTGTTATCCTCAGTTCTAAGATTTACAAGAAAAAATAAATCTCTTTTTTAAGTATGTTAAGACATACATCACTCTTGGAAGACTCAGAATGAACTTGCCACCTCACCCAACCATACCACTCCTGGGTATGTACCCACAAGACTCATCTTACCAGAGATACATGCACAGCCATGTTTATTGCAGCTCTCTTCACAATAGCAAAGAGCTGGAACCAACCCAAGTGCCCCTCAACTGAAGAGTGGGTAGAGAAAATGTAGTACATCTACACAATGGAGTTCTATGCAGCAGTAAAGAAAGATGACATCATGAACACTGCAGGTAAATGGATGGAGCTAGAAGATATCTTGCTAAGTGAAGTAACACAGTCCCAGAAAAACAAACGACGAATGGAATCCCTCATCTGTGGACGTTAGCACCAATTACCTAATTATATGGCAAACTGAGTAACATTAATGTGATATGAAAACAACTGTGCTCTTATATTGTGAATCCCTTAAAAAATAAGTAAATAAAAATTTTAAAAAGACATACATCCACTTGCTATGTAGTTTAGGAATATAAAATTATATTTCCTCTTACCTGGACACAACTTTACTGCTAAAGCAATAAAGTGAACCCCTAAATGTGTTTTGGAATTAACCTAGAGTTTATTTTCAGACTTTATAATTTTTGTATATGAGTAGAGTGTATATATGCATATATTGGAGTGATATAAAATTAAAGGGAACAACAATAACAAAAAGACTTGTTCAAAGAACTGACTAAAACAGTAATCTTCTGCATTGAAAAAGTTAAAAAAAGACTGAGAAAAAGATGTAAGATGGAACTGAACATGAATGGCAGAATGTATGAGTTTGGGGTCAGGGGAGGACAAGCATTTGGGGACAGGTCTAAATTTGATTAAGAAGTGTATGAAATGCACAAAAGCTCAATAAAAGTTAAGAAAAAAAGAAAATGTTATAATTGAAACTGCAAAAAAAAAATTTTATCCATTCTTTATCTTGCCTTTTCTTGTTTTTTTAATTTACACTTATTTGTTTATTCTGAGTATCTGTTTGATGTGCATGTGTTTGTGTGTATGTGTATGTATGTTAGAGTGCATATATATGTGTGTGTGTCTGTTTGTGTATATGTGGTGTGTGTGTGTGTGTGTGTGTGTGTGTGTGTGTGTGTGTGTGTGTGTAGGTGAATATACCACCATATACATTCAGGAGCCAGAGGACAACTTCTGCTACCTGGTACTAAGAATCATACTCAAGTTGTCAGGCTTGGCAGCAAGTGCCTTTATCTACTGAGCCATCTTGCCAGCCCACTTCTTGATATTATATCTAAGAATCCATTATCAAATCCAAGGTCATGAAAATTCAGCCCTATGTTTCCTTCCAATTGCTTTAAGGAGTCTTACATTTATCTTCTTGCTGCATTTTGAATTAACTGTTTTGAAAGATTGTATTTTTATTTTATGTGCACGAGTGGTTTACCTGTATATATGCAAGTCTTACTGTGCATGCAATGCCCACAGAGGTCAGAAGAAGGTATACAATCTCCTAGAACTGGAGTTAAAGACTATTGTTACCTTCATATGAGTGCTGGAAACCAAACCTGGGTCCACAGCAAGAGCACCTGGTGCTAAGCCATCTCTCCAGCCATTTGGACTAACTTGGATATCTGGTATTAGGTTAGGGTTCTATTTAATTCTTTTGCATGTGGCTGTCCAGTGGCTTGTGCACCATGTGTTGAAAAGCCTATTCTCGCCCCTCTTGTGTGTACTGGTGTCTTTGTGGAAAACACTTCACCACAGACCCAGGGTGTATTTCTAGACTCAATACCAGTCCACCAATCTGTATGTCATGGATCTGTATATCTAGCTTTCTGGCAGAACTTCATTCCATTGATTATTGTTATTTTGTATTGATTTTAAGTCAGAAAATGTATGTCTTCCAGCTTCATTCTTTTTCAAGATGGGTTTAACCATCTAGCTCCTCATATAAATTTTAGCATCAAATCATCAGTTTCTACAAGGACCCTGAGGTTCTGATAGGAATGCCATTGAATCTACACACCATCTAGAGGATATTGCTTGTTAACTCTGTTAAGTCTTCTGACCCCTGAACATGGAGTGATTTCTATGTATTTAGAGCTTGTTAAGTATCTTTCAACCATATTATGTACTTTTTCAAAGTATGGTCTTCACAATATTTTTGTTCAATTTGTTCTTAAGTATTTTAATTTGGGCTTTTTTTTCTTTTTTTTTTTCTTTCCGAGACAGGGTCTCCCTGTAGCTCCAGCTGTCCTGGAACTCACTCTGTAGACCAGGCTGGCCTTGAACTCACAAAGATCCACCTGCCTCTGCCTCCCAAGTGCTAGGATTAAAGGTGTGCTCCACCACGCCCAACTTAATTTGGGCACTTTTAAAAATGGAATTGAGGGCTGGAGAGATGGCCTAGCGGTTAAGAGCGCCGACCGCTCTTGCAGAGGACCAGGGTTCGATCCCCAGCACCCACATGGCGGCCGAGAACCATCTGAAACTCCAATTCCAGGAGAACTCCAGTTCCAGGGGAATCCGACACCCTCTTCTGACCTCGGCGGCATTGCACGACACAGGTGCACAAACTTGCATGCAGACAGTACATTCATACACATACAGAAATAAATAAAATTAATAAAAAAAATTTAAAAATGGAATTGATTTCCTAATTCAATTTTTGGATCCTTCATTGACGTGTATAAAAATACATGGGGTGTGCACGCCAAGGGCCACACAGGCCTCGCGATCTCCAGCCAGTTGGCTGCTTTCTCCCTCCACAGGATGCACACGTGGGCTCTGGTCACTCCTGCCCAACTGCTCACCTGCATCCCACCATGCCCGCCGACATCAGCAAGTGGACTGGGCCGCTGAGCCTTCAGGAGGTGGAAGAGCAACCCCAGCACCCTCTTCAGGTCACCTATGCCAGGGTGGAGGTGGACGAGCTGGGCAAAGTGCTGACACCCACCCAAGTGAAGAACAGACCCACCAGCATCTCATGGGATGGCCTTGACACAGGGAAACTCTACACGTTGGCCCTCACAGATCCAGATGCTCCTAGCAGGAAGGACCCCAAATACAGAGAGTGGCACCATTTTCTGGTGGTCAACATGAAGGGCAACGACATGGGTAGCAGAAACATCCTCTCTGATTGTGTGGGCTCAGGGCCTCCCAGTGGCACAGGCCTCTATTGCTATGTCTGGCTGGTGTACGAGCAGGACAAGGCGCTAAAGTGTGATGAGCCGGTTCTCAACAACCCATCTGGAGCCCACCAGGGCAAGTTCAAGGTCGCAGCCTTCTGCAAGAAGTACCACCTCAGAGCCCCGGTGGCCGGCACGTGCTAACAGGCCGAATGGGTAGACTATGTGCCCAAACTACGCAAGCAGCTGTCTGGGAAATAGAAGGGCTTCGGTAACCAGAACAGTCCTGGGGACCCCTGCAGAGTCCTCAAGTTCAACTATATAAGTCATTTCTCTTTCCCACTACCCCCTTCGTAGGGGAGCTCTGAACTGTTGTAGGGTAGTAGTGTAAGGTTTTTCTCTAAGATTTTTAAATAGTTATACCTCTTGATGTATGCTTTGGTGGAATTTAAGCTCCATTTATGGGTTGTTCGGTACTCTGGCTGGGTTGTTATATTGTTAATAAAAGAATAACAACTCAAAAGGAAAAGAAGGCAAGATCCAGGTAAAGAGACTGGGTCTTCAGGAAGAGAGCCAGTCACAAAAACATCTTTAAGGTGTTTTATCAATAAGAGAGAAATCTCACTGTCCCCGTCTCCATTGAGTCCAGAACCATGAACAATGGTGGTATCTTCTAAGATGTGCTTTTAGGTTTCGGCTCTTCCACCCAGACAACCTGAGGCTTGCATCTCAGCTCTGCCCTCACAGTACAGCTCAGTGTTGGGGGCCTGTCTGATCCTTTAAAGAGCAGAGCTGGGAGAAGCGATGGGGAAGGTGGTGTTGGTGTGTAGAGAAGACCTGGCTGTCTAGACCAACTGCGGTGCTGGGTGACAGTGGTCAGGACTCCATAAGTGGGTTCCTGGGAAGCTAATTGTTTCTCCCTGGTGTGAAGCAAAGCTAATCTGGAGTTGCTTGATCTTGTGTCATTTGCTCAGAATAAATTTTTTAAAGCATGCTGTGGATTTTCGTGTATTGATTTTGTATCCTAAAATCTTGCTGAACTCAGTTGTTGGTTCTAATCATTTTGCTTGTTTATTGGTTGGTTGGTGGATTTCTTAAAATTTTGCTTTGTATTTTGTAATTATTGTTTGCAACAGTGTCTCACACTGGCCTTGAACTCTTCGTCTTCCCACTTCAACCTGCCCAGCGCTGGGCTTACAAGCAGGCACCACCGTGCCCATTAGTTTTGTTCTGCTTTGGTTTGTTTTGATTTTAGAGACACGGGTTTTGATTTTAGAGACACCATGCTATATTAGCCTGGTACTTGCTCTGTTAACCCAGGCTAGGCTTGAACTTACAGCAATCCTCTTTAGTTCCTAGATTCCAAGATTAAGCCAAGTCTCTTGGCTTTCCTTAAAATTTTCAGTAGCAGGGCTGGAGAGGTAGCACAATGATTAAGACCACATACTGCTCTTGCAGAGGACCCAAATTCAGTTCCCAGAACCCAAATCTAGTGGCTCACAGCCATTGGGCCATCAACATGTGGCCCATAAACTCCAGCTTGAGGGGGCTCCAACACTGTTTTCTGGCCTCTGCAGGCATTACATTCACATGCTCAAACACATGCTCAGACACACATGTAGACACAAAATTTGAAATAATTAAAAAATAACTTTTAAAAAGATTTTTCTGGTGCTGAAAAGATGGCTCAGCTGTTAAGAACTTCCAAAGGACGAGTTTTCAATTCCCAGAACCCACATGGCAGCTAACAACTACCTGCAACTCCAGTTCCAGGCTATCCTATGCTGCCTTCTGACCTCGGTAGGTCAACAGATAACATGGGTACACTCATACACACGTAGGCAATACACTCACACACATAAAATAATAATAATAATAATAATAATAACAATAATAATAATAGATCATGCCATGTATGAATAGAGAATATTTTCTGTCTTCTCAGTTGGTTCCTGTGGTGGTCCCCCATAGGCTCTAGGTATTCAGACATTTGTCTCCAGTTGGGTGGTGCTGTTTTTGGAGGTCTTGGAGGGTGTGGCCATGCTAGAGGAAGTGCGTTGTTGGGGGCAGGCTTAGTGAGTTTAACAAGCCTCGTGGTCTCCAGTCTCTCTCTCTGTTTCCTGTGCTCTTTGCAAGATGTGACCCTCGGTTTGCTGCTCCAGATCCAGCCGCCACGCCTCCCACCACAATGGACTCTGATTCCCTGGAACCGTCCATCATAAGCTCAAATAAACTCTTCCTTTTATAAGTTCCTTGGTCATGGTGTTTTATCACAGTAACAGAAAAGTGACTAATACAGTTCCTGTCTAATTGCCCTAACTAGACCCACAAATAGAATGATAGTTTCACAAAGGAAAGAACAACATCTTTGTCTTGTTTCTGATCTTCAGAGAAAAGCATCCAGTCTTCTGCCGATTAATACAATGTGGCCTATAGGATTTTTATAGATGTTCTTTACTTTGTTAAGGAAGTTCCCCTCTGGCCCTAGTTTATTCACAATTTTGATCATGCAACTGCGTCAATCTGTGAAATGTTTCCTCTATATCTCTTAAGATGATAGGCTCTTCTGTTTCATCCATTGGGCCATCAACATGTGGACCATCACAGTATGAGAAATCCTGAGCCACAACCAAGCAATCAATACACTATTGCATTCCCAGCGCACAGGATCTATGTGGCATGATGAATGCATATTTATTTTAAAGCTAGTAAGATAAGGGGAAATTTTTAAAGCAGCAATAGAGATCTAATAGATTGTCACTGTTTATAGCTGAAGAAACTAAGACAAAGTATTTACCTGTCTTCAACCTTATCCTAGATTAGAGAGTTTCTAATAGAAGTGATTTGAACCAGGTCTTCTTCTGATACAATGATAGGACTCATCCACGGATTTTTACTACATTTAATGACTCGGCTCAATTTAATGAAAATTGTTGGCTCTTAGGTTGGTAGGCTTATCTCCTGGGGAGAGCTGAGGAGTTCACTGAATAAGGAAAAATGGTTGAGGGGCACTTGGGCCTGCTTCTGCTAAGCTGTGTACTTCGGCTCACAGTGCCATCTTCCTGGAAGGGACTCTTTTCTTAAATTTTTTTATTTATTTTATTTATTTCTGTATGTGTATGAACGTACTGTCTGCATGCAAGTTTGTGCATCCATGTAGTGCAATGCCGTGGAGGTCAGAAGAGGGTGTCGGATTCCCCTGGAACTGGAGTTCTCCTGAAACTGGATTTCAGATGGTTCTCGGCTGCCATGTGGGTGCTGGGGATCGAACCCAGGTCCTCTGTAAGAGTGGTCGGCGCTCTTAACCCCTAGGCAATCTCTCCAGCCTGAAGGGACTCTTTTCTAAATGTACCCACAGGCACAGTCAGATTGCCAAGCCATATGCCCAAAGGACTGGAAGCCTCAGTGGAGTTGCCTTTTCAAATCTTCACAAAGGCACTCCATAAAATCTATTAGGTTAATATTTTCCTGTTACTAGTTTTAAATGCCAATCAGGCAACATTTATCAGTAGGATTAGGCTCAGGCAAATTTTTACATCTATAACAAGATTCATTCGCACTCTAAAATTCTAGTCTACCTTCACTGCCTAACCTTAGCCCCAGCCTCATCCCTAGGGCCTGGCTCTTAGGAAGGAGAGGGGCAGGGAAAAGGATCTCTTGGGGGCAAGGGCGATAACTCAATAGTTCAGCAGATTTTTTTTCTGCATTCTTCCTGTCTCAAAAATAAGGTACAGCATAACAGAGGACACTCAACATCAATTTCTTGCCTCCACATGCACAAGCATTGGAACATATGTGCACATGTATACACACACTATATACACCATACACATACCATATGTACATACACCATACAGACATACCATATGTATATGTATACACATGCACATACCATAAAGCAAAACCAGACTCACACAAGGTTTCTCATTTAGTGTCTATTTTATGCTAGTACACATCCGAAGACCTTATTCAGTATTATTTAATGTTCATGAATATGCAAGCCTGGCATACTGTCTTGTTTTACAGATGTTTTTTGTTTGTCTTTGTTTTGTTTTGTTTTACACAAGTTTTACCAATTTAAAAAAAACCTTGCCAGGCGTAGTGGCACACACCTTTAATCCCAGCACTCTGGAGGCAGAGGCAGGCATATCTCTATATGAGTTCAAAGCCAACCTGGTCTACATAGCGAGCTCCAGGCCAGCTGGGACTAAAGGGAGTAGTCCCTGTCTCAAAAAGACAAAAATAAATTCCTGTTGAGAGAGGAAAGAATGTATCTAAGCCACACAGATACAAATCATGGACAGAGGAGGTAATTTATATCCAACAGCCTCTGATCCAATTCCCCGCTCACCACACCTCACTGTTACATTTTAACACATCCAAAGACGATCAAGAGTGTCAGTGTTTTCATAGGGAAGTCCCACTGAGCAAACACAGCCTGAATCATAACACTGGAAACGTTGAGGCAGGAGAACTGCCATGAATCTGAGGCAAGCCTGGGCTACATAGTGAGTTCTGGGTTAGCTATGTCTCAAAAAAAAAAAAAATCCAACAGTTATACAGCAACAAATCTCAAGTACACTCATCTAGAATGCTTTATTGTGTTGAGCTTTGAACTATGGGATTCTTTGTGTGTGTTAGGGACCCTCAACAGTCTTCAAAACAAAGCTTATAAGTAACTTAAGGCCAGTCTTTGTTAATACAGTCAGTCCACTGAAGTCCCCATCCGGGAACTCAGGCAGAGAAGAGAGAACAGATACACTGCTCTAACCCGGATCTTGATGGTCCTCTAAAGGCCCATTTGTTAATGGCTTGGTCCCCAGACAGTGGTACTCCTGGGAGGTGGGGGAACCTTTAAGAGGTGGGGCTTAGGCAGGAAGTTAGGTCATTGGGAGCACGCTACTAAAAGGATATCCAGCTCTGGCCCTTCCTGTTCTCCCTTTTGCCTCCCAGCACCATGAACTGAGCAGCTCTCTCTCTCTCTCTCTCTCTCTCTCTCTCTCTCTCTCTCTCTCTCTACCACACACTCCCACTGAGATCTGCTGCCTTGGGAAGGCCCAAGAACAACAGGGCCAACTGAGCACAGACTGAAACCATAAACCAAAACAACCTTTCACTCGTTATAAGTTGTTTATCTCAGGCATCTTATCACCATAACAGAATACATTAACTATGAGGCTTTTTTTTTTCTCTGCCATAGGCTTTTGCCATAATTCACTGCTTCACCGCCAGCCTAAAAACAACAGTGACCATGGACTGAAACCTTCAAAACTGTGAGACAAAGCAAACCTTTTCTCTTTAGAGATTATCTCAGGTCTTTGGTTTGGTGATGGAAAGCTGACTACTACTGTCTGCTAATGGAATAAGACACATCTATCCATTCTTCCAAATTATATGGTATTTAATGAGTGATTACTATGTATCAGGTATGGACCATACCTAGGGGATACAGCAGTAATCCTAGTAAGTAGGCTCCGTAGCCTCATGGAGCTTACAAGATGCGAGAGCTCCTTGAACTGGCCCTACACATACATACATACACACACACACACACACACACACACTCACCACAAAACATAGAGCTGCCTGAGCTAAGAAAGAAACTCTACACATACCTCTCATTGTAACCCCTACAGTAAAAGGCTCTGTTGGCTGGGGCAGAGCTTAGAAGTAACATTCAAAACTTGAACTCTCACCTTCAGGGAACAAGACTGTGCACACACATGCCTTCAAAGAGATATCCGGGGGGGCTACTGTCTTCAGAGAGGCTAGAACCATTATTCTTCCAGACCCAGAAATACAGAGAAGTATATAGCTAGGAGAGAGATACTGAGGAGAGACTGCTCTTGAGAAACCTTGGCTGTAGACTCTGGGGTGGCTGTTCATTATTACTATAGTTAGAACAGGGAGTCTCAGAGAGTGGCAGGGTTCAGGTTCGCTTCAGAGCAACATGTAGAAAGAATTAATGGGCCACCCACAACCTTATCTGAGCCTACAGTGTCCTCAAAATCGAGCAACAAAGTTCAACCAAACAGCCTTTTCCTTGCAGGCTTCTGGTGCCAAGAGCCTTTGTGGCCCAGTTGTAACTGAACGCAGAAGCCAAGAAAACTGGATGGAATTTTTGGAACTTGATCTTCATGTACTAAAAGCTAAGGACAGAAATATTTGTGTTGATAAAAATGGGGTGTGGGTCCACTGTTTGCTTTAGGGTCCAGAATGCTGGCTAGCATTATAGAGTCAGGCTGGCTTCAAGTTCATAGGGAAAAAAAAAAGTTCAAGGTGAGCTGTCCAAAGCCCTCATCATTTACGGTTCATGGTATGGAAGGTGTCATAGTTTCCCCAGTGTAGGACAGACTAGCTTCACAAACTCTAACCAAGAAAACTGGTTAGACAGAAAAGCCTAAAACCACAGAAAAGACGTACCAGCACCGGTAAGAGTCATGTAGGCAGGGCGGAAGGTTGCTGCGGAGCAGAGGCAAGGACCAAGAATGCTCGAAGCCACCCCTTCAGCCAGAGCAGCTCGGCACCCCTTCAGCCAGAGCAGCTCGGCACTCCTTCCTCATAACTGAGAAATCTGTAGAAGACTGGGCTTAGGAAAGATTCAGAGGGATGAGCTAGATAAGACAGATAGACAGATGGACAAATTGATGATGATATCGATGATGAGGGTGAAGATGATGAGGATGATGATGACGATGATGAGGGTGAAGATGATGAGGATGATGATGATGATTATTACGAATACTAAACTTTACTGCTAACTTGATTGGATTAAGAAATATGTAGAGGATTCATGAGGCGCACCTTTGGGCATATCTATAAGGGCATGTCCAGAGATGAACTGAAGGGAGAAGACCCCTGAGGAACTCGGGGGGCACCGCCCATGCACTGGGAACTAGATGGGAATCAGGTGGGGGAAAGGAGAAAACAAACAAAGCACCAGAGATCCTTCTATAGATCCTGGTTCACCATGGTAACAAACAGCCTCTTCCGCATGCTCCAGTCACTGTGCTCTGACCTCCTCCACTGCCGTGATGAGCTGCACCTCCCTTAAGTTGTCTGTGGTCAGGTTGTTTGGGCACAGCAATGAGAAAAGTAATTAATATAGTGATAAAGGCAGATAGAAAGATAGATAGATAGATAGATAGATAGATAGATAGATAGATAGATGATAGATACAGAGATAGATACAGAGATAGATACAAAGATACAGAGATAGATACAGAGATACAGAGATACAAAGATAGATACAGAAATAGATACAGAGATACATAGATAGATAGATAGATAGATAGATAGATAGATAGATGATAGATAGATAGATACAGAGATACAGAGATACAGAGATAGATACAGAGATACAGAGATAGGTATAGATACAGAGATAGATAGATAGATAGATAGATAGATAGATAGATTACACAGAGATAGATAGATAGATAGATAGATAGATAGATAGATAGATATAGAGACAGATTGGATAGATAGATAGATAAATGGATGGGTAGATAGATAAGTGATCAATGGGTAGATAGATGGATAGATGAGTTATGGGTGGGTAGATAGATGATAGGTTGATGGATGGACAGAGACGGGCAGACAGAATGATTGACAGGAAGACAGAATACATCCAGCATGAACCCACCCAGCAAGGGAGCAAGGCTGTTGTATCAGGAGTTACTAGACTACCTTTGGTCCTGATGCCAGGTCCGGTGAATCTTCATGTAGGTTAAATGATCTTGAAGGACCTCTACCTCCAGCATTATTTGCTTATCTGACTGTGAGAAAGTCCTAGAAGGAACCCATATTTGCCCGTGATGGGATTGGAACACACCTTCATCTACTCCTTGTGGGAACTTGGGAGTTTATTTGCAGATAAAGCTGAGAACTGTTAGGTCAACCCCACAGTAGAAGACTCCTATAATCAAGCACAGAGAGCAATTTAAGGACAAAGACAGCACTCAGACTCCTAAGAGGTCTACATTATGCCCTAAGTCATATCAACAACCCCAACAGTGGCAATACCAAGAGCGCCCCCCCCCGCCCCACCTCAATCCAGAGCCTTCCCAGTGTCTCAGACACGAGCTCCAGGATTTCATATAAATTTTCATTTAATATCCAAAAGTCCTACAGAATTGGCACCAATGTCGTTCTCATTTTATAAGCAAAGAAATGAAGGCTCGGAGAGGCTCTGTGGCTGATCAAACATTGCATTGTGAGTAAACAACAGCACTCACGTCAGAGCCCTCAACCCCCGAGCTTGAAAATGAGGACTAGAGTAGGGATTCTGTCCACACTAGTAGACCTGGAGGGAGGGGAGAAGCCGTGAAAGCAGCAGACGGCTAACACATGGAAGCTGCTCAGTAAGAACAGGGAGGGGTCTTGTCTTGAGGACCACAAAGAAGCTTCACACGGGCTGGCCACAGGGACTGTTAAAGAGTGATGACTGCAGAGCTGGAGAGATTGCTCAGCGGTTTAAGAGTACTGACTGCTCTCCAGAGGACCTGGGTTCAATTCCCAGCACCCACATGGCGGCTAAGAACCATCTTTAAGCTAGACTCGGTGGTGCACGCCTTTAATCACAGCACTCGGGAGGCAGAGGCAGGCGGATCTCTGTGAGTTCAAGGCCAGCCTGGTCTACAGAGTGAGTTCCAGGCCAGCTGGGACTATAGGGAGACCCTGTCTCAAAAAAAGACAAAAAAAAAGTGATGACAACAAGGGACAGAGGCCAAGCAGACACTGAAAAATTCTCCCTGCCCCCAAGAAATGGTGAAATAGATCATTGACCATTGGCAGGAGGAGGGAAAAATAAGCAGGCGTGTCTGTCCCCCAGACAGAGAGAGGGTTGGCAGTCTGGCAAGAAAAGCAGTCAGAAATTCTTGCCAAGTATCCCAGAGCCTTTCTGCTGTGTTTCATAACCCTAGTACTATGTGGCTTACTTTTTTTTACTGAATTTGAACCCAGGACCTCACATACAATGCAAGTGGTTTACCATTGAGCTACATTCCCCAACAATATTTTTTTTTCTAAGAAGCCCTGCCTACTTGTTGTGGAACCCAACAATATTTTGTGTGTGTAAGGGGGAAGAGCGTGTGTGTGTGTGTGTGTGTGTGTGTGTGTGTGTATGCGTGCACAGGCCAGACATCGACAAGAGCTATCTTTTAAATTGCCCTCTACCTTCTTTTTTTTTGAGACAGGGTCTCTCACTGAACCTGACCTCATGGAGTCAGCTAGACTGGCTTGGTCAGCAAGCCTTAGTGACCCTCCATCTCCGCACTCCTGGATTAGAGGCACTCGCTGTGGCTCCCAGCTTCTTATGTGGACACTGGGAAGCCAAACGAGCACTTTGCCGAGTCAGCCATCTCCCAACCCTCCCGGACCTCTTTTTACCTTTTCTTGGAAGTGCAGGGGAGTAGGTTCTCCCTAAGTCTATCTTGAGTTCACTCAGTAGCCCAGTATGGTTTGATCTTATCATCCCAGCTACTAGGAAGCAAGCTTTCAATCTTCCTCCCTAGCAGCTGGGATTATACGCTTGTGGCACCAGGTCAGGCTCCTAGGACTGTTTGAATAGGTGTTGTGCAGTGCTAAATTCCTTGTGTAAATCTAAAAGGTGGTCAAGTTCTGGGTAAGAGACGCTCAGCAATGGTTCTGCCTCCATGACCGGGGTACTTTTTCCAACACGTTTGTGCTGGTTCCTTATGAAAGAAGAGAGGGCCAAGGGACTGGCACTGACTAAATCTCTGAGATAGCCCTCTTTCCTCTATCTCTGAGATAGCCCTCTTTTCTCTATCTCTGAGATAGCCCTCTTTCCTCTATCTCTGATAGCCCTCTTTTCTCTATCTCTGAGAGCCCTCTTTTCTCTATCTCTGAGATAGCCCTCTTTTCTATATCTCTGAAATAGCCCTCTTTTCTATATCTCTGAGATAGCCCTCTTTTCTATCTATGGTCTTCAGCCTCCACATTCCCTTCCAGGATTTCTGGAGTCTCAGTCTTTTCCTTCTGTTCCTCAGTCCCTGTGTCTTGCTCCTTGAGAAACACCTTCTCGTCTCCTTTCTTTCATCCCTCAGCAATAATAACTGCCTGCCCAGCAACCAGGGAAAATTGCTGTCCCTCAGAAAGAACTTGGAAAAGGCTGCGACACGAAATGTGCACAGAAAGACACAAGGAAGAGTCCACACCAACCGAGCCCGCTGAGTGCAAAGGACTCGGCTTCTACTGCCTGCAAGGAAGGAAGGGATAACGGTGGGAAGGATTGACAGCTACCTCTGATCTGAGGATTTCAAACTTAACACACCACACCCAAGGTTTACCAGCGGCTCTTGAAAACAAAATTCATCAAATGAATCTGGTAACACATGCTGGTAAGGGGCCTGCAGGCGTCTCTGTGTTGTCCTACAGCTGGAACTCTCGGTCTTCCACCTAACAGGATCCCACTCCACCTCCCTCTTCTCCCCGACAGGGTCCTTTACCCAGTGACCTCCCCTGGCCTGCTATCATCCGTCACTGCCTTTCACTGGGATTTTCTGCACGTGTGTCTCTCTCTGGAACTAAAGGATAAACTTCTGAGAGCTACTTGCTAAATTTTCTATTGCCTCCTGATGGTCACACTTTCCAAAACCCTCTCTCCACCTTGCCTTCAAGAGGCTGAACCCTTGGAACAGAGTCACCCATGCTCCCTGCTGTTTGAGCTTTAGGGCTGCAGTGGGCATGTCCAACAGTTCAGTTGGAGAACTAGAGGGTGAGAAGAGAGAGATCTGAGCATTTCTTGCTTTCCGCCCTGCAGTCATAGTTCCTGGGATCTAATGATCATCCTTATCCTTTCCTCTTCCCACTGGGAGGTAATGTTTCCACCATTGATTGCCTGCATGTGTTTGTATGTGTGTTGCATTGTTTGTTTGGATTTGGTTTGACAGGGTTCACTCTGTAGCCCAGGCTGACCTGGCACATGCTGTGTAGCCCATACTTACCCCAGGGCCTTGTGAAGTGTTGATTCATTACAGATTAATCACTTAGTATGAAACTGAACCTGACCTAGGCATATGCCAGTTCTGATGATGTAACTGAGCTTTGTGTCTCTCTCCACCCTTCCCTGTAGGGCATTAGAGTCCCCTTGGCACAGGGCCACCTACTACCTCCTGCCCAGTTAATTTCCCTTTAGTAGGGTTCTACCGAAAGCGACTAATGCATCTTTAGGTTTATAAATCTCTCACAAGCTGGACTTGGCAGTGCGAACCTGTAATCCCAGCAAACGGGAAGCAGAGGCAGGAGGATCTCTGGAAATTCAAAGTGAGCCTGGTCTACAAAGTGAGTTCAGGACTAGCTTCGATTACTCGTCTCCAACAATCCAAGGAAGGAAGGAAGGGAGTGAAGAAGAAAGAAGAAAGGAAGGAAATGCCCTTGTAATATAACTTGACTTGTAGGAAAAGCATGCTGTTATCTAGATCCTGGAAGTGAATAAGCTTATCGGACTTGTTGAAGAGAGTAGGTAAATAAGAGTTTATTTTAAGAACCTACAACTTATTAGTCATTATTTACATGTTATGGCCTTTGTGAATTCCTACAGACAGAGCCACAGATGTTCCTTTTGATGGGATAAAGGAGAAGATTGGTCACAGCCTGTCCTAAGAGGACACAAGGGTAGGGACTAGCAGGGAGTGAGGACTTAAGGGCAGTGAAGGGGACTGTATCCGAAGTCTGGGAAAGGTCCAAGAAAGTAGCAAGATCATTGAGTGTTTGTGCAGAGTGGGCTTGTTCCCACCCTTTCTTCCTTCCTCTTTGCCCACACCACTTCCTGGAGTCACAGACTTCCTGTCTTCCTGTTCTCTCTCCTTTCCTCCTGCTCTCTCCTTGGGGTAGTTAGAGGAAACTCACGTTCGCTCTTGTCAGAAAGGGTGCCAGGCACCTTTGTGTAGAATCCAGACAGCTGCAGACTGTTCCCTCTCTAGGGCTGGGGTATAGCTCTGTTGTAAAGCTTTTTGCCTAACATGTGTTGGTCCCCGGGGTTCAATCCCAAGCCCTGGGGTGACGGGGTGTGGGAGGATGGGACGGACAGACTCTTCTCTGTGTTTGGGGAACTGGACAAAGTCCTTTTTTGTTTTTAAGAGACAGTGTCTCCCAGTTGGCCTGGAACTTGCTATGGGCAGCATTGAACTCCCAGAGGTCTATCTGCCTGCCTCTACCTCCCATGCTGACATTCACGAAACCACATGAAGTGAGTGACATTCTGCCAGGGTAACGGTCGGGAGGAACGCAGAGGACTGGACTCATAACAAATGTGGTGTGATCTCTTCTAAGCATTCAAAGAGGAATTGAGAAGCAGATGATAAAGGCTAGACTTTCAGAAGAGGTTAATAACTCTGCCATGGGCCCTACCACTGATATGAATTATGTAGAGGAGAAAGACGGATGTTCCCAACTTTCCATCACACAATACTGGTCTGTCACTGGGTATTTGTACCACAGTCTCCCAGTGACCCAGAATATTCTGTCTGTTCCCCTCTTGCCTGGAGAAATAGCATTTCCCAGCCTCCACTGAGTGTTAGACAATATGCACACGCTTCTGAGAAATCTCTATAAGACAGTGTAGATGCCATGTTCCTCCTTCATTGCTTTCCTTCTTTCTGCTGCTTAGACTGTGGCTGTAACGGCTGAGTGGGTGCAACCAAGGTGGCTGTGAGATAGAACCCACATAGATAAGAGTATTAAAACTAAAGTCTAGTGCCCTTATAAGTCGCATGGATTGCTTTCTATGATAGATAGCTTTAGTCTCCACTTGAGACATCTGGGTTAAGGGAACATCATTTGGGGAATTGCCTTCATTGGACTGGCCAAGAAGATGTTTGCGGAACATCTTCTTGATTGTTGAGTGATGTGGGAGAGGGCCCAGCCCACTGTAGGTGATGCCAATCCTGGACAGGTTGTTCTGTTATATTAGAAAGCAGGCTGAGCACGGGCCAGGTGAGCAAGCCAGTAATAGTGTTCTTTCATGGCCTGTGCTTCAGCTCCTGCTTCCTGGTTCCTGCCCTGAGTTCCTGCCTTGGGATCCCTCGGTGACCAACTGTGACCCAGAAGATGTAAACCAAATAAACCTTTTCCTCCCCAAGTCAGTATTCGTCAGAGCAACAGAGAAGCAAACTAGAACACTTTCCTTTCAAAGGAAAGCAAATTTCTATTTTGTTCAAAATACTGAGTGGGACTAGAGAGATGGCTCAGCAGTTAAGAACACTCACTGCTCTTCAGAGGACCTGGATTCAGTTTCCAGCACCCACATGGTAGCTAACACCCAGCCTTAACTTGAGTTCCAGCAGATCTGATGCCCTCTTCTGATCTCTGTAGGCACCAGGCACATATTTGGTGTACTTACACACATGGAGACAAATCATTCATCCACATAAAATTTAAAAATCTTTAAAAATATAAATACATAAAAAAAACTACTGAGTTTGTGTCTTTGCTGTCTGTGGCCCCTTCTTACTGACAGAGCATCTCCTCAGGCTTTAGGTTTTTCAAATAAGTTATCTTGACTAAATCCTAGTCCAGAAATTCCACTGCCGCTTCCTAAATTTCTTCAGAGATACCTGACAGTGAAAGTCGCCGTCCCTCTCCCTCTAGGGGTATGAAGACTGTTTCCATGGCCTCTGAATCTCTCCGTTTCATACTAAATGGCAAATAGAAAGTAGAATATCATTTCAGGCCCCACAGGCAATCCTGGGCCACAGTCTCACTCACCGGTAAATGGGAATAAGACAACAGCTACCCTAGGGCCAACAGAGAGACTAGAAGGTATCAATGCCTCCAAGATCACCGGGTGAGATGCTTGGATGGACGCTCAGAAAACAGAACCACACCCCTGTCTTTAGCTGGAAAACAGCATTCCATGAGTGAGAGCCAGCACAGCACAGCACAGCTGAGCCAGAGAACCACATCCGGCCATTTCAGGAAGTACTTAGCTGTGGCCTGAAGTGGTGAATAAGAGAAGGGAGGGTAGAAGGTGAGGGGCGGGTAGGGAGTAGCCAGAGTTGGGATCACTCTTCACTGTGTCAGCTGCATGGTATGTTTCGTGCATTCTGTGGGTTCCACCACGGCAAACCTCACACCAAACATAAACTCTGGATCACACCCTGAATAAGCCTCATGGGGTGCAGGATGCTCCCTATGTATAGAAGAAAGCTCAGCCTGCACCAGTTCGAGTGACACCTGCAAAGGAAAGCCATCCTTGGTCTCCTTGAGTGAAGTCACAGCTTTTCTCCTCTCTCTTTCTGAAGCACTTTATATATTCAAGCAAACTTTGACTCCGAGGCCAAGTCAAGAGGCAGACTCATATGCACACTGAATTTAATTCAAATGAATTTAAGTGTTCAGTAAGCCGAACGTTCTGGATGAGAAGCTTCTTTACTTTTCTTTTTTAATTACAGCTGATCTTTTTTATTTTTTTAATTTTATTATTATTTTTTATGTGTATGAATGTACCGTCTGCATGTAGGTTGGTGCACCCATGTCGTGCAGTGCCGCAGAGGTCAGAAGAAGGCGTCGGATTCCCCTGGAACTGGAGTCAAAGACGGTTACTAGCCACCATGTGGGTGCTGGGAATCGAACTCAGGTCCCCTGCAAGAGCAGTGGGTGCTTTCAACCGCTGAGCCATCTCTCCAACCACGAGAAGCATCTTTTATTCCCAGACCTATAAAACATACCTTCTCCTGGATTTATTTATTTATTTATTATTTTCTTTCTTTCTGAGACAGGGTCTCACTAGGTAGCCCTGGCTAGCCTAGAACTCACTATGTAGAACAGTCTGGCCTGGAACTACCACTCCAGTGCTGGTATTTAAGGTGTGTGCCATCATCACACCACACACCCCCCCACAACCCCACAGCCTTCTTTTTGTTTTGTGTACCTGTAATCCTAGCACTCTTGAGACTGAAGCAGGTGGGTCATGGTGAAGTACAAGCCAACAGGTGGGATCGGAGTTACACCCTATCTCAAGGTTCCAAAAAATAATTTAAAACAATATAAATTCCACCGGGTGTGGTGGTGCAGGCCTTTAATCCTAGCACTTGGGAGGCAGAGGCAGGTGGATCTCTGTGAGTTCAAGGCCAGCCTGGTCTACATAGCAAGTTCCAAGAAAGCTGGGGCTACAGGGAGACCCTGTCTCAAAAAAGGCCAAAAAATAGATATAGATATAGATATAGATATGGATATGGATATAGATATAGATATGGATATATAAATTTCAAAAAGGAAATTCTAGCTGAAATTTAAGGGGAAACAAAAGGGATGGGGTTTTTTTGTTGTTGTTGGGTTTTTGTTTGTTGTTGTTTTTGTCTTTTCAAGACAGGGTCTCCCTGTTCTTAGATTATAAAACAGGGCCCTGTACACCCAGCTCCAGCCCCTAGATAAAAAGGCACATGAGGCTTAAGTCATGCCTGTAGCCCCGGCAGTCCTGGAACTTACTCTGTAGACCAGGCTGGCCTTGAACTCACAAAGATCCACCTGCCTCTGCCTCCAGAGAGCTAGGATTAAAGGCGTGCACCACCACGCCCAGCATAACAAAAAGGATGTTTTGAATTGACTGAGGAGATTGGAGTTGTGGCTTTCTGGACAGTTTGTCTTACATGCTGACACTGGACTAATCTCAGAAGGAATTGTGGCTCCTCCACCCAGCCACGTGATGACTGACTTCCTCTCTCTCTCTCTCTCTCTCTCTCCNTTGATGGCTCCCTGTCTACACTGCTTACAGCCTGCCCGCCATCGCTGGCCACCTGTGGCTGTCCACACTTGGGGACCAACTCAGCTCTGTTTCCCTTGGTCTGCTTGACTCTGAATGCTCAACTACAGTCAAAGCGACCTCTGGAATCCACAGATCTGCCCCTTCAATGGCTGCTCACCTTAGCCAAGTAAAGGCCCAGTTTCCTGCCCATACCTCCTTGCCAGGTAGGTATATTACCATGTGCATGCCTGGTGCCCCGGGAGGCCAGAAAAGGCTCACATTAGTGGAACTGGAGTTACAGACTGTTGTGAGGCACACAGTGGGGTGCTGGGAACCAAACCTGGGTCCTTCCTCTGCAAGAGAATGCCTAGAGTTCTTAAAAAAAAAAAAATAAAAAAAAAATTAAAAAAAAAAAAAATAAAAAAAAAACCACGGGAGCCCTCTCTCCAAGGACCCCCCCCACCTTTTCTTTTGCATGTTGCTAAGACCCACTTTTGTTGGCAGCCTACCACACAGACAATGTTTGCTGTGCCAACGCCCTTAAGAATGGCGCCGACTTCCTGAGTCAATACAAGCCGCTTCCCGCCGTTTGCCTTTGCATTGGAGAAACTGCGCATGACTATTACTCTCTGGGCCCGCGCCTGGGGCATGCTAATGAGGCATCGGACGGTTCACCAATCCAGATCATACCCGAACCCTCTGGACTGCTATATAAGCTGTGCTTCGGCCCCATTTCGGGGTCCTTTTCACAAAAGAGCTGTGCACAATAGATTACTACAGAAGAATCCTGTTGTCCGCGTGAAGTTCGTGCCGGCGAGACTACAGCGCGGGACACACTTTTCCTTTAGGTTTCAGATCTGAAACCCTGTAGTTGTAGTTGTTAAGTGCATAGGTTCTGAATTCAGACTGAGCTGTGTTCTAATCCAGTCTTTGTCATTCACTGGCTATGTGATCTTGGGTAAGTTTATGGGCACCTACCCCTGCTCCGCTGCTCGGCAGGGGCGTCAGATTTTGTGTATCTCTCATCTCTCTCTCCTCTCTCTCTCTCTCTCTGGCCTTGAGGATGATGGTAAAATTGCTTTCATCATAAAAGTATTTGAGGATTGAGTAAAATTTTTTAAAAAAAGATGCAATTTTTGCGTAGGCGTAAAAATGAGTGTTTCCCCTGAATCTAAGGGCACAATGTGCACGGCAATGCTCATGGAAGCCAGGAGGGGGAGTTGGATCCCATGGAACAGAGTTACAGATGTTGTGAGCTAGCATGTTGGGTGCTGGGAACTGAACTGGGTTTTCTGGCAAAAGCAACCAGTGGGGCTTTTAACTGCGGAGCCATCTCTCCGGGCTGTGATTGAGTAAACTAACTATGTTAAATACATAGCGGTGTATTTGTCATCCATCAAACATGCTTTAGTTGTCACAGTCATTGCTGTCAGCCTCAGTGTTTCCTTATTTTATCTTCTACTCTCTGACTAGACCTTTCTTAGATACACCCCATTATCCTGTTATAGCTCTATCCCACACATACCACTCTCTATTGCAATCTCTCTCCATTTGCTTCTTGGTGAGACTGTCAGATTTTCCGTCATTGAACCTGAAAGTTCAGCACAGTGTGATAAAAAGTATTTGTTTTCAAAATACAAGGTCTTGGTTTTTTAAATTTTATTTATTCTCTATGTGTATGAATGACTGGTTGCCTTGCAAATTTGTGCACCGGGTCGTGCAATGCCGTGGAGGTCAGAAGAGGTGGTCGGATTCCCATGGTATCCCCGGGAACTGGAGTTTCTCCTTGAATTGGAGTTTCGACGGTTCTTCGTCCGCCATGTGGGTGCTGGGGAATGAACCCGGGTCCTCTGTAAGAGCGGTCAGCGCTCTTAACCACTAGGCCATCTCTCCAGACCCCAAATACGTCTTTGAATAAGGGGATACCGCAAAGCAAGAATCTATGTGGGGATGTATGTGTATATGAGGACAGAGCATAAATATGTCGAACTCACTGTGTAAGTTAAGGATGGACCTTTGAAACTCCTGATCCTCCCTGGTCTGCCTTCCCAAGTGCTGGGAATGCATCTACCATGCTATATACTTATTCTTCTTGATCTACTGTTATGATCAAGCATTGAGTTACTGGGAAGAGGGTTTTTGTCTTTTATTCCATGCTTTTGAGTTTGCCCCCATTCTGAGGACCAAAGGCTGGTCACAGGATAACTAGCAGATCGGCTTCTTAGGCTCAGTGCTCTGAATGGGATGAACCTTATTTACCACATGGAAGTGCCTCAAAGCCCGACTGCAGAAAGCCTGTGTGATTATTAGGTAGAAGAAAGATGTAGATCCCATGTGGGACCCAGTGTAGGCAGTAGCGGCAGCACCCACCTAAGCTCCTGGTTTCTCAAGGCACCCTGCAGGGTGCTCTGCACGTCTGAGGGGTGGTCTACAGTGAGCTGTTGCTGCTTTGGGGGAAGGTGGAATAGCGGGCGGGAGAGATGACCTAGTGGTTAAGAGACGCCAAAGAATGCTCCTGCAAGGACCCCGGGTTTGATCCCCAGCACCCACATGGCGCCGAGAACCGTCTGAAACTCAATTCCAGGAGAACTGCCAGTTCCAGGAATCTGAGACCCTCTTCTGACCTCCGAAGCATTGCACGACTTGGGTGCACAGACCGTATGAGACAGTACATTCATACACATACAAAAAAAAAAAAAAAAAAAAAAAAAAAAAAGGCTGTGAGTTGGAGCAAGATGGCCTTTCTTTAATCCTAGCCTGGGTGTACCTGTTTTCCACTTCTATTGTAAGGAGAGTCCATTTGAAATTGAGCGCCAGCTGGGAGCACAAGTTCCCATCCTTTTGGAACACCCACGAGAGCTGTGTAGTTAAGCAGCCCTTATGGAACTGAGGGAGATGGGTCAGTGGAAAAGAGAGCTGCTGTAAAAAGCAAGAGGAGCTGAGTTCAAATCCCCGTCGTGAGTGCCTGCAACCCCACAGCACTGAGGGGAGAAGAAGCTGGACCCTGCATGTCCTCCCAGCTGGAATGTGAGCTCTCCATGCAGTAAGGGGATCCAGGTCTTAAAATTCAAGAGGTAAAGCCGATAGAGGAAGACTCCAGATGTTCTCCTCTGGCTTCCGAATGCACACCGATAAGTGCACGCACTCTCACACACTCCTGTCCACGCGTCGCCCTCACATGTACATAAACACACACCGAAACATTGATGGCTCCCTGTCTACACTGCTTACAGCCTGCCCGCCATCGCTGGCCACCTGTGGCTGTCCACACTTGGGGACCAACTCAGCTCTGTTTCCCTTGGTCTGCTTGACTCTGAATGCTCAACTACAGTCAAAGCGACCTCTGGAATCCACAGATCTGCCCCTTCAATGGCTGCTCACCTTAGCCAAGTAAAGGCCCAGTTTCCTGCCCATACCTCCTTGCAGTAGTATATTACCATGTGCATGCCTGGTGGCCCCTGAGGATGGCCAGAAAAGGCATCACATAGTGGAAACTGGAGTTACAGACTGTTGTGAGTCACAACCAGGGGGTGCTGGGAACCAAACCTGGGTCACTTCTTGCAAGAGAATGCCTAGAGTTCTTAAAAAATAAAAAAAAAAAAAACCACGGGAGCCCTCTCTCCAGCCCCCCCCAACCTTTTCTTTTGACTGGTTGCTAAGACCCACTTTTGTTGCAGCCTACCACACAGACAAGTTGTGCATGTGCCAACGCCCTTAAGATGGCGCCGACTTCCTGAGTCAACTACAAGCCGACTTCCCCGCCGGTGCCTTTGCATTGGACAAACGCGCATGACTACTACTCTCTGGGCCCGCGCCTGGGCATGCTAATGAGGGCATCGGACGGTCACCAATACCAGATGCATACCCGAACCCTCTGGAACTGCTATATAAGCGGTGCTTCGCCCCATTTCGGGGTCCTTTCTCACAAAAGAGCTGTGCACAATAGATTTACTCACAGAAGAATGCCTGTTGTCCGACGTGAAGTTGATGCCGGCGAGACCTACAGCGCGGGACACACTTTTCCTTTAGGTTTCAGATCTGAAACCCTGTAGTTGTAGTTGTTAAGTGCATAGGTTCTGAATTCAGACTGAGCTGTGTTCTAATCCAGTCTTTGTCATTCACTGGCTATGTGATCTTGGGTAAGTTTATGGCACCTCCTGCTCCGCGCTCGGCAGGGCTCAGATTTTGTGTTCTCTCATCTCTCTCTCCTCTCGTCTCTCTCTCTCTGCCATTGAGGATGATGGTAAAATTGCTTTCATCATAAAAGTATTTGAGGATTGAGTAAAATTTTTTAAAAAAAATCAATTTATTGCTAGGCGTATGAGTGTTTCCCCTGAATCTAAGGGCACAATGTGCACGCAATGCTCATGGAAGCCAGGAGGGGGAGTTGGATCCCATGGAACAGTAGTTACAGATGGTTGTAGCTAGCATGTTGGGTGCTGGAACTGAACCTGGGTTTTTCTGCAAAAGCAACCAGTGGGCTTTTAACTGCGGAGCCATCTCTCCTGGGCTGTGATTGAGTAAACTAACTATGTTAAATACATAGCGGTGTATTTGTCATCCATCAAACATGCTTTAGTTGTCACAGTCATTGCTGTCAGCCTCAGTGTTTCCTTATTTTATCTTCTACTCTCTGACTAGACCTTTCTTAGATACACCCCATTATCCTGTTATAGCTCTATCCCACACATACCACTCTCTATTGCAATCTCTCTCCATTTGCTTCTTGGTGAGACTGTCAGATTTTCCGTCATTGAACCTGAAAGTTCAGCACAGTGTGATAAAAAGTATTTGTTTTCAAAATACAGTCTTTTTTTTAAATTTTATTTATTCTCTATGTGTATGAATGACTGTCTGCTTGCAAATTTGTGCACCGGGTCGTGCAATGCCGTGGAGGTCAGAAGAGGTGGTCGGATTCCCATGGTACCCGAACTGGAGTTCTCCTGAATTGGAGTTTCAGACGGTTCTTCGTCCGCCATGTGGGTGCTGGGGAATGAACCCGGGTCCTCTGTAAGAGCGGTCAGCGCTCTTAACCACTAGGCCATCTCTCCAGCCCCAAAATACAGTCTTTAATAAGGGGATGACCCAAAGCAAGAATCTATGTGTGTATGTGTATATGAGACAGAGCATAATATGTCGAACTCACTGTGTAGTTAAGGATGACCTTGAACTCCTGATCCCCTGCGTCGCCTCCAAGTGCTGGGAATGCATCTACCATGCCTATATCCTTATCTCTTCTTGATCTACTGTTATGATCAAGCATTGAGTTACTGGGAAGAGGTTTTTCGTCTTTTATTCCATGCTTTTGAGTTTGCCCCCATTCTGAGGACCAAAGGCTGGTCACAGGATAACTAGCAGATCGGCTTCTTAGGCTCAGTGCTCTGAATGGGATGAACCTTATTTACCACATGGAAGTGCCTCAAAGCCCGACTGCAGAAAGCCTGTGTGATTATTAGGTAGAAGAAAGATGTAGATCCCATGTGGGACCCAGTGTAGGCAGTAGCGGCAGCACCCACCTAAGCTCCTGGTTTCTCAAGGCACCCTGCAGGGTGCTCTGCACGGTCTGATGGGGCTGGTCTACAGTGAGCTGTGCTGCTTTGGAAAGTGAATAGCGGGGCCGGAGAGATGACCTAGGTTAAGAGGCGCCACAGCTCCTTGCAAGGACCGGGTTTGATCCCCAGCACCCACATGGCGCCGAGAACCGTCGAAACTCCAATTCCAGGAGAACTCCAGTTCCAGGAATCTGAGACCACTCTTCTGACCTCCGAAGCATTGCCGACTTGGGTGCACAGACCGTATGGCAGACAGTACATTCATCACACAACAAAAAAAAAAAAAAAAAAAAAAAAAAAGGCTGTGAGTTGAGCAAGATGGCTTTCTTTTAATCCTAGCCTGGGTGGTACCTGTTATTCCACTTCTATTGTAAGGAGAGTCCATTTGAAATTGAGCGCCAGCTGGGAGCACAAGTTCCCATCCTTTTGGAACACCCAGAGAGCTGTGTAGTTAAGCAGCCCTTATGGAACTGAGGGAGATGGGTCAGTGGAAAAGAGAGCTTGCTGTAAAAGCAAGAGGAGCTGAGTTCAAATCCCCAGTCGTGAGTGCCTGCAACCCCACAGCACTGAGGGGAGAAGAAAGCTGGACCCTGCAGTCCTCCCAGCTGGAATGTGGAGCTCTCCATGCAGTAAGGGATCCAGGCTCTTAAAATCAGAGGGAAAGCGATAGAGGAAGACTCCAGATGTTCTCCTCTGGCTTCCGAATGCACACCGATAAGTGCACGCACTCTCACACACTCCTGTCCAACGCGTCGCCCTCACATGTACATAAACACACACCGAAACATTAGCATAAGACTATCCGTCACTCAGTTGGTGCTGTGATCCTTGGGGATTGCTAATCAGTCTTTGTCTTTATTCTGAAGCAACGACTTTTGGTATATCAAAACTCTTGCCACCTTTTTGGTTTTTCCTATAATTTTTTCCAGATAATTGATCCAGATATTTTTCCAGGTAGACTAAGCAAAGCGTGGCGTAGTGACCACTGTGGAATAATGAACAGGGGTAATGCCAGCTTGGCCTTCCTTTCTTCCTCACTTGTCTGTGACTTGGAAGTCCAGTGATCTGCCTTCACCATCATCTTAAACCTCATAAATGGCCACCAGTTGCCTGAGCTTTTGTGCAGTTTCCTGTTTCTTGTCTGGATGTGGGTTTGATGAATGCTTATGAGATGCTATTCTGTGTGTGCAAATGAAGCATCTCAGACTGTCCTGTTCCTCTACATCGCTTTGGTCAGAATGTTGGAGACCCTCCAAAGTTCATTTGTTTTGAAATCCCTTTAATTTATTTTTTTATTTTTTTATTTTTGTATGTGTATGAATGTACTGTCTGCATACAGGTCTGTGCACCCAAGTCGTGCAATGCTTCGGAGGTCAGAAGAGGGTCTCAGATTCCCCTGGAACTGGAGTTCTCCTGGAATTGGAGTTTCAGACGGTTCTCAGCCGCCATGTGGGTGCTGGGGATCAAACCCGGGTCCTCTGCAAGGGCAGTTGGCGCTCTTAACCACTAGGTCATCTCTCCGGCCCCGCTATTCACTTTCCAAAGCAGCACAGCTCACTGTAGACCAGCCCCATCAGACCGTGCAGAGCACCCTGCAGGGTGCCTTGAGAAACCAGGAGCTTAGGTGGGTGCTGCCGCTACTGCCTACACTGGGTCCCACATGGGATCTACATCTTTCTTCTACCTAATAATCACACAGGCTTTCTGCAGTCGGGCTTTGAGGCACTTCCATGTGGTAAATAAGGTTCATCCCATTCAGAGCACTGAGCCTAAGAAGCCGATCTGCTAGTTATCCTGTGACCAGCCTTTGGTCCTCAGAATGGGGGCAAACTCAAAAGCATGGAATAAAAGACGAAAAACCTCTTCCCAGTAACTCAATGCTTGATCATAACAGTAGATCAAGAAGAGATAAGGATATAGGCATGGTAGATGCATTCCCAGCACTTGGAAGGCAGACGCAGGAGGATCAGGAGTTCAAGGTCATCCTTAACTACACAGTGAGTTCGACATATTATGCTCTGTCTCATATACACATACACACATAGATTCTTGCTTTGAGGTCATCCCCTTAATTAAAAGACTGTATTTTGGGGGGCTGGAGAGATGGCCTAGTGGTTAAGAGCGCTGACCGCTCTTACAGAGGACCCGGGTTCGATCCCCAGCACCCACATGGCGGACGAGAACCGTCTGAAACTCCAATTCCAGGAGAACTCCAGTTCCAGGGGAATCCGACACCTTCTTCTGACCTCCACGGCATTGCACGACACGGGTGCACAAATTTGCAAGCAGACAGTACATTCATACACATAGAGAAATAAATAAAATTAAAAAAAAAAAGACTGTATTTTGAACAAATACTTTTTATCACACTGTGCTGAACTTTCAGGTTCAATGACGGAAAATCTGATAGTCTCACCAAGAAGCAAATGGAGAGAGATTGCAATAGAGAGTGGTATGTGTGGGATAGAGCTATAACAGGATAATGGGGTGTATCTAAGAAAGGTCTAGTCAGAGAGTAGAAGATAAAATAAGGAAACACTGAGGCTGACAGCAATGACTGTGACAACTAAAGCATGTTTGATGGATGACAAATACACCGCTATGTATTTAACATAGTTAGTTTACTCAATCACAGCCCAGGAGAGATGGCTCCGCAGTTAAAAGCACTGGTTGCTTTTGCAGAAAACCCAGGTTCAGTTCCCAGCACCCACATGCTAGCTAACAACCATCTGTAACTCCTGTTCCATGGGATCCAACTCCCCCTCCTGGCTTCCATGAGCATTGCGTGCACATGGTGCCCTTAGATTCAGGGAAAACACTCATACGCATAGCAATAAATTGAATATTTTTTTAAAAATTTTACTCAATCCTCAAATACTTTTATGATGAAAGCAATTTTACCATCATCCTCAAGCCAGAGAGAGAGAGAGAGAGAGAGAGAGAGAGAGAACACAAAATCTGAGCCTGGAGCAGGTGCATAACTTACCCAAGATCACATAGCCAGTGAATGACAAAGACTGGATTAGAACACAGCTCAGTCTGAATTCAGAACCTATGCACTTAACAACTACAACTACAGGGTTTCAGATCTGAAACCTAAAGGAAAAGTGTGTCCCGCGCTGTAGTCTCGCCGGCAAGAACTTCACACGGACAACAGGATTCTTCTGTGGTAATATTTATTGTGCACAGCTCTTTTGTGAGAAGGACCCCAAAATGGGGCAGAAGCACCGCTTATATAGCAGTCCAGAGGGTTCGGGTATGCTCTGGATTGGTGCACCGTCCGATGCCTCATTAGCATGCCCAAGGCGCGGGCCCAGAGAGTAGTAGTCATGCGCAGTTTGTCCAATGCAAAGGCAACGGCGGGAAGCGGCTTGTAGTGACTCAGGAAGTCGGCGCCATCTTAGGGCGTGGCACAGCACACATTGTCTGTGTGGTAGGCTGCCAACAAAAGTGGGTCTTAGCAACATGCAAAAGAAAAGGTGGGGGGGGGCCTGGAGAGATGGCTCAGTGGTTAAGAACTCTGGCTGCTCTTGCAGAAGACCCAGGTTTGGTTCCCAGCACCCACCTGGTGACTCACAACAGTCTGTAACTCCAGTTCCAATAGATGTGATGCCTTTTCTGGCCTCCAGGGGCACCAGGCATGCACATGGTACATATACATAAATGCAAGGAGGTATGGGCAGGAAACTGGGCCTTTACTTGGCTAAGGTGAGCAGCCATTGAAGGGGCAGATCTGTGGATTCCAGAGGTCGCTTTGACTGTAGTTGAGCATTCAGAGTCAAGCAGACCAAGGGAAACAGAGCTGAGTTGGTCCCCAAGTGTGGACAGCCACAGGTGGCCAGCGATGGCGGGCAGGCTGTAAGCAGTGTAGACAGGGAGCCATCAAGCCCCGGGTTTATAACTGAGGTGGAGAATGAGGATAGAGGTAACTGACGGCCAACCCCACTGTGGAAATGGGCACATCCGAGGTCAGAGCCTTCTTCATCTCACCTAGTCACACTTTCTACCACACTTGGTGCATGAAGCTTTCGGTGATATCTGGGAGAGAGAGTCCTGTGAATCAAGGGTCATCCAGGAGAAAAGTAGACATGACTGAGGTCAAATAGACCCAGTTAGAGACAGAAGACAAGCCCCGCTGACCTCGAGTCCTGCTGACCAACGACCACATGACCCCGCTAGAGCCTTCCCTGCCTGTTCTGAGTACCTTCACGTCATCACAAGAAACCGTGAGCTGCTGGATATTACACATCTATAATCCTGACACCCACGAAGTGGAGGCAGTGGGGGTCAGGAGTTCAAGGTCATCCTCATCTACATAGTAAATTTGAGGCCAGCCTGGACTACATTAAGACTCTGTCTCAAAAGAAAAAGTTTCCTTTATCCAAAGTATAAGTCGGTAAATCCCTATCCTCTTATTCCCTGAAAAGCTGCATCCCACATGAACCTTTTTGCTAAACAAAACAAGCAAACAAAAGTTGGGATTGGAATCCAGCCAGAATTCCTTCATATGCGACCTGCGGTTGTCTTGGCACTAATGGACTTGGAGGAGTTGAGGAAGACTCTAACTACAAAGCCTAAAACACTGACTTTCTGGAGTTTGACTGAAAAAGGATTTGTCAACTTTGATCTGGAAAGTCTTATCCTAATAAGGACTTGCTGCAAGACCTGAGTTCAGATTCCCAGCAGCTGCATAAAGCCATGTGGGGTGGCACACACCTGTAATCGCTGTTCCGGGGAGGCAGAATCAGGAGCAGCCCTGGGACTCCCTAGCCAGTCCAGCTGAATCCGTGAGCTTCGGGTTCACTGTGAAAGACCCTGACTTAAAAAAAAAAAAAAAGGTGGAGGGAGAAATGGCTCAGTGACCTAGAGCAACCCTTGGTGCTCTTCAGAGGACCTGGCTTCGGTTCCCAGAACCCACATGTGGCTGACAGCCACCTGTAACTCCAGTCACAGGGAATCCAACGCCCTCTTCTGGCCTTCACAGATTCCTGTATCTGTATATATAAACTCATGCAGGTGTGCGTGCCTACACACACACACACACACACACACACACACAGCTATACACATAAACTCATGCAGGTGTGCATGCCTACACACACACACCACACATATACACACACATCTGTACACATAAACTCATGCAGGTGTGTGCGCCTACACACACACACACATCTGTACACATAAACTCATGTAGGTGTGTGTGCCTACACACACACACACACACACACAAATAATAATAATAGTAATTTTTTTAAAAAGGAAAAGAAGTAAAATAAGGTGGAGACTGATTACAGAAGATACCTGACATCGACTTCTAGCCTTTAGATGTGTGCACACACATACACATACGCAAGGAAGGAAGGAAGGAAGGAAGGAAGGAAGGAAGGAAGGGAGGTACAGAGGGAGAGAGGGAGAGAGGAAGGGAGGTAGAGAGGGAGGGAGGGAGGGAGGCAGGGAGGGAGGGAGGAAGGGAGGTAGAGAGGGAGGGAGGAAGGAAGGAAAGAAGGGAGGGAGGGAGGGACGGAGGGAGAGAGGGAAGAAGGGAGGAAGGAAGGAAAGAAGAAAAGGAGGGAAATGAGGGAAAGAAGGAAGGAAAGCAGGAAGAAAGGAAAGAAGGAAGGAAGGAAGAAAGGAGAGAGGGAGGGAGGGAGGGAGGGAGGGAGGGAGGGAGGGAGGGAGGAGCCTGTTGAACCAAGGCTGCCTTGCAGGCATAGCTCTTTACATTGTAGTGTGAGCTCCTTAACTGGCTGGGGATTGGGAACTGGGCGACCTGGCTTCCTTCCATGGGAAAAGGCAGCAGATGGTAGAGAGAGCTACTCTTCCTCCTGGAGAAGCTCAGTCTCCCAACACCACACTACCTAGCTGATCCTGGATCCCTATCTAGAAGTGAGAAGTGGGGGGCAGTAACAGAGTCTCTGCAGGGAGGTACTCTGAAGAAACATTCCTGTATCACTATCCTTTGTTTGTTTTTGTTATAATTAGACTGCTACCTCCTCAGGGCAAAACTTGCCCAACCTTAAACTTCTGAGTACATATTTCAGTGCTAAGAGTAAATAAAATAATAACAGGAAACCATCAAACCCTTCGCTAAGAAAATAAATAAATATTTGTGTTCAGTTTATGGAAAATTTTGAGAAGCAGTTGGCAAGGTAACATGGGATGACTGGCTATTTCTCCCGATTTTAGTATCAGATTAGTCACCTTTGTTCTGACTGTGGGAGAAGTTCTAGGTCGTGGTGGGAGGTTATGTTTTATTTATGTATTTGAGGGATAAATTAGAATTAACTAAAAGTTTCAGGACTATAACTTGTTATTTGTGAGACCGGCAAAGCTGTCTGTCTGTCCATGCATCTGTCCGTGCAGATCTTGTACAGCCAGTGACTGTACTAAGAACTCGGAGGACCTAATAAGAAAAATACATAGAAAATAGGTCATAGCCATAATAAACCAGGGAGGGAAAGACATCCTCCTTGGCCTGCTGGACCCATGGTATCTGGTGACAAGGAGACGTTACCTAAAGGTGGCCACATTCTGACCCAATCTCTGGCCTGGGTCAAAATCATGTCCCCCACCAGCCCCCTGTGCCCAAACTCACTTCCCAGCCAGTTGGAGGTTAGGGAGACATGGACATCCCAGGAGGCAGCACTCTCCGGCCACACCTCCAGCTCTTCTAGAAAGGCCTCTGGAGGGCTCCCAGTCCCAGCAACCAGCCCTTCCAGTTAGGCAGAAATTTCCTGCCCTGGAAATTAACATACATTTCGTTTTGTTTTATTTTAACTGTTCAGTACATCCCCAGGCAGCCACACCCTCTGTTCCAATTCCATTAATTCTATTCCTCTTAGCTTTATTTTCACACATGTAAAGCAGGAGAAAGAGTGGAAAGAGATACGGGCAAAATGAGGGTCCTTCATTAAAGCTGAACAGAAAATAGAGGGTCCAGCCCCACTCCGTCTTCACATTCTCCTCCCTCAAGCAGGCTACTGCCAGTCACCAAACACTGTTGGGCCAGGGCCCAGTCTTCCCACCCACCCCCAGTAGTACAGGCTGCATAAACTGATCTAAAACACATAGTGTCACCAGAGGCGGCAATAATTAAAGGGTAAGGCAGACATCTGTGTCTTCAGACAATTACACGTGTGCATACTCTTCTTCATTTAAAACTAATAACAATGTCATGCTAATATAATTAATGTCTCATTTATCGGGTCTTGTGGGGAAAGAACAACTCCCAATTGAATCTCCTAGATTCCTAGAGCTTACAATCTTTTGCTCAAATCGTTTCAACATTCTTAATCTTTCTGGAAAGCTTTCTAAATACACAGTAGTAGTCTCTGTTTCACTAAGCAATGGTCATCCCATGTCATTTCTTAACCTCCATGAGGACAACATGACTTTATCAGTCATTGTAAACCCAAGGGCCTCCTCTAGGAGGAGCACCCAGGCTCCCGAGCTGTTTGTAAAGCAACTACTTAAAACCTCCCATATTGAAATTCGATGGAGAAAACTAATGAACTCTTGAACTAGGAATCTGAAGAGCAGTTCTTCCTTACTTCAAGTTACTGTTTTTGGTTGGGGGGGGGGGCATTCTTATTTGTGCTTTGTTTTCCTCCGTCTCCTACATCGCGGCAGCGCTGCCAGCTTCCTGCTCTGACTCCTAACGTTCCCCTCAGGAGTGCACTCATTCTGGTTTGTGAAAGAACGGAAGAACGAAGCCTATTGGACCATTCTGGAAATCAAATTTAAGAAAGGCAGAATGAGGCTGGAGAGAAGGCTCAGTAGTTAGGAGCATGGGGTGCCCTTGCGGAGAACCTGGGTTCAGTTTCTAACACCCACATAGCGGCTAACAACCATCTGTAACTCCGGTTTCAGGGGAATCCATTGCTGTCTTCCTCCACGGTCATTGCATGGCTCAGGTGCACTTATATACACGCAGGCAATACACTCATGCATAAAATGAAAATAATAATAAAATATTTTTAAAACAAAGAAAGGCAGACTGGTAATATGAATTTTTGTCTTGGTTTTTGTCCATTTGTTTTGAATTTTAATTAAAATATATTAATTATACATAATAATGGCTTCATTATATTTTCATACATGCATATATTTTAATTATATTCCCTCCCATCGCCTTGTCCCCACCCTCTCCTGCTGATCCTTTTCTTCCTCCTAACAACTCCCCTTCTTTGTTAATTAAAAATTAATTTTTAATTAATTAGTCACTTGTCAGTTGGTTGGTAATGAGTTTAATTAAGGTTCCTTACAGGAACATGGCTAAGAAAGGGTGTTTATTTTATGAGACAAGATCTCATTCTATGGCCAGACTGGACTGGAACTCACTATGTAGTCCAGGCAGGGTCTCAAGCTCACAGCAACCCTACTGCCTCAGCCTCCCGAGTGCTGGGGACATAGGCATGAGCCTTTTAGTTATGTCTGGTTTCTCGACTGTGTTTGAGATGATTGTACCTGCTCTAAGCATAACCCCAGAGAAGCCAATATCATAAGAGCCATGATAGATGCTCAACTACTTCCTGTACTGAGTGACACATGGAAGAATCTGACACCCGTGAGACAAGGCCATCCAGGCAAAGAGGAGCACCCCCACCCCTGCGCCCCAGCTACTTGTGAAGACCATAACACTCCTCAAAATCCAGGGATATACCTCCCCCAGTATAGGCCACATGTTCCAGTCACTGAAGCTTTGAGTGTAACAGTGTTCCTTCTGGATCTATGAGTTTCCAATTTAATACATAAGCAATCTAGCAGGACTAGGATTCATGGAATTCCCACCGAATTTGGAGGATGGGAAACTCTTTCTTTCATGTGGTGAGGCTCTCAGAAAACAGATGAAAACCAAACTAATAGAAATCCTGGTTTGTGTGTATGTAAATGTGTGTATATGTGTGTGAGTCTGTATGGTGTGGATGTGTACCTGTGTATGCTTGTAAATGTATGTATATATGTGTTCATATGCATATGTGTGTAAATATAGATGTGTGTGTGTGCATGCGTGAATTTGTATGACATGAAAGTTGGAGGAGAACTATAAGGGAAGGAAGAGGTCTAAATCGAGAGGGAAGGGAACCGAGAGAAAGCAAAAGTGGAGGCAAAAGAGAAAGAGAAGCACTCTATTGCCTGTCATATGTGGAATCTAGATGTGTGTGTGTGTGTGTGCACACGTGCGCACGCATGTAGGTCAGAGCACAACTGATGTTCTCCCCTACCATGTAGGTCTCCACAAGCACCTTTACCTGCTGAGCCATTGGAGGAGTCAGAATTGATCATGTATGAGATGGAAACTCAGAAGATATTATAAGCTACCGGGCATGGTGGCACATGCCTTTAATCCCAGCACTTGGGAGGCAGAGGGAGGTGGATCTTTGTAAGTTCAAGGCCAGCCTGGTCTACAGAGCCAGTTCCAGGACAGCTGGGGCTACAGGGAGACCCTGTCTCAAAAAGACAAAAAAAAAAAAAAAAGATATTATAAGCTACCTACAGACGTGTCTAGTCACCTGGACAATGCTGCTGTCAGCACCATTATAGAATTATTTCCCCAAAGGGAAATTAGAGAAAGGTTGGTGCCATTGTCAATAAAATTCAGGCCTTCAAAGGCCTCATGAAGAACAGAGCTCAGAATCCAAAGCCCTTTCATCTGGAGATGCAAGCTTTCCCAAACACCAGCTAACAAATCTCACCCTGCCTGTGGCAGAGGACTGCCATCATCGTCACTTTATAGCTGGCAAATTGGAACCTGAAAGGGTTCCGGCAGACTGGCAAAGGTCACCTGGCAAGACAACTGCTGACTTAGGGATGAGCCCAAGAATTTTGTCTCCTGGCCCTGCTCTGACTGACACCAACCAGCAAAAGGAGTCCTGGCTGTCCACCAGACCTGGTTGAGCCTACAAGAACATTCCCCTTTAATTTTTTTTCTTATATGGTATTGTTTGGCTTTGTCTGTATTTCCTTGTAGCTCACACCAGTCACTGGGCCCCTTGCCCCAAGCCCATCTCCCCTCCGCACTTTGTTTCTCTGTCTCTGGTTTATTAGTTGCCTCAATTACTTTTTTATTCTCTCATTAGGCCTGTGGCATGGCAGAATGCACCCGGGCACCCTCAATGATTTTTGATAACCCCAACCCACAAACACCACATCAGGATTCATTTATCTGTGTTCTAATGGTTGTTCTTCGCCTCCAACACACTGGGTTTCCTTAGTGCCATCACCCCAGCCATAGCCCCACCATTGGCATTCCTGGTCCACTAACTGAGCCATCATGTTGCCCGTCCAACCTTCAGGCCTTCCTTCTGTCTCATTCCTGTCCCTGAAGAGGCTACGTGAGTAAGATATACAACACACACAACACACCCACACAGCGCGGCGCCGCAGGCCAGCAACGGGGCGCAAACGCAATTACCATGTTCAAAGTTTATAAGAGAAAAGGTTTTGCTTGTATTTTGCTGCTACGGTGGTTCGTGGGGGGGTTCGGGGCTTTGGTAATTCGGAAAACACATGGGTCTCCCCTGCGCTCCGGCTGTTTCTCCGCCGTGCCTCTTCCTACCATTAGTGGCTTGCAATACCCCGCGACATCACACCTTCCCTCTGCATAACAACCAATCTGCTTCAAGGCCCCTGACTGCCCCTCTCCCACACTCCGCTTCCTTTCTGTTTTTTTATTTCATTGTGACGCGTCAACCCCCCCCCCGCGCGCCCCCGATTGTTTTGCCTGTCTTCCCTTCTTTTTTCTATTTTATTTTCCCATCCAATTTTCTTTTTCTTCCCCGCCAATCTACGCCCCGTGTATCCTGCCCCTGGAATCTATTTACCAGGTTCCCCCCTAGCCCGCATCCGCGGTCCCCTCCCCCCCCAGCACTCACCACCAGCTACACTGATACATTCTGCCCAACATGCTTTGTTCCCATTCATCCTCTCAGTCGTCTCAATAATTACTCATCACATCCTCCCATGATACAAGGTTCGAGCATGTTTTTTAGCATGAAAGTTCACATGTTTCAGTCGTTCCTTTATATGCAGTTCCACCTTTCCTCTTTTTGTCTGTTTTTGTGATATGTTGTTTCCCGTTTTGATTGTCCACATAGCAACTAGCTTCCCAAACCTTACAACACCCCCTTCTTTTTGCCAAAAAAAGCCTCCGGGGGGCCTTCCACACTACCATACTTACCAAACTACATTTAATTAGTGGCCCTCTCATCCCCAGAATATCTTTCATCTCCACACCCAAACACAAGAAAATTACCTATAATTGCCTGCCAGATTATAACTTCTCGTCTCGTTCTTTTGGATGGTCCTTCACTCAGCATGATGTCCTCTAGCTCCAGCCATTTTTCCTGCAAAGCTCATATGTCCTTCTTTCTTTACTGCTCATAACTAACTCCATTTGTGTAAGAATGACCATATTTCTTATCCCACTCATCAGTTGAGGGGCATTTGGGTTGCCGTTTTCCAGCTTGAGTCCAGGCTGGAACTAACTACTGGCCGTGCTGTAGTAATGCGATCAACGTGTGGGTGATGTCTGGGAGGTACATGCCCAGGGTGTATGGCTGGTTCGGGTGCCAAGTTCATTCCAGTCTTCCAAGGTTCTCCTACACTGTTTTCCTATATGGTGTACAAGTTATACAATTCCACCAGCAGTGGATGCACTCATCCTCCCCCCTTCCCCCCTCCCACAACCTCTCCAGCACTTGGTGCATTTGTTTTCTTGATCCTAGCCAGTCTTACTGGAGTAAGATGATATCTTAAGTAGTTTTGATTTGCATTTCCTTAATGATTAGTAATGTTGAACACTTCTTAAGGTGTTTCTCGACATCTCTAATTCCTCACTTGAAGTCTCGTTCAGTCTTCTCCATCGATGGAGTGGGTCATTTGTTTTCTCTTCTTTCTTTGTTTTTTGAGTAGTTTATATATTCTGGAAGATCATGATTTGTCAGATGTATCGTGGTGAAGATTTCCTCCCATATCTCACTTCCTGATTGTTTCTTTTGATGTACAGAAGCTTTTGAGTTTAATGAGGTCCCATTTGTCAATTGTCGACCTTAATCTTGCACAGATGCTGTCTGATTAGGGAGTCTGTTTGAAGTTCTAGGTGCTTCTTGTATTTGTATTGGTTGCTTGTTTTTAGTTTGGGGAGTTTTCATCTATTATTCTGTTGAAGATCTGATTCAATACCATTCTCTTGGGATTCTTTCTCCTTCCCTATTCCTATGATCTTTTCATAGTGTCACACATCCTGGTTGTTCCATTTTTGTGTATTTTTAAATTTTTCATAATCTTCCTTGAGGTTTTTAGTTATTCTGTGTTATCTTCCAGTTGATATTCTTTGTTCTGCTTCTCTATTCTGCTTCTGAGGCTTTTTCCATTCCTTTCCTCTAGATTGGATGAGTGTTTTATTTCCTTTTTCATTCCTCTTCTGATTTCTTAGTATTTCACTTCTTTGTGAGCTTTCCTCAATCTCTTCTTGTAGCTCTTTGGTTCGCTGGTTGTTTCCTTATCTTTTTCAGCATGGGACCTTTTAGTGTTTCTACTTCCTTCAGTTTGTCATTTCTTCTCTCTAGGTCCTTCTTGAGTTTTTCATTCTCTTTTTTAGTTCTTTGATTTGTCTTCTATAATCTTGTATTCTTTAAATATGTTCCCAATTGTGTTCCTGATATCTGTGTCCTGGGGCATCCCCAAAGGGATCCCACTGCAGGAATCTTCCATAGGGTTGGTAGAGCTTGGCTCGGGATTATCTTGCCCCTTTCCAGTGTTGTTTCTTCTTCCGTGATCTGGCATATGGGCTTCTCCTTGCCTGTATTCCAATGTGAGTCCTAAATGCCCTTCTTCACTGTGTTGAAGCTTTCTTTGCTTTCCTCAGTCCTTCAGATGCCTTCGTAATCCCATGGGGGGGGGCTCTTCAGCCTGTGCCCCGGTACCTTCCGCTGGCCTTCAGGAGATCTCAGATCATCAAGACTCACACAACCCCACCTTTACATACCAGCTGGGAGGATAACTCCGCACTCACACAGCCACAAAAGCCAAATCCATAAGCCAAAGACAGCTGGATTAAAGAATCAACAATCAGCCTTGCTGAGGCACCCAGTCCCACATACCTGCTTCTCCTGCTCTTCCTTCTGCTGGCCTCAGGAGATCTCCGCCTGTCTTCAATTCTGACTGGCAAGTCACTACCCTTGGCTGCCATGCTTTTGCCATCCTCAACAAAGACATTGAGGCACAGCTTTTTCACCTTCCAATATGGACTGAAGAACGCATGTCTCATCAAAGAATCCTCCAAACCTTCAGTGCCTCATGAGGGACTTGCTGAGACATCCAGCTTGTGGACTGAGACTTACTGGGGGTTCAGACTTCTTCAGAGATATAGACTGCCCATTGTGTGACTACCAGGCTTATCATGGAGACCAAGTACAGGAAGATCAAGACATGAGACGCAGGTTACCGTCTGGAGCCTCATTTTGGTGACCATAGGGAAGGGAAACCCCAGTTGGAGTCACAAGGGCAGAATGATGGTGGTTTGGGCTTAACAAGGAGGACCCTTCAACAATTCCTTAAGAAAAATATATCTTTTCAAGCCTAATTAAAAGAAAGAAAAGAGTAGAGAGAGAGAAGAGACGAGAGAGAGAGAAAGCAATAACAACAGAAGATACAGAAACGAAAGAAAAGAAAGAACAGAACGAAAGTACATAGCGTGAAAGATGCAATCTAAAAGATATATGTTGCATGTATAAGGCAATATTTTGACGTGATGCAGATTGTACCCCACAACCAATACAAATCACAACAGACTGGGTTCATAACTTCTTTTCAAACGTCAACTCTGCTTCAACGACAAATTTCTGCATTCAAAATTTTAAAAGCTAGAAGACTGACACTCTCACTCACGTTTTGCAGAAGTCCGAGCTTGGTGGGGTCGGTGTGGGTTCAAGGAATGTGAAATGGGTCTTGACCTTGATTGGAAAGTTTTGTATGAATGCACAAAGCTTCACTAACAATTGGCAAAAAACATTGTGTGTCTGTGTGTATAGTGTGTCCTGTGTGATCTGTGGCATGTGTGGTGTGTGTCTGGTTGTATGCATGTGTGATTGTGAGTGAAGGCTCCTAAAAACAACCTACAGTGTCAGTTCTGTCCTCGTCTTGTTTGAGGCAGGCTCTCTTTTTTTTTTTTTTTTATTTTGGTCTTTTTGAGACAGGGTCTCCCTGTAACTCCAGCTGGCCTGGAACTCACTCTGTAGACCAGGCTGGCCTTGAACTCACAAAGATCCTCCTGCCTCTGCCTCCCAAGTGCTAGGATTAAAGGCATGTGCCACAACACCTGGCTCAGAACTGGATTTTTCTAAATCAAATAGTGGATTAAATGCAAGCCACCCTCGCTATCTCGAAATTTTAATTTTGAATCTCATAGAAAAGATCATGCCTTTCAGAGTGAATAGCTATCTTCCGACATCATTGTGTGCAAAACTGACATGCAATAAAATACTCTTCGTGGGGCTGGAGAGATGGCTCAGCGGTTAAGAGCACCGACTGCTCTAGCAGAAGACGCTGGTTCAATTCCCAGCACCCACATGGCAGCTAAGAACCATCTTTAAGCCGGCATGATGCCACACACTTTTAGTCCTAGCACTTGGGAAGCAGAGGCAGGTGGATCTCTGTGAGTTCAAGGCCGGCCAGCCTGATCTAGTATTTGAGAGGGAGAGGCAGGCCGTTCTGGTCTACACAGTGAATTCCAGGTTAGCTGGGTCTACAGAGACACCCTGTATCAAACAATAAAAAACATAGTGAACATGTCCACATCTCCCCACTCCACTTAGATCCCTTTGTCATCCTTAACTATCTCCTTCTTTACCAGCTGGCATTTTCTAGGATTTAGATTTAATCTACAGAGAAATATAAAGTATGTACTCTCTTCCTTCTGGCTTGTTTCTCTCAGCCAGATACTGTTTCAATTCATTCCTGCTTTGAGCTGAGCCTGAGATCCTGCTCCTCAATCCTTTCCAGCTGCTGAACAACACTTCATGCATGGATAGCTCACAGCTGTACAGCTGTTCACCTGCTCATCTGTGGAGGAACATTTAGGCTGTTCCCACTTGGGGGCTATTACAAGCAGAATTGCTACAGGCCTTGATGCATCGCCCCTCTTCAGTAAGTACCCAGAAGTGAATTGCTGTTTGAGTGGATCCTGAATAGATTTTTCATTGTAGAAACACATGGTACATATGAACCCAGTATACACGGTGTTCTCTCTCTCTCTCTCTCTCTCTCTCTCTCTCTCTCTCTCTCTCTCTCTTTCTCTCTCTCTTCAGATTTTTTTTAAACAGGGTCTCTTTGTAACCCCAGCTGGCCTAGAACTTGCTATATAGACCAGGCTGGCCTCAATCTCACAGAGGTATGCCTGCCTCTGCCTCCCAGGTGCTGGAATTAAAGGCATGCACCACCACGCCTATCCATTCAGTTCTCCTGATACCACCAAGTGTTCATCATAGATCCAAAAACTTCTGTCTTCTTCCTTTTTCCTTATGTTATGGTAAAAATGAAAGCATTTGCTTTAGTTTTGTACAATACAGTCTGTAAGATGCTTTTGCATGTAGTAGCAAAACATATTCTTAAATTAGTTTCTGCCTCCTTTTCTGATTTACTCCAATTCTGTATCTCATTAAACAACACTAGCATTCTGAGGCTGAATGAGAGGTTTTCTCATTTGTTTGTTTCTTCTTTTTAAAATGTATATTTTTATTTTTACTTTTTGGGTGAATGGCTGTCTTACCTGCGTGTAAGTGTACCATGTGTGTACAGTGCCTACAGAGGCCAAGAGAGGGCGCCAGATACCCTGAAAGTGGAGCCAGCATATGGGTGCTGGGAACTAAACCTGAGTCCTCCGGACAGAAGCAAGTGCTCTTAACCACTGAGCTGTCTGCCCAGCCCTGTTTGTTTGTTTGGTTTTTGTTTGTCTGTTTGTTTGTACTGGGGTTAATGTAATGTAGTCCAGGCCCTTACTTACTATGTAATCAAGGATGACCACCAACTTCTGATCTTGCTCTGTCTCTCAAGTGTTGGGATTATAAACATGACTCTCTACGTTTATGCAGTGCTGGGGATCAAACTAAGAGCTTCATGTTTGCTGGGCAAGCACCCCCAAGTAAGGTATTTTTGATATGTGCTCAAAAGAACTACATATCCAGTTGCTCCCTTGTTTCTCAAAAGGCTTTAGTCCTTTGTCAGGGCAGCCAAATACATGAGCAAGATGTAAACCAGATGCCCTATTTACCTGCAGGGTGCTGCTCTCTGCTCTAGCCCCCTCGCACTGCACGTGTCTGCAGGCCCTTCAGTCAGCGAAGCATGCTTTGAAGCTTACACATTCATAACTTGAGTCCAGCTCTTTTAGAGATAAGTCTCCACTAAAAGGAGACTGAAACTGCTCTTGGAATTCCAAGCACTGAATCACCTTATCAAGCTAAAAGAATACGTTTGGCTGGCCCTGTGGAAGGTGAAATTGCCTCTTTACTGTTTCGTGTCAAAAACAACCTCATTCAATCACTGGTGAAAATTTTCAGTGACAGCCACTTGTGGCGGGAGAGGCCTGTAAATCCAGCACTTGGGAGGCGGAGTCAGGAGGATTAGGGGTTCAAAGTCATTCTTTGGCTAATTGCTAATTTGAAGCCAGCCTGTGCTCCACCAGACCCTGTCTCAAGACAAAACAAAAAAAATTTTTTTAAGTGAGAAATTTAGACTCTTCACTTCAAAACTCTAGTCCTGGCTCTTGCCCGGTTCCGCCCAGTTCCACCCGGTTCCGCCTGCCTTTCTGCAGCCTACCTGTTGCTATCTCCCTCCTTACTCCTCAGTTCCTCTGCATTGGGAAATAGTTTCCGGTCAAAAGCTATATATACCACATGATTCTAAAGGGAGCTTTTGGCTTTGGGACAATTAGTTTCTTACTGCAAGAGCTAAATTGATAACAATGATCTATCCCGATTTATAATAATTTCATCTGGATTTTTAAAATAAAAAAAAATCAGAACTATTAAAGCTCCAGGGAAAGTGGAACTTTTAAAATAATACTGGGGTGGGGAGACAAAAGTCTTCAGAAGATGAAAAACTTAAAGTTCATGAAAGGAAATTGCCAAATTCGGGGCAGGTGAAATGGCTCAGTTGATAAAGGAGCTTGCCATCAAGCCATACAGTTTGAGTTCTAAACCCAGGTCCTATGTGATAGAAAGGAGAAAATCGACTCCTACAAATTGTCCTCTGACCTCCACATATGTGTGGACACACACACACACACACACACACTAAATAAATAAATAAAAGACACATGGCTTTCTCAGGAATGTGTAAACACATGCACCAACACACACACACACACACACACACACACACACACATACACACTCACATATACAAAAAAAATGAGAAAATAGAAAAGAAGAGACAGCCCAGACTTCTGCTACGATGATGGAATAAATAGCAAAGCGTGCTCACACTTCAGACCTGGTACAGCTTGAAGTGAAGTTCCTATGAGTGATCCGAAAGCCCCGTGATTCATTGAAAGATGAACATCGAGGCCGGAGAGATGGCTCAGTGGTTAAGAACTCTCTTGCAGAGGAGCTGGGTTCGATTCCCAGCACCCACATGGCAGCTAAGAACCGTCTTTAAGCCAGGTGTGGTGGCACACGCCTTTAATCCCAGCACTCGGGAGGCAGAGGCAGGTGGATCTCAGTGAGTTCAAGGCCAGCCTGGTCTACAGAGTGAGCCTGCTGGACCTAAAGGAAAACCCTGTTTAAAAAAAAAAAAAAAAAAAAAAAAAAGAAGATGAACATCACACAATGAAGTATATAACACAGCCATTTCCATAAAAGTTGATAGCAGACCTGTTCATGCATGCAAAATGCACAGAAAAATCTCTCCACGCTCACCTATTCAGTCAATGAATTCATCTCAAGAAAGAGAAAAATTGGCTGGGCATGGCCTATAATCCCAGCACTTGAGACAAGGAGGCAGGAGGATGGTCACAAGTGAGGCCAACATGACATACATAGTGAGGTCAAGGCCAGCCTGGGTTATGAAGCCAGACCTTGTAATCAAAATAAACAAATACGGTAGCACACAGCGTTAGTCCCAGCGCTCAGAAGGCCAACATAATGAGTAATAAAAAGCAAAAATGATAAGAAAGAAGAAGAGCAAAATTAGAGAAAGAGGACAAAATAAGGAATATTTGTTTCCACTCTGAATAGGAACACCTGTATTATTTGAACTTCTTATCACTGAGAGTAAGACACTTTGATAACACTTGAAATTACCTAAAATGACCCAAGACATTAAGAATGGCTATTATCTAAGTAGCTCTAAAACACCCTGGGAACATTTAAATTCTGTGGAGCATCCTGGTATAGTTCCCGCCTCATGTCAAAAGCCTCCAGTCTTGGGGCTGGAGAGATGGCCTAGCAGTTAAGAGCACCGCCTGCTCTTGCAGAAGACCCGGGTTCGATCCCCAGCACCCACATGGCGGCTGAGAACCGTCTGTAACTCCAATTCCAGGAGAACTCCAGTTCCAGGGGAATCCGACGCCCTCTTCTGACCTCCGAGGCATTACACGACACGGGTGCACAAACCTCCATGCAGACAATACATTCATACACATAAATAAATAAATAAAATAAAAATAAAAAATTCTAAAAAGCCTCCAGTCTTGCAGGCAGACCATCTGCTGATCTTTCATGGGCTCTTTCCTGACTTCTCACATGAATGTCTCCGTGTTCACGGCAGCAAATCAAAGGGTCGCAAGCCTGTGCATCGTGTGTTCTGTCTTTCTTCTCCCAGCTTCATTCCCTGGGGGGGTTGGCCTGGTGCTGGACGCAGAGACTCTTCCCAATAGAAGGCCCATTGAAAGAGAAGTAGTCCTAAACACAACGGAATGCATTTGGAGCTAAAGGCCAACTGGAACTGAGAGGAGAGCATTTTGCAAAAATGTTGCAAGCCAAGTGCTAGGGCAGTGGGATGAGAAGAGAGAAAAAAAATCCCGAAAGGTAAAGGAGATGAAGGGAAAGGAGAACAAGAGGAGAAGTTTGACTTAAGTTTGCAATACTCAAACCCATGACAAAGTTCTGGAGGACTTTCACCACCAAGAAGACCTGGGTGTGTCCGTGCATGCCCACAATTCTCTTCCAGAAAGCAGAGATACGCAGAGGCAGACAGAACCGTAAATTGTCCCTTAGAGTGATTGCTAGTCAATCTAGAAATGGAGAGCGTACACACACACACACACACACACACACACACACACACACACCCTGCTATATGCAGGTGATAAATGTACTTCCTACCCTTCAGACCATCAGAGGATTGTACGTCTTGCCCTGTCCTGGGGGACATTCAGCGTCTCATCACCTGTCACATCTGTTTTAGGAATGGTCAATCAAAAATACCTGGCACTGAAAGCGATTCACGGGGTGAGTTCACACCCCCACTGAAGGGAAACTCACCCCATGCTTTTTCGGGAAGCAGGAGTGACCTATTCACGTGTGTCCTAATTTCACACCTGTTCCCTCAGTGCACATTCGTTAGATAGGAAATGAGTGGCAGATACTACTTTGCGTGCTGGAAATGAAATACTAAATGGTATGATCCCTTTCTGAGGACTCTCACAGCCTGGTAGGTAAATATAACATAATAGATGTTTACATAAGACTGAATAACCAAAGTCAACAGAAAGAAACCACTATGGAGAAAGGACAGACAGGGTGACACAGAAGGTCACCTCTGAGCTGAACTTTAAAAATAAGTAGGAATTTAAGAGTGGGAGACCATGGCCTGAGAAAAAATATTTGCAAAATGCATATTTGAATGGACTGTTGTCCAGAATATACAAAGAACTCTTAAAACTGAACAAGTAGAAAGCCATCTAAGCTGGGTAGGGTGTCTGTCACACACCTGTAGTCCCAGCACTTGGGAGGAGGAAGCAGAAGAACCAGAAGTTCAAGGCCAGCCTCAGCTACCTAGGGAGTTTGAGGCTGGATTCCATGAAACCCTGACTCAAAAAAAAAAAAAATTCATTTAAAAATGGGTAAAATATTTGAATTGACAGAAGATCAAGAAATTTGCAGAAGATAAAGAAATGAAAAGCACTGGAAAATCGATCTTCATTGTATGCTACTAGAGAACTGCAAAGTAAAATAGGATACCCCTACACTTTATTTATTTATTTATTTATTTATTTANGACATTTTCAAGTTAAGAAAGTATTTCAATAATTATTTGCTTTCTAATATAATTTAACAAATGCCTTTTACATATACTACATAGGACTTAAAGCTCTAAAACAGCCATCATTATTTCAACTACTGATCATTTTAATTGTCAAGTTTCATCATGAGTAAATGAAGCAGAGTCTATCATATGGCATTTGACTCAACTGATATTTAGTTGAGGGAAAAATAAAGTGACATATTCAAGACTCCCTAGCAGTTATTGCAGAGTAGTTGAGATAATGCATAACCATAATAATATCTGTATAGTTTATAGATACACACTTATAGTCATAAGTATATGGAAAATGGTTGCATTTTACTTACTAAGATGGAAACATTCTTTTTATTAAGAGTTTATTTTTGTCATTTGAATTACTTTTCAAGGCAGATAGATGGAATTGATTGAAAATAACTTGTGTCCTGAATTCCAAATGAAGGTTAAGTATATGTAGATGAGTTCCTGTCTTCAATCTGCTTTACTGTTACATAAAGCAATCTCAACTCTTTGACCCCGCTTGATATTAATGTAAAAAGAATATTTCAGCGTGACATATCTTTGGACTATTATGCTTCTGATCATTGTTCTCAGATAGATTTCTGGAATGATGTTCACATATATAGGGGTATATGCACACACACACAGAGTAAAGGAAGGCAAGTTAGGAAATCAGCCTAGGTGTCCACCAGAGATGAGTGAATAAAGAAAATGTGGTATGTATACACAATGGAGTTTTATTCAGCCATAAAGAACAAAATGTCTCCATTGGGCTGGCCTGTGGCTATGTCTGTGGGGTATTTTCTTGATTGTTGAGTGATATGGGAGGGCCCCCCACTGTGGGTGAGCTGTATTGTATAAGAAAGCAGGCTGAGCATGGGCCAGGGGAGCGAGCCAGTAAGCAGCGTTCCTCCATGGCCTGTGCTTCAGCTCCTGCCTCCAGGTTCCTGCCCTGAGTTCCTACCTTGGGTTCCCTCAGTGATGAACTATGACCTGGGAGATGTGAGCCAAATAAACCCTTTCTTCCCCAGATTGATATTGTTCAGAGTGTTTTGTCACAGCAATCGAAGGCAAACTAGAACAACAATGCACTTGTATGAAATGTCTTTATAAAAACATGGCTACATTCAACTACATGCCAAGTAAAATCTACTTAAAAGAAAATAAAACAAATGGGTTCTGGTTACCACACACCCCAATGTGGGCTCTCCTTGTGAGTGAGCAACACACAAAGTCAAACCTTCTGGCTTCTAAGTGAAGTATCCATATAAATAAACACATAGGTGTATTATTAAATATTGTAATTATGGGCTAGAGAGGTGGCTCTGCAGTTAAGAGCACTGGCTGTTCTTGAAGAGGACCTGGGTTCAGTTCCCAGAACCCACGTAGTGGCTAACTCCAGTTAGTCAGTAACTCCGGTTCCAGGAAATCTGATGTTCTCTTCTGGCTTCAGTGGACATTGCCCCCACACAGTACACTTACATACATGCAGGCAAAACACGTGTACACATAAAATTAATTAATTAGTTAATTAATTAATTAAAGATTGTAATTATAGTTGATGAGTGCCCTAAGAGTCCAGGCTTGACCAAAAGCAGATTATACATTTACATCATGGATCCCAGAGAATGGTACCCTGAGAATGCCCAATGTGTGGCAGCTGCTATTCTTCCTGTCCTCCTTCCTCCTTTTAAATCTCATCATCACTGCCATTCCAGGGAATAAGAGTGACATGTCCAAGACAGAGAGACAGGAAACCCCCTAAAGCTCAAAGGAAGTCTTAGTTGTCGTCCCTGCAATGCAGAATCAAAGTAGGAGCTCAGAGAGACAGGCCACATGCTGCAAGGCCATGATTACTGCCAAAGGAACGTGAGCTTTATTCTACAGACCAGGTAGTCTTCAGCTAGCGAGTGCATGACATCAACTTATGTTCCCAAAGAGTAGCAGTGAGGACCGGTGTGGGCATGTGGGGCTTCACAGGACAGTGCATTCACTGCTCAGCTGGGAACCAGTGGCAGCTGTTCCCGTCCAGCTGTCCTGTGTTCTCACACCAGTTCACAGGTGCAGACCTGGCAGCATCGTCAATCCATGGGAGATTTCAACCACAGTTGGGGGTTTGTGTTCCACTTTGGTTAAATGACATTTCCCAAAGAAATGATCCTGGTTTCTCTGTGCTGACCTCTCCCTGTCCTGGACAGTGGCTGCTAAACAAGCCACCACAATAAGGAGGAGATTTTTTTCATTTTTTTTTAAAAGGACTAGGGATGAAAATTGAGCCAAGAAGCAGTAAAATTTGGATGCATATTTGGTACATTTGTCATGAAAACTTTTGGGACTCAGAACATTGCTTCCCTCGGCTCTGTGGAGCAACAATTGCTACACTTAATTGATGGCTGTGACTTTCAGGATAACAGTTTCCAAATACCAGTCCTGGCACTAAGTAGGTCCCTGATGAAGTATCAGAGACAACATGCTCACCCTGCCAGCTCTACACTGTATATTGCACAAATATGTACTTAGCAATATAACCTTTCTAATCACCTGTCTCACAAAGAAATTTCCTTTATTCTGAGATTGTCGTCTTAGCAGTTTTGTTTACTTATTTGTGTCTTGTGCTGTATGTGTAATGTATGTGCCTGTCAGTGTGGGTGTGTGCACATGTCATGCACGCGTATGTGCAAGTGTGTGTGTGTTCATGTGGTGGGGGGTGGAGGCTGATGTCAGGAGTCTTTCTTCAATCGCTGTCCACCTTTATCGCAGGGGGGACAGGGTCTCTCACTGAACTGGAAGCTCATCTATTCAGCTGAGTTGCTACTGAGCTTCAAGGAATCCACATGTCTCAATCCCCTATCATCGAAATTATGGATGCTTGATATCACAGTCAGCTTTTTACATGGGTCCTCAGTATCTGAACTCCTGCTTGGTTCATAGGCCCTTTACTAAGCCATCATCCCTGTGTTGTCTTTCTTAAGTGGTGTGTGTGTGTGTGTGTGTGTGTATGTGTGTGTGTAAGGGTATTTTTGGGTTTGGGGGGGTTGTAGACAAAGTTTCACATTGTGGCACTAAGCGGCCTGGACTTACTATGTAGATCAGGGCTGGCCTTGAACTCACAGAAGCACATTTGCCTGTGCCTCTGCTCTGCCTCCCAAATGCTGGGATTAAAGGCATGCACCTCCAGTCCTAGCTTCTTGGATTTTTTTTAAAGTATTTTATCAGGGCTGGAGAGATGGCTCAGCAGTTAAGAGCACCAACTGCTCTTGCAGAGGACCCGGGTTCGATTCCCAGCACCCACATGGTGGCTAAGAACCATCTTTAACTCCAGTTCCAGGGGAATCCGACACCCTCTTCTGACCTCCGTGGCATTGCACGACACGGGTGCACAGACCTACATGCAGACAGTACACTCATACACATAAAAAATATAAATAATAAAAAAAACCCTCCCTGGTCCCAACCAAAAGCTAACCTAGGGGGAAAAATAATAAAGTATTCTATCTTTTTTTATTTTTATGCATATGAGTGTATCACCTGCAAATGTGTAAGTGCACTTGTATCTGTGCAATGCCCGAGGAGAACAGAAGAAAGCATTGGATCCTCCTTGGAACTGGAGTTATAGACAGTTGTCAGCCACCTTGTAGGTGCTGGGAACTGAGCCCAGGTCCTCTGCAAGAGCAGTCACTGCTCTTAACTGCTGAACCATCTCTCCAGTCCCTTCTTCTTGGGTTTTTGAGACAGGGTCTACTTACTGTCTAGACAAAAGTGCCCTCTAACTTGCAGCAATCCTCTGTCTCCAGAGTGCTGGGTTCACATGAGCCACTACACCCAGCCCTGAGGTCTCTTCAGAGGTTAATATTCCATAGGAGTAAGGAGTAAGTTGTTACATACTGGGCACTTAATTTACTCATTGAAATATATTTTATTTATTTATTTTTATTTTATGTATATGAGTGTTTTGCCTGCGTGTATTTAAGTCCATGCATATCATCCAGTGCCTATAGAGGCCAGAACTGAGTATTGGAGCCCCTGAAACTGGAGTTACAGATGGCTGTTAGTCACCATGTGGGTACCAGGAACAGAGCCTGGGGCCTCTAGAAGAGCAGCCAATGCTCTTAGCTGCTGAGCCATCTCTCCAGCCTCCCCACTCATCTTACTCTTTTTTTTTTTTAAGGCAAGGTCTCATGTAGTCCAGGCTGACCTCAAACTCACTACATGCTGTGGAGCCTGGCCTTGAACTGCCTCTAGCTCCCGAGTGCTGGGATTACAGGTGCCACCTTTCTTGGCATGGGAGTATAAAATTTGAAGCCACTGGGCGAGACAGTGTATCAAGAACCCCATCACAGCCTATCAAGTTACTGTTGATACCAGAGTGTTCAGGATGACCAGCTCTGAAATACAGAACCACAGTTCCACGGTCACACCTCTACTATACAACAGAACCAGCACTCAAGTCCAATTAGCTCTGATTCCAAGTTCTATGTTGACTCCAGCCATACACACTGCCAAGAAGTCCTTGTCCTAGTCTAAGACTTAGTCGCTATGTTCTCTTAGATTCTTGGCCTCTCATTCAACATCTCTTCTTCCTATTCTTCTCCTTGAATAGGGGGCAAATTTCTCAGATTGGTTTCTGGTTAGCCCAATATCCATGTTCAGTTGCCTGGAGCACTCGGCATATGTATGCTGCGGCCCTTGACACTCCCGGTACCACCTCTCTGCCTGTTCTAGTTTGTCTTTCTATTACTGTGACAAAACACTCTGACCAAAACCAACTTGGGGAAGAAAGGGTTTATTTGGCTCACATCTCCTGGGTCACAGTTCATCATTGATAGAGCCCACCATAGGAACTCAGGGCAGGAACCTGGAGGCAGGAGCTGAAGCACAGGACATGGAGGAACGCTGCTTACTGGCTTGCTCCCCTGGCCCATGCCCAGCCTGCTTTCTTATACAGTACAGAACAACCTCCTCAGGGGTGGGACCACCCATAGCAGGCTGAGCCCTCTCTACCACTCAACAATCAAGACAATACTCCACAGACATGGCCACAGGCCAGTCCAATGGAGCCAATTCCCCAGTTGAGGCTCCCTCAACCCAGGTGTGTCAAGTTGACACTAAAGCTATCCAGCACACTCCCTTACTGAACAATGACTACTATTGACTAAATGTTAGTACCCACCCCAGAATTTATATATTGAAACCCTTAACCATAATGTGATGGTATTAGAAAGTAGAGTCTTTGGTCAGTAACTAGGTTATTAATGCAATTAATGTCCTCATGAATGGACTCTAAGGAACCTCTTCTGCTATCTGAGGACAGAGTAAGACAAACATCTATGAATGAGGAAAACAGCTGTAATCAGTCACAGTCTGCATGCACCCAGCTCACAGAACTACGAGAAATAAACTTCTCTTATTTGTGAGCCACTCGGTGCACAGCATTGTTACTGCTGTCCAAATGGACTGAGACTATAGTACAGCAAGAAAGCATACTGCTTAACATATGAGCATGTGGGAGCATGTGAGAGGGCGTGTGAGGTAGGAGCACACGAGAGGGCGTGTGAGAAAGGTCTTGACAGCAGGGACAGCTGCACGTGTGACAATGCAGTGGTACACCTGGGACAGAGGACACAAAGGCCAAGAGCAAGCTGGGATATGGCAGCTGTATGCCTGGAATTGTAGGACCAGGCCAAAGACCAAGGCAGGCGCTTCATCCTGAGAAGGAGACAATGCCATGAGAGTGGAGAACCGAGATGGGGGTTGGCCCGGTGGACAGGGACAGAGCAGGAGCGTTGAGGTGGGGGTGTGAGCCAGACCACCAGCAAACAGGAAGTGAGAGATGGTCCCAGAGTTGGGACAAATATGAGTCTGAAAGTCTTAGATAAAGAGCTATAAAGATCACCAAATGTATCTGACTGGGTTTTTGCTCTTTTAATATTTATTTTTATTTATGTGTATATTTATGTTCCTCAGCGAGTATATGCCACAGGTATGCAGGTGCCCATGGAGGGCAGAAAAGGGCATTGAAGCCCTTGGAACTGGGAGTACAGAGGGCTATGAGCCACCTGACATAAGTGCTGGGAATCAAACTGTGGTCCTCTGGAGGAGCAGGAAGTGCTGCTCTTTTGCTTCTTTGGGTTTGTTTTTTTATTTTTTGGGTTTGGTTTGGGTTTGGGGGGGGTGTTTTCTTTTATTTTGTTTTGTTTTGTTTTTGGTCTTTTTGAGACAGGGTCTCCCTGCAGTCCCAGCTGGCCTTAAACTCACTTCGTAGACCAGGCTGGACTTGAACACACAGAGATCCTCCTGCCTCTGCCTCCTTCATGCTGGGGTTAAAGATGCGCACCACCACGCCTGTCTCTTAACCACCAGTCCCTGGAAGGGCGTTTGTTCTGGTTCTAGCCCAGATGCTTATGAGCTGTAAGATATCATTTTCTGTGGCCTCTCACATTTTTCCACATTTCGCATTGTCTTTCTGAAGATGCTTCTCTAGTCAACAGCCTCAAAAGACAGAGATGATATCTTCCTTTAGAACGTAAGCCAAGCCAGCCTCGCTGCCCTTCACAAATGAGTTGGGTTCCTAAGCCTGGACCTTCCTTCTCTTTGATCGAGCTTGTTTCCTATGCAGGCGTCAGTGCCACAGCATAAATGTGCAGTTCAGAGGAGAACCTTGGGTGCCAATCTTTGTCTTCCGCCTTATTTGAGACAAGGTATCTGTTGTTTTCTCTTTGCGTGCACCAGCCTGGCTGGCCTGAGAATCTCTGGCAGTTCTCCTGTCTCTGCCTCCATCGTCTGAGTACTGGGCTTACAGATATGCACTTCTGCATATGGGTTCTGGGATTCAAACTTGGGTCCTTATGCTTGTACAACAAGCTCCTTCAGTCGCTGAGCCATCCCTGCATCCCTTCATCCCTTAATCTCCAGAATGACCTTTCCAAATCCTCCGGGACAGAGGCCAGTCTCAAAATTTATATACATATCACCATTTTGTGTTTTTTTCCTTAAGTGTTATTTTTAGTTCAGTGACTTGATTATTCTTGTCTGACAGAAGGTAAGGGTCACCTATCCCACTTCTGAATCAGGCATCTATACTTAGCTTATAAGAGGAATGGAAAAGATTCCATAAACACTTGTAAATTGATTATATCTTATACATTACCGTTCTGCATACCTATTACCATGGAAAACTTGAAGAAAGTCCGTAGGGAAGAATGTGGCTTGCTTTTAATCAGTTTTACTGTCTCTGTGAAACAGGCTTTCTAGCCTGGAGAGATGGCAGGCTGGTAAGAGCTGTCTGTGCACTATAGCAAGTCCATTGAATTTATCTGAGGACAGCCAAGCAGTTTATGTGATCATATGACATCTGCATTGGGTATATTATTAAGCACAGACTTAAGTATTAATATATGCAGAGTGAACTGCAATCATTCACGTTAGTTCTTTCCAACAGCTCATCATGAGGCCATCTGTTCACCCCCAGGAATGGTTAGGGTCAAACCTCAGAAGCCACAGCTTCTCTGTGTTCCTGGGATCTCTGAGCCACAAAGCACATTATCTATTTCCAAAAGATGTTAATGGAGCTATAAGGTCTAAGCTATTATAGCCAGTAAGCAATAAATCTCATGAGCAAAAACAAAATTAAGCAATAGGAACCAAAATAAATAGGATAGTACAAAATGGTTATTATGCTATTAAAAAAAGCTGTTTGTTTCCTCCAAGATATTTTTCTGGCAGGACGGACAGCAGTGCCCTGGTCCTGAGCTGGTAGTCTGGAGCCTATGATCCTCAGACACAAGGGAAACTAAGGACTGAAAAACAGTGTCAGGTTCTGGTAAAGATCAAACTTCTTTCTACAGATTTACCTGTATGGATCTATCATGCTTCTAGTCCTGTAAACGAAGATTAACACCCCACAGAAGTGTTCCAACGTGGAAGTATGTCAATGTTAGACTCTTGACAAGTCAGTGTTGTCATGTTCTAGTCATGGGAAGAACAGAGGAAGGCCTACTGACCCTCCCTGTCCCCTCATCTCTTATGTCCTGGCCTAATGCACACGTTACCCTCTATGGGTTTAGAAAAGCAGCGGGCTCCTGGGTAACATTACAACTGGTGAAGTGAAATCACATATGAAATATGTCTGATTCTGGTTCATTAGAAGCATCGACCAGACGTTCATTTCCTTCTCTCAAGATTCCCATGTTCTTTAAGAAACCAAGTGAGGGATTAGAGAGCCATACAGGAAGAGGCTGCAGCCATACTCACAGAGTGAAGCCCAGGGCGAGCAGAGGGTAAGGGGAACGAACGCCCATCATCGCAGACAGAGGGAATTTCAGCAGCATCTGCTGCCACTGGGGATGGGGACACATGGCTTTAAGATGCCCATGTTGTGAAAAGAAAATCTCTGCTTGCGTTAACAGACCCTGATCTTTCCTGTAAGTTCCACTTAGCTCAAGGCAGATGGCACACCCTATTGAGAGCAATCACACAGGGTGATCAGGAAATGAAATTCTGCCCTCACTTTCACCAACACAAGGGGGATTTGTGATTGAGTGCTGGAGAATGAGTCTGACAGGCAGCCTTCCACCTTTCCTGGCTGTGTGTGCGCAACCTCTAATGGACCCACCATGTGCTGACTCCGCTGTGGGTGGTCAGACCTACCATGCTGCCCAGAATTGGTCCAGAGAATATTTTGAACATCCTTTATTTATGAACACTGCTGACTTATTTTAAAAATCAGAATCAGCCAGGCGTGGGTGGCACACGCCTTTAGTCCCAGCACTCAGGAGGCAGAGGCAGGTGGATCTCTGTGAGTTCAAGGCCAGCCTGGTCTACAGAGTGAGCTCCAGGCCAGCTGGGACTAAAGAGAAACCCTGTCTCAAAAATACCAAAAAAAAAAAAAAATCAGAATCAATGGACTAATCTTTTCAACAAAGCAATACACTTACTGTGGCTCTTGTTTATGGTGAGAGGTATAACTCCCATATTGGTTAAGTCTAAACACCATCTCCACAAATTAAGTACAATTCTGCTGACAGCAGGTATGAGACTGGTCGAGAATAAATAGCTTTGAGATGGAAAGATAAAAGGACCACTTTCCTCTTGTCAGTGAGGCTGTTTGCAGGAACCCACTGTTACAGCCCTCTTCCTCTTTGGTCTTGGAGTGTTGTCACTATTGTGTGTGTTGTATGTGTATGTGTGCTGACCATGCATGTTCGTGTATGTGGATCTACCTGTACATACAGGGGTATGTGTGTGCCTATCTGTCTGTCTGTAGGACAGAGGTCAGGCAACAGTCTTGTTACTCAAGTACCGTCAACCTTATTTTGAGTCAAAGTCTTCTTGCTGGCCTGGCTGGCCAGCAAGCCCCAGGGAAACGCCTGTCTCTGCATTGGCAGCACTGCGATTACAAGCACACACCACCGCACTGAGCTTTTTATTTGAGCGTGAGTTCTGGGGATCAAACTGAGTTACTCATGCTTCCAAGGCAAAGGTCTTACCACATGAACCGTCTCCCCAGCTCAGTGAACTTTCCTCATTTGAGGAAACAATACTAGAGGAAACCTCAAGCCAAGCTTTTGTCTCTAGTTTGTCAGGGAGGAAGGAAATGGGCAGAGGGGTGACTCAGGTAAGCTCCCCTGGCCACTAACATTTAACGATGACTTGGAATAGGCTAACCTCTCTGAAAAGGACTTGAAAGCCTGGAAGGGGAGTATGCTTCATAATGGGCTGCTTCAGGAAGACTTGTACCTGCCACACAAATACTAATGTTTTTTAAATTATTTATTATTTTCATTTTAGGTGTATGAGTGTATTGCCTGCACCCATGTCACACAAAGCCTCCAGAAGTCAGAAGAGGGCATTGTATTCCCCTGGAACTGAAGTTACAGATGGTTGTTAGTTGCCATGTAGGTACTGGGTCTCAAACCTGGGTCCTCAGCAAGAGCAGCCAGTGCTCTTAGCCACTGAGCCATCTCTCCAGCCCCCAAATGTTAACCTTTTTTTTTCTTTTTTGGTCTTTTTGAGACAAGGTCTCCCTTTAGCCCCAGTTATCCTGGAACTTACTATGTAGACCAGGCTGGCCGTGAACTCACAAAGATCCACCTGCCTCTGCCTCCTAAATACTGGGCTTAAAGGCCTATGCCACCACACTGGGCTCCCAAATGTTACCTTTTTTTCTTTTTTCTTTTCTTTCTTTTTTTTTTTTTTTTTTTTTTT
>VZQC01011996.1:511370-521601 GCA_009823505.1 Rhizomys pruinosus
TCCAGATAACTTGTGTAGGCATCAGTCCACTTCTGAGATATGATCTTAATGATTGTGTATGTAATAGTTTTGCAAATGTAATCTTTTTTTTTTTTTTTTGGTATTTTTGAGAGAGGGTCTCCCTTAGTCCCAGCTGTCCTGGAACTCACTCTGTAGACCAGGCTGGCCTTGACCTCACAGAGATCCACCTGCCTCTGCCTCCCGAGTGCTAGGATTAAAGGCATGCGCCACCATGCCTGGCTGCAAATGTAATCTTTTTTTTAAATTTTATTTATTTATTTTCTATGTGTATGAATGTACTGTCTGCATGTAGGTTTGTGCACCGTGTCGTGCAATGTTGCAGAGGTCAGAAGAGGGTGTCGGATTCCCCTGGAACTGGATTTCTCCTGGAATTGGAGTTACAGACGGTTCTCAGCCGCCATGTGGGTGCTGGGGATAAAACCCAGGTCCTCTGCAAGAGCAATGGGCGCTCTTAACCGCTAGGCTATCTCTCCAGCCCCATGCAAATGTAATCTTTTTAATGGTTTCTAAGGACAAGGGTTTATACTTTGCATCTACTTCTGCATCATTCCATTGCAGTTCTTGCCCATCCTTCTCCAAGTTAGCTCAGACTCCTCTACCTGTGAGTTCCCTGCACAGGAATGTGGCACTAAATGGACAAGGCAGGAAAGCTCTGTTTGACTTGGAACTCCGCAGCAGAGCAGGCAGGATGGGCAGGGTGGAGAGTGCCAGAGCTGCCTGAACAGGAGCTGTCTGGGAGCTGGGGAACTGGTGAAGGGATCAGGGTTCACAATGCATGGCAAAGGCAGGAGGGGTGGGGAGGACCTGGGCTGTGTCCCCACACCCTAAGTAAGGAACAATATCTGGGCCACAGCTCAATTTTGTTTCCCCTTTTTCCTTTTTTGCCCTCTCCTAAAGAAATACATCACATGCTAGTGGCTAAAATAGCAACTTTTTTTTTCATCTTTTTGAGACAGAGTCTCTCTGTAGCCCCAGCTAACCTGAAACTCACCATGTAGACCAGGCTGGCCTTGAACTCACAGAGATCTGCCTCTTTCTGCCTCCCGAGTGCTGGGATTAAAGGTGTGCGCCACCACGCCCAGCTAAAACGGCAACTTTAAATCCCAGTTTATGCAGAGGAATGAAGGGAAAAAGATGACCAAAAGAAAGAAGGAGGGTTTGGGGTATAGCCCAGATTGGTAAAGTGCTTACGTAGCATGCAGAAAACCCTGGATTCAATCTCCAGTGCCACATCAACTTTTCATGGTGGTCCTTTCCTGCAATTGCAACATTTAGAAGGTAGAGGAGGGAGGATTAGAAGTTCAGGGTCATTATCCGCTATATCCTGAGTTTGAGGCTAGCCTAGACTATATGGGACCTTGTCTCAAATAGAGAGAGAGAGAGAGGGAGAGAGAGAGAGAGAGAGAGAGAGAGAGAGAGAGAGAGAGGGAGATGGGGACCAAGTATTCAGACATATACACGTGAGTCTGGGTGGGTCATTTTCACATTTATCCCTTACCACCAGGTCAGGCTAAGTTCCATGGGATCCAGTGCATACATGTGTCAGCCTATACTGTAAGTGAAAGGAAAAGAAAAGGTGTCAGGGTGGAAAGGGTCATAAAAGATCCAGACAGCACCAGGCAGCCTGAACAGTTTTGGTTTGGTTACCCTCCCTCAGGGAAACTGTTCTAGGTTCCACAACCAGTTGCTGCATTAATACCCACCAGTCAGTCCAACAGGTTCTGGATAAAACAATGGCTAGGCAGAGCAAATACATGCATATTTGGATAGAGGGACAAATCTGTGCACATCTCCTACTCCTGAAGGATAGCCACGAGTGTGAGTAGGCTGTCTACGAAACCCAGCGCGTGTGCGAAGAAAGCTAGGCCCTCCATGGGTTCATCGTCTAAAGGGCTCTGTTCAGCTAGATGCCCTTCCTGACATCCAGAAGAGTACGGATGCTTTGAAAATACATCAACACTTCTGAAGCCACCAATTTCCAGGCCTTGGAGAAGTGACATCACAATAGTGCCTTACAGGGTACCTTGCTTTACAGTGGCTTTTAACTATGCTAATCTTAAATGCTCACAGCAACCCTGAGGGGGAAACACGCCTTCTATTAACAACCCTGTATTACAAATCACAAAATGGGGGGCTGTATTAAAAATCACAAAATGGGGGGGCTGGAGAAATGGCCTAGGAGTTGGGAGTGCTGACCGCTCTTGCAGAGGACCTGGGTTCGATCCCCAGCACCCACGTGGCGGTCGAGAACCATCTGAAACTCCAATTCCAGGAGAACTCCAGTTCCAGGGGAATCCGACACCCTCTTCTGACCTCCGCGGCATTGCACGACACGGGTGCACAGACTTGCATGCAGACAGCACATTCATACACATAAATAAATAAAAAATTAAAAAAATAAATTAAAAAAAATGATAATCACAAAATGGAGGCTCAAAAGTGACCTCCTGCTAGGGAGTTTTGTCAGAGTGTGGACTTTGGGGTCTAAACTAGTGAAAGGCATCACTTCAAAAGAGAAAAAGAGGGTGCAGTTTCCAAGACCATCAGAGCCCTGTTGCTTCCAGCCCAGGGTTCCAGGACCATCCCAGCCCAGTCACTTCCAGTGCAGGATTCTAAGGCCATCCAAGCCTCATCACTTCAGGTGCAGGGTCTCTGGAGTTGCTCCAACTTCCAGAACTGATCAGGTAAGGCCCTATGGTCACCATGGCAGTGACAAGATTGGGAGGGCAAAAACCAGTGCCACCCACACCCCCTGCGGCCATCATGGTGGGAACAGAGAAAGTGACTCAGAGCACAAAGTAACAAAAGAGACAGCCAACCTTCCAACCTAGAGGAACAGGCCTTCAACCAATCAAAGAAGCACTTGAATTTCACATCAGATGATAAACAACAAATCAAATCCGCATGCCAAGAGCACAAAGGAAAAATCAATAACATGGGAAAAGCAAATAATAAAACCCTGTATTAGTCACTTTTCTGTTGCTGGGATAAAGCACCATGACCAAGGAACTTATAAAAGGAAGAGTTTATTTGAGCTTACGATTGACGGTTCCAGAGAGACAGAATCCATTGTGGCGGGAGGCATGGTGGCTCGGATCTGGAGCAGGCAAACCGAGGGGTCACATCTCGCAAAGAGTACAGGAAGCAGAGAGAGAGAGCAACTGAGACCCACAAGGCTATGTTAAATCACTAAGCCTGCCCCCAATAACATACTCTCTACCACGGCCACACCTTTAAGACCTCCAAAAACAGTGCCACCAACTGGAGACAAATGTTGAATACTTACAGCCTATTGGGGACACTCTTCAAAACCACCACAATCCCCAGCAAAATCTAGCAGTCCTATAGAAGACTCCCAACAAATGAGTTCTCCCTGGAAATAACCCAGGACACATGTTTTTTTTTTTAGGACACATATCTTAAAACAACAATAAGCATACTCAAAAGAAATCAAGGAGAAAAATTGCAAACTCCAGGAGTGAGTGATAACACTGAAAAGTATTCCAGGCTGAAATTGAACCAAGGAAAACTGACCAGATCACATTATACAAGCGGGAACTGACAACGCATAGGAGATCACGAACAATACTCCAGGGATACTGGGATTCTATACTAAAATAAAAAAAAACATTCAGAGGATGGAAGCTGGCATTGCGTGGCTCACACCACTTGGACCTTTATGAATCCAGCACTTTGGGAGGCAGAGACAGGCAGCCTTATGAGTTACAAGGCCAGCCCATGGTCTACAGAGTGAGTTCCAGGACAGGCTGGGACTACAGGAAACCCGTGTCTCGAAGAAGACAAAATAAAAAAATCAGAGGATGAAGTGAAAAAGGGAAATGCACACTTCATCAATCAGCAGGAAAAGATGGAATGCGTAAAAAGAGAGATCCTCACATTAGTACAGATGGGTGAAGCACAAAGTAAAACCATCAACACTGGAAGACAAGGTGAAGAACTGCAATGCTCAAAAAAATATGAAATTTTTTTTTAAAAAATCACAAAGACTATAGAACAACAGAAACATGTTGGAACACATGAAAAAGATCAACACCTTGACATCATAGGAGAATAGAGGAATGGAGAAGAATCCAAGAACAAAGATATTGATCGTTTTCAACAGAGATAATAGATAAAACTTCCCCAAACTGAGTAAAATGAGCAAACCATACAAATACAAGAAGCACATTAGCAACACCAACAACAAGACAAGATCAGAAAATGAATACCCCATGTGTATCATAGTTAAAACACTAAACACCCAATAACAAAGACAAATTTCTGAAAGGCCCCAAGAGAAAAAAAGTAACATACAAAGACAACCCATCAGAATTTACAGCTGACTTCCAGGCAAATGATGAAAGCAAGAAGAATGTGGATATGAAAAGTATTTCCAGTGCTAAAGACTGTAGATGCCAACCAGATTACTATCAGACCAGAATAATGTAGTTAAAGTTGAAGGAGAAAAGAAAAATCTTCATCAAGAATAAACAGATGCAAAGGATTAGTGTCCAGGAAACCAACTCTTCGTAAATATACTCAAAGCATTCAAAGGTCATAGAAAAGGATACACTTATCCCAAAGCACCTAGAGAGAGAGTAGATGAAAAAGTATGCACGCCTTTAGTCCTAGCCATCGTGGGAGGCAGATAGGCATCAGCAGGCAGATCTTTTGTGAGGTCAAGGCCAGCCTGGTTTACACCAAGTGAGTTTCAACAGGCACAGATGGGGCTACAGGGAGACCCGATCAGAAAGAGACCAATAAAAAAAATGTATAACTGCAGAAATACAATACCTAATCTAGAATTACAAACAGAAAAATAATGGTAAAGGGAAGCAGCACACATCTCTCAATATTAACCTTAAATATTAATTGTTTAATCTCCTCAATCAAAAGAACTAGACTGGTAGATGGATTAGGAAACAGAACTGATCTGGATTCTGTCTACAAAAAAATCCATCTCACCCTCAAGGTTAAGGCACCAACTTAAAGTTGAAAGGATGGAAAAAAAAAATTCCAATATAAATGGTACCAAAAAGCAAGCAGCGAATGTGCTATTCTAATATCAGAAACAATAGACTTCAAAGTAAATAATCAGAAGAGCAGAGAGGGCCAGGAGCGGTGGCCACCACGCTTTAGTCTCCAGGCTTGGGAGCAGAGGCAGGCAGATCTTTGTGGGCAGTTCAGGCCAGCGCTGGTCTATCAGAGTGATGTGTCCAGGACAGCTGGGGGCTACAGGGAGACCCTGTTCTCAAAAAGACCAAAAAAAAAAGAAGAGACAGAGGCAGGGCCACCTACCTTCTTATCAATATGAGTAACAATTAACCATGAAGATTTCACATTCATTGAATAATATGCACCAAACTCTGGTGTTACAAACTTTATACAAACGACTGTCTCTAGGACCCTCAAGGTACAATTAACCAGCACACTTATTGGTGGGTAGGGATTTCAATACCCCATTGAGGCCCTTAGATAGGTATGTCAACTGGACAAAGATAAACAGAGAGACATCTGAAATGAAAAATACAATACACCAAAATGGACCTCACAGATATCTACCAAATATTCCACCCAACACCAGAGAATATTACTTTCTACTCAGCACCCCATGGAAAGCATTCTCCAAAATCAACCACATACTGGGGAACAGAAAAAAACCTCTACAAATACAAAAGCATTGAAATAATTTTCATACATTCTATCAGGATACATGCTGCAATAAAGCTCAATATCAAACACAAGAAGTCCAATATCTACAAAAACATATGGAGACTAAACACACACTCCTGAATAATGAATGGTTCAAGGAAGAAAGAAATAAAGAAATAAAACATTCCTGGAACTAAATGAAAAAGGTAGATACAAGACAGCAAAACCTGTACTTTAAAAGCAGCGATCCTAGAGGGAAGTTTATAGCCTTCAGTTCCTACATTAAAAAAAGCAGAGTCACTGGGGCAGTGTGTGTGTGTTGGTGCACACCTTTAATCCTAAGACTCGGGAGGCAGAGGGCAGGCAGCATCTTGCGAATCGTGGAGTACAAAGTCAGCCTGGTTCTACAGATGATGTCCCAGGAACAGCTGGGCTGCAGGGAGACCCTGTCTCAAAAAATAAGCCAGAAAAAAAAAAAAAAAGCAGAAAGAGACAAATAAACTAGCACTGCAGCTAAAAACACTTGAGAGACAAACAACAAGATGAACCACTACAGCTATAAGCACTTGAAAGGCAACAACAGATGAACCACAAACACAACAGAAAGGAGAGAAATTCACAAAAATCTGTGCAGAGGAGAAATCAATGAATAGAAAAAAGAAAACCAATTACTTAAATCAACAAATCCAAAAGCCGGTTCTTAGTCGAAAGACAAAAAAAGGAATAAACAAGATAGATTAGAACCCCTAGCCCCAATTAACCATAAAGACAGAAAGGAAGAGCGAACTCCAAAAGCAATAGCATTCAGTTGATGAAACCGGTGATACGGAACATCACAACCAGACAGAGAAAAAATCCAGGACCACATACAAGAATACTCAAAAACCAGTATTAACTCTTCTACTAAATTTGAAACCTAAAAGAAAACTGGAGAATTTCTGATAAATCCTGGAACTTCATCCAAAGCCTAAACCAACCGGACAGGAAGAGCGATTACCAAGGTTAAACCACAGCACCTATTAACCTATATAGAGAATAAAAAGGTTAACTAGTAACTTCACCAACTGGGGAAAAAAAAAAGCCGCAGCCCAAGATGGTTTCACAGCAGAATTCTTATAAAACCATTTAAAGAGGACTTTACAACCATTATTGCTAAAACTAGTTCAGAAGGAACAAAGCAGGAGGGAAACATGCCTCAGGCTCTCCTTGTCGTAGTGCGTGCTTATCACCCTGATACCAAACCAGGCAAATGTGTAAAACTTAGATACAAAAGAAAACTAAGACCTCATCTCATTAATGAACAATAGATGCAAAAATTCTCAAAAATACTGCAGGTAGTGCGCGGGGACCACATAGAGACCCACTTCAAAAAGATCTTCCATCATGATTAAGTTGGAGTCATACCAGAGTTGCAGGGATTGTTCAACATACATGTGCGTGGTTGCAATGAGAATGTCCCCCATAGGCTTTAAGTATTCAGGCATTTTGTCCCATTGGTGGCGCTGTTTGGAGAGGTCTGTAGAAGGTGTGGCCTGCTGGAGGAATCACGTCACTGAGGGGCGGATGAGACTTAAACAAAGCTTTGCTAGTCTCTAAGCAGGGCTCTCTTTGACTTCCTTTGCCTCATTGGCGAGCTGTGAACCTCTCTTTCTGCTGCCAGCTCTGACCCACCATGCCTCCCCAGCCACAATGGACTCTTATATCCCTGGAACCGTCAATCGATTAAAAGCTCCAAAATAAACTCTTTCCTTTATAAGTTTCTGGTTTATGGTGGTTTTATCACAGCAACAGAAAGTGACAATACATACGTAAATCAATAAATATCATAAAACACGATAAATAGCTGAAAGACAAAAACCACACAATTATCTTCGAATTTGATGCAGAAAAAGCCTTTGACAAAATCCGCATCCCTTCATTGCTTAAAGTCCTAGAGGGAAATGGACTGCAGGATCATTCCTCAATGTACTCAAAACCAGATACGAAGGGAAACCCACAGCCAACATCATTCCTAACTGGAGAAAAGTTAGAAGCATTCCCCTTAAAGCAGAATGGCAAAGGCTGTCCACTATCGCCACTCCTTTCAAAGATAGTGCTTGAAATGCTTAGCTAGGGCAAAAAAAGGCAATTAAAGGAAATTAATGGGAGTACTGATTGGAGAGGAAGTCCAAACTATCCCTCTTTGCAGGAGATATGAAGTTTACCTGAGGGATTCTAAAAACCTCTACCAGAAAAACTACTAGAAATGATTAAGGTTTCAGTAAAGTGGTGGGATACAAAATTAACCTAGAAAAATCAGTAGCCGTTCTTTACACCAACAACAAGCAACTGGAGAAGGAATACAAGAAGACCTTCCCACTCACAATAGTCACAATAACAATAAAATATCTAGGAGTAAACTTAACCAAAGATCTTTACAACAAAAATTTTAAACCCCTGAAAGAGATTGAAGAAGACATCAGAAGATGGAAAGACCTCCCATGCTCATGGATTGGAAAAATTAATATAGTAAAAATGTCCATTCTACCCAAATTAATATACAGATTCAATGCAATCCCAATTAAACCCCCAAAAGTTTCTTCACAGACTTGGGGGGGAAAAGTCCTTAAATTCATATTGAAAAACAAAAGACCTCGAATACCCAAACCAACCCTGAGCGAAAAGAGCAATACAGGGGGGATCACTATACCAGACTTCAAACTATATTACAGAGCTATAGTCATAAAAACAGCCTGGTACTGGCACAAAAACAGACCTGTAGACCAATGGAACAAAATTGAAGATCCAACCTTGAGTACATACAATTTCAGCCACTTCATATTTGACAAAGGGGCCAACAAGACTCAATGGAGGAAAGACAGCATATTCAGCAAATGGTGCTGGCAAAGCTGGATCACCGTTTGTAGAAGCATAAAATTAAACCCCTACCTCTTACCCTGTACAAAAATCAACTCCAAATGGATCAAAGACCTCAAAATGAAACCTGAAACTCTGAAGGTGATACAAGAAAACATTGGCAGCAACCTACAAGACATAGGTGTAGGATAAGTCTTTCTAAATCAAACAGCAGCTGCACAGGAAATAAGGTCAACAATTGACAAGTGGGACCTCATCTAACTCAAAAGCTTCTGTACAGCAAAAGAAACAATCAATGAAGTGAAGAGAAATCCCACAGAGTGGGAGGAAACCTTCACCAGTGATACATCTGACAGAGCATTAACAACCAGAATATATAAACTACTCAAAAAACAAAGACGTAAGAAAACAAATGACCCACTCAAAAGATGGAATAAAGAGCTGAACAGAGACTTCACAAGTGAGGAAATAAAGATGACTGAGAAACATCTTAAAAAATGTTGAACATCGGGGCTGGAGAGATGGCCTAGCAGTTAAGAGGGCCGACTGCTCTTGCAGAGGACCCAGGTTCGATCCCCAGCACCCATATGGCAGCTGAGAACCATCTTTNTTCAACAGAATAATAGAAGAAAACTTCCCCAAACTGAAAAATGACAAACCCATACAAATACAAGAAGCACATAGAACACCAAACAGACAAGATCAGAAAATGAATACCCCATGCCATATCATAGTTAAAACACTAAACACCCAAAACAAAGACAAATTACTGAAGGCCCCAAGAGAAAAACAAGTTACATATAAAGGAAAACCCATCAGAATTACAGCTGACTTTCCAGTGCAAATGATGAAAGCCAGAAGAATGTGGATGAAAAGTATTTCCAGTGCTAAATGACTGTAGATGCCAACCCAGATTACTATACCCAGAAAAAATGTCAGTTAAAGTTGAAGGAGAAAGAAAAATCTTTCATGACATAAACAAGATGAAAGGATTAGTGTCCAGGAAACCAACTCTTCTCAAAATATACTCAAAGCAATTCAAAGGTCAAAGTAAAGGAGCAATTATCCCCAAGCACCTAGAGAGAGTAATGAATAAAAGTAGCACGCCTTTAATCCTAGCACGTGGGAGGCAGAGGCACAGGCAGGCAGATCTTTGTGAGGTCAAGGCCAGCCTGGTCTACAGAGTGAGTTCCAGGACAGATGGGGCTACAGGGAGACCCTGTCTAGAAAAGACCAATAAAAAAAAAAGTATAACTGCAGAAATAAAAACCTAAACCAAGAATACAAACAGAAAATAAGGTAAAGGGAAGCAGCACACATCTCTCAATAATAACTCTAAATATTAATGGGCCGAACTCCCCAATCAGGAGAATGGATTAGGAAACAGAACTGATCTGGATTCTGTCTACAAAAAATCCATCTTACCCTCAAGGATAGGCACCAACTTAAAGTGAAAGGATGGAAAAAAAATTCCAAATAAATGGTACCAAAAAGCAAGCAGGAATTGCTATTCTAATATCAGACAAAATAGACTTCAAAGTAAAACTAATCAGAAGAGACAGAGAGGGCCAGGCGTGGTGGCACACGCCTTTAGTCCTAGCGCTTGGGAGGCAGAGGCAGGCGGATCTTTGTGAGTTCAAGGCCAGCCTGGTCTACAGAGTGAGTTCCAGGACAGCTGGGGCTACAGGGAGACCCTGTCTCA